>VYZT01035327.1:1068398-1223493 GCA_013400735.1 Pomatostomus ruficeps
AGGGAAGGGAAGGGAAGGGAAGGGAAGGGAAGGGAAGGGAAGGGAAGCACAGATATGTAGGTTGAGAAGCTCCAGGGTAGCAGAGCACAGCAGGTCTCCATCCTGGTTCTGGGCTTGGAATGCCATGTTTCCCTACCATGCTTCCTCTCTGCCCCTCCTCCTGAGATGTGCTTTGCCTTGTGAGCTGGCCCAGAGACTCCACTGAGTATTGGAGACTGACTGCGAGCTGCTTACAGTCAGAGGAGTTATTTTTACGGTTTACATTGCTGGAGGGTCTGACCTGTGTTCCCCTCTTTGCAGCTCTCCCTTCCCTCACTATGCCAGGGATGTGAAATCCAGAAGGTTTCCTAATGTGCAGTTAGCAGTTTGTGTCTCTATCTCTCCAGCTGTATGGGCAGTGGGGGTTGTGTGCATTGATTGCTGACCCTTTGAAATGTTGGCTCTTCCAATTGCTTGAATTTTTTATAAATATTAAGTCTCTGCATAAATGGTCTTGTACAACTTCTACAAAGCATGAAAGAGGAGAGGTTAAATTGAAAATGAGGTATATTGGACTTCAGAGCACAAAGATAAATACGTATTTAAGCTGAAGTTTAAATGAATGGTTCCTCTGGATATGTACTAGTGGGTTCAGAGGGTAAATTTTTTTTTTTTAACCTTAATACATTCCACTCTGGTGGTGCAGATCTAATTAGCACGAGCAGCAGTGACAGAACTGCAGCACTATCCCTGTGCAGGCAAACTGGGCAAGGCAGAAGGAAATCAGATTCAATGTTCTGGACTTTTTCCCTATTTTTCATTAAGTTTCATTCATCTTGGTCCTGGCAACTTGCTGATATTTCCCGTCAGTGGCCTGGCCAGGGAGGATATTCCATATGCTGCATAAATCCAGTGGAATGAGTGGGCACTCCGAATATACTGCAAGGTAGTAACTCTTGGATTATTTCTCTTTGTTTTGGATGCTTTTTTTCTTTTTACTTTGACTTTTCTTGAGCTACTGGTTCTTAGGATAAGTGATGCATGAAGACAGTAAGTGAGAGCCTTTTTGTTTTGTCTTCCATGATTTTTTGCTGGTGCATCTTCAAGGATGTGACCATCTCCTTTTGGTCCTCTGCCACTTGACATGTCCTGTTTGGCTTCTTACAGAAGCATACAGACTTTACATAGATCCATCTGTGTTCTTCTCAGGGGCCCTTTTTGGAAAACACATTTTCCAGACTGGAAATTTTTCAAGAATATTGCTCGGTACTTTTACAGTATCACAGACAAACCCCTTCTGAATATCCTCAAAGTGCAGAGGTATTTTCAGATCAGAGATGTATTAAAAAGGTTTGAAAGACTATTTTATAATGTAAGAATTGATCATGATTTCTGCATTATTCTAACATCAATCACAGCTGTTTGCAAGTCATCACAATTGTGCAGCTCTAACAAAAATGAGGGTTAGACCCATGGCTTTGAGAATTCCTGTGTCTTTGTTTTGTGAGCAGTCGTAAACTGTCTTAAAAAGATAAACCAGTGAAAGACTTGGGTTTTCATCTAGAGGTAAGGAAGTCCTGTATGCTGGTTGTTTAGAGTTACGAAATCTAATATTCAGAATAATAATATTGCCCTCAAAATAGGTGATACTTCAACATAAAATATTTAAACCTGTATACTTGCCATTTAGGTACATAACTTTCAAATCCTGCAGGTATGAAGGCTGCTTAAAAGGTTTTATGAAAGGAAGAAAATTTAGATTTTCAGATCCCAAGACTCCAGAATGTTGAATTTGAGAAAAATCTACTAAATATCAGAAGACTGCTAACTCTCTTGAGTTAATGAATGTGTTCTCCTGTCACAATGGTTGTGCTTCATTTTGCATTATAATGTTGTCTAACAGCAAGTGGCACTTCTGATTCTTTTGTAATTTCCAAGCAAAATGCTGTTTGCAAAATAAACATGCTAAGCGTTTCCTAAACCTAATGTCAGCAGCAGCAGCAGTGAACTGCATAGCTGGGTCAGTTCTTTGGTGCAACAGAGATGGGTGGTTTCTCTTAATAGTTGCTGCACAGATGTGAGCCCCAAATTGTTTTCTTCCTTCCTTCAACTTGAGCAGACTGCAGCTGTGCTATGTCAATTTATTGCTGCGCAGTGGAGAATGAAGCAAAACCTTCCTGCTTTGCTGCTTTTCAACAGAGCTGTCAGTAAGACAAAGCAGAATTGCTGCCATTCTTGGAGCACTTCTCTGGTGAAATTGCCCAAGGACGGCTGCCACACCACGAGGTTTGAGCACCAGCTCAGGACAGGTCTTGTAAAAGGAACTGAGCATTTCTCCTTCATATCAGCCCTCCTTAGGGAAGGGAGAGCAGGAAAAACAAGAAAGGTTTTGCTTAAGCCCTACTGCTATGGATTGTTCTATTATTTAATTAAAATAATACTCTAAATAATACAACAAGAATATATTATATGTTCTAAAATATAATATGTGAGGGAGGTGGCAGGTGGGCAGCGATACAGGAACCGGATATTTCTCCTCTGCATCTTTCAATGCTGGCACAACTCAGACCAGAAATTCATGTATCTGTAACAGTGAAGCTTATATAGCAGTGGGCCAACTTAATTGGGATGTAATCAGATTTTTTTGGACCAAGATTGAGTTTCTTCTACAGAGAAGCCTACAAAATTTAAGGGTAAATGCCATTAATGAGCATGGTTACTCTAACCTCTTTACATATGCCATGAAGTTTATCAGCCTTGTGCTTATGAAATACTGTCCTGCATTAGATGAAAAGCTTGAAGCTTGAGTGCAGAGCATAACTCTTGGTAATCAACTAGCTACAAAATTTACCTTTTGTCATTGATTTGTTAGTCTTCTACAGGAAAGTTATTACTGCATTGTTGCAGGTGGGAGAACTGAAGGCAAGGCTTGTGGTGAGGGTTGGATTTGGTGTGGGTATCCAGCAAGCAAACGGGAGGGTTAGAAGCAGAGTCCAGGCCCCCTGTTCTCAGTCACTCTGGTGGACTATATTTCCTCCCTGTTACTGAGCCTGCATTGTGAGTGGAGATAACTTTCAAGAGCGAAACCACAGGAGAGCAGTCAGCCATGCAGTGGCTATTTGAGTTTGTTCCTACACATGGGCGATAACTGCTGGTAGTTAGATAGCACTGTAGGAAAACTGCGGGTAAACGTTGATTCATGTGTTTAAGGGTATCCGCTGTGCAAGCGGGGGAGGTACTGAAGTTGTCTCTCGGCGTGTGTGTAGGAGGGGTATTAAAGATCCAACTTGTCAGGGTGTAAATTCATGCCAGAATGAAGAAAAGAGAACGCTCCAAGTGGAGGCTTGCTGGATGGTTAAATTCCCGTGGTGCATCGGGGAGACAATGAAGGTGATGCAAACCAAGCACTCAGGTTGTGTGATGCAGAGGAACTGGAAAGGAAACCACAAACCCCTGCTCTCAGTGCAAAA
Source organism: Pomatostomus ruficeps (assembly GCA_013400735.1). Taxonomy (NCBI): domain Eukaryota; kingdom Metazoa; phylum Chordata; class Aves; order Passeriformes; family Timaliidae; genus Pomatostomus; species Pomatostomus ruficeps. Next base: position 1,071,848 of record VYZT01035327.1, read on the forward strand.
GAGAGCAGTAGTGGCAGTGAAGATTCTTGTCTTCTGAGAAGGCTTCAGTGGTAGGCAGTGTAGAGGGAGTCCTGTCTGCAGGTCAGGGTGCTGGATCTGCTGGGCTGTTGGTAAAATTGAGCTAAAACACAGGACCTGTCTTAAAAATTTGCATGTAATCTGTTGAACTTTCTTGGAGCAAAAGTTGTAGAAAGAAAAGGGAACTAGGACGAAAAGCTAGTCAGTAACCCTGGGAGAGTGGTGCTTAGATGTCAGGTTTCTCTTATTCTTGTAGAGCATATCCCACTGGGAAGGAGCAAATGGCCCAGGCGCACCTGTACGTGATATCTGCCACTGGCACACAAACACTCCATGATATCTTTTGGTGACTTAATATTTATGGCATGAACCACAGGCCATCTGAGCCAGTCAGACCTCGTCTGGGAGAGCCGAAAATATGACAGCCTGAGTAAGTACCATTTGAGAGTATCAAAGAGCTATAATAATGTGGATAGCACTACATTAGAAAACCAAGGTGGGAGGATTACATGAAAGCAAAACACACAGACAGGCCCCAAGGGGAGACCATCCACCACAAAGGATAATTTCCTACGGGATTCAGACCCAAGAGCACATTCCTCTGAGGCTGCTTTAAAGCATCCAGGCAAGACATCTAAAGAGAGAGAAAAATTCATAATGCTTTTCTTAAACAACTGTGTGTGGCTGGAGCAGATGCAGCAGTGCCTTGTCTACAGCTCTATCATTCGTCTGGACTCCTACATGTTTTCCTCCCTGTGATCTCCTTTTCAACCTAAGAAGGATGTTTTTGTGACTTTTTTTTCCCCTTCAGGGAAAGAAGAGGGGAAACATCTTTCATCTGTGTTTTGGTTTTGTTTTTGCTATGAAGGCAGTGCTGCAGCCAGATCCTGGCTGTTCTCTGGGAATTGTTCTGGTTTTGCAGGACAGCACAGTGGTGTTACCGCAGCTTTTCCCACAAAACTGGAAGGGTTTTCAAAGTGTCTTCAGCACTTAATCCTGGTAGTTGATAACCTAAATTCAGTAACCAATAGTTTTTCTTTCCTCCTCCCAAGTTAGATGCTGTTTATAGCCCTTTCTCCCAGACATCCTTTGGAGTAACTGAATCCCACACAGACTTGTGTGCGTGCTTGTACATGTAGTGTCTGTATACGTTGCCACAAAGGATTATGTACAGTCTTGGACAGGGCAGGTTTAGACTCTTTGTAAAGCTGTTGCAGTGCTTTGCCCTTTAGTGTTTGTGTGAAGGGCCAGGAGGAGAATGCTGGCTGTATTTCTCCTTTTTTCCCCTCTAGTCCATGCTGTAAACACAGCAGGACCATGAAGTCCAGAGGTGCTGCTGTTCCACAGTGCCTTGGCAGGAGGGGTGGGATGTGTGGGGCACAGGTTTCTCGTGTGACAGCAGGATCTGCCTGTGGGCTTCTGTGCAGAGAAAAGCTGTAGTGCAGTTTGTCATTTCAGCTTCAGGCCTCTGGGAACAGAGAGACTTTTATTATGGGGAATGTGCCAGGGAAGGAGCAACAGCATTTAATAAAAAATCCAGTCCAGTCCCTCTGTGTGACAGTAAAATATTCAGAGAAATATGTGCTCTTTCTGCAGTAGGCATCCTGAAACAAAGCATTGGCACCTCTATAATACAGAAACTGAAGCAAGATGTTTGGAAAAGACAGATAGACAGCTGGTTTGTGCCCAACTTGTGGTTGTACATAATCCATCACTGCCAGGCCTGAAAACAAGCAGGAGCTCACAGGCACTGACTTTCTGGCACCGTGTCTATTCAGCAAAAGCTCAGTGGTGGCACAAAGCTTTTCAGGGCTGTGGAGAGATGCAAACAATCCCTTCATTCTCCCTTTGCTGGGGAAGCTGTGCGTAGGTGGAAGCACCTGAAGTCTTTGGGCTGCTGCAGTCCTGGAGGAGCTGGGAGTTGGATGTATTTTTCCTTATGATGAATCTGCACCACTGGCCAGCTGCTGGGATAGGCCATGTTTTCAAGGAAAAGGAAACTGAAGCAGGAGGATTAGGCTTGGGGTAGAAGGTTGTGTTAGAAAGTTTGCTAAAAACTCTTTTTACTGTTCTTGCACAAAATTTGTTGTTGTTATTATTACTCCAGAAACCTGTACTGTGGTAAAAATTCCCTCTGGCCATAGTGCCAATATTGGTAGTTTCTGCTGTGCCCTCAGTGGTAATAACAGAGCAGTTTGTGGGCCCATGCAGTTGACAGCTATGTCTGTATTAAAATACCCATCTTATTGCCATCAGGCTTGGGACCAGTTTGTTCCTTGTCAGCTCATTGGCCTGAATTCCAACATTCAGATATGCACACCAGGCTTTCTTGTAGCTTAGTGGAGGCCACAACTTAGATGTTCATAGTGTGTGTTGTGTGAGAGCTGAATTTGGTGGCTGTGAGGATTTTCTGGGTAGTTTTTGTTTTTGTAAGGACAGCAGTACAGCCTGTAGTGCTGTGTGGTTCAGAACATGCTGAAAGCAGCAGAAAAGGTGCCTGTGGACTGTGTTTGGAAGCCAGCCAAACACCATTTTATTGCAGATTTCATGTATTTTTCTTAAGTTGATTGCTACTGGATATATGTTCAGGCCTGCTACTGATTAACAGCCAACAGGGAAATATCCTCTTTTCCCAAAATTGTTAATGATTTGCAAGCTGGTGCTCATGCTGGGAGATGTTTCGGTGCTGGGCTTTACACAGAATGGGATTGATGTGTGGTGTAACTTCAAGTATCTGTTATCAACAGTTACAGCATCTGTAAAATAATGGAAAAGATATTACAGAATCATGTAATTAAATGTCCTGTTACAAGCCCTGAAGGCAAAGTATAGAACCAAAGAAAGGGCCTAATTTTTAATTTTTTTTTTTTTTTTTTTTTTTTTTTGGAGCCCACACTTCAACAATTAACATTGTACTTGGCTGCCTTGTACAGTTCTGCTCACTGCCTTGCATAGGCTGAATAATGTGTCTCTTCCCTGCAGCAGGTGAATAAAATATTTTGGGGAGTTACTGAGGATTAGCCCTATTGACTTCAGTACAACTATTGATGTAGTTGGGGTTCATTCTTTCTTTTTTCAAAAACTACAGTCTCTGGGATTTGGGGTTTGATTTTTTCATACCCCTCCTCCCCAGTCTACTATTACACAAATATTACACAATCCCTTTGATCTTCAATTGCTTTCTTGCTCTTTATTTAAGCATGTTTATAACAGCTTCTCCTGGGTTGCAAAGATGGTTGGTAATAATGTATGTTCCAGTAAAACATGACACAAACAAACAAGTGATTCTGCAAGAAGTCCTGCTCAACAAAGCACAGTAAAAAACACAAAGCCTGTGATACAGTGTCTTTTCCTTTGGCAGTAATTGTTCTGCTCTTTGTATTATCTTACACAACATGACCACACCACCCACTACTCTGACTTCTGAAAAAACAAAACTGTTCATCTATGAGCCAAGAGGAAACAGAGTGATTCTAAATTACATAAATTATAGAGGAAGTGACTTGTTCGGTTGGGCTACTTACTGCTGAATGAGCTTCTCTCCATCTACAACATGACATTGATCAACTCTACAAAATTCCTTTCACCTACAAGTTCCTCAGGGCTGTTGGTGGAGGCTGCAGTGGCAGGTGTGGAGGCTGGTGGGTCTAAGGCCATGCTGGTGGAGTCTGAGGAGTTGTTAGTCTCCAGAACGGTGCCCTGGTGGGCACAAGCGCAGGATTTCATGGCAGGAAGCCCTGGGACAGCACTCCTGGCATCTGTGCTGTCCTAAGAAAGGCTGTCTGGCCTTCAGTCAGCTCCCCGGTGTGCCAGCCTAAACCCCATGTCCCAGCTGTATGCAAATGAAGCAGAATTATGGCAAAACTGCAGTGATTGGTTGTCCCAGTGTTTTAACTTAGGACAGATGTGTGTGTTAGTTTATTCAGACATCCTTTTCTTCATTGTTATTGTTTTTTATTATAGCAGTTAAAAACATCTCAACTCCCAAGGCTTTTGGTGGAAATTTCTTCCCCACGCACTCTTATCACACATCCTCCCTCATTTTCACTTTGCATCCGCTGTGAAACAACAGTTTCCCAAAGGGGAATTCACCTTAGTGGTTGCTAAGCTGTTTATTTCACTGGTGCCTAACACCCTGCAATTTCCTGCAGACAACTGGAGGGTTTAATTTGTGAGATGTCTCTGGTGGGTTGTGTCCTGCCTTTGCAGGGGATGGAGCATGCAATCTAATAGGTGGTTTGTTTGCTTTCCTTTTCCAAGTGCTATGGTTGTGTTTCTGTTGGAATACATTTTCAGTTTTTGAGGATAATGAATGTTAACAAATCACTGGAAGTGAAAATAAAAATAGAGAAGGAAAGTAGGTGAGATACCACTGCAAGCTTGGCTTGTGCTTTGTGGATCCTTTTTTAATAGCAAAAAAAAGTGACATCAGCTCTGCTGCAGGCATGAATTAAAGATGAGAACTTAATAAAACTTGTTGGAGGGAAGAGGGAGGCAGGAAAGTGGAGCTAAAGCAACGATGTCTTTATTTTTAAGCAGACAGCACCACCTCTGCTTCAGCTCTCCGAGATGGCGATGGAGAAGAACAAAAGCGGCTTCCGAAGTGGTCTGTGAATCAAAAGTGCCCTCTGCTGGGAAAACCCTGCATGAGGGAGCATTTCCAGAGCATACCGGAAAGCCTAATTACCTTTTGCTGGGGAAGAGGCTGGATGTGATCCAGGATACTCTCAGCAGTTGCCTTTGCCATTACATGCCCTGTCAGGATTGCAGTCTGAACATGTCACAGGGTATTGGTGCAGTCTGTGATTTCGTTAGGGCTTGACATCACGTGTGTGTGGTTGCTCAGTCACTACTCCATTCCTTGTGAACAGAAAACAGGAATTTGCATTTGCAATATTGCCACATGAAGGATAAGAATCTGGATGCGAATCCTGTGCGGATAACATCACCCTTGGCAAATAAGTAAGTGATAAAATGGGATGGAGCTGGGAAGGAGCCTTCAGTAGCCCTGATTGAATTCTTATTTCTTTTACTGAGCAGCATTGATGAAACACGTGGTGTCAGTGGCAAACTGCACAGTCCTGCAGGGAGCCCTTGTTCTTCTGAGGCTCTTCTGTGCCTCTGGCACAGGCACTGCCCCAAGCTGAACCTGCTGGGGGCTTGGTTGCAACAGCAGGAATATTCCTGGGGTCTCTGCTGCTGAGCCCAGTGGTTCTTCTGCATCTTCCATGGCTCCTTCATGGGACTGTACAGAGTGGGTTTCAAGGGTGGAGAATGAAGGGCTGTGGGGAGGACATTGGTGTGAGGGTCCATAAAGCAAGTCAGGAGGTAAGAGCTGGGACATTTCCTGTAGGTTTCATGGGGTTCTCTGGGTGTCCAGCCCTCCTGCTCTTGCAGAGCTGTGTGCAGCCTGGGCATCCTTCAAATCCAGGAACAATGCAGGCTCCATCTGCATGCATGTCCTGTGGTTCAAACCCGTTGTGAAATGAACTATTTGTTTGCAAAAATACAGCTCTCACCAGTTAGATCCTTGCTGGAAGTTCAGCTGCTTGCCTTCTCCAGCTGGATGTTGCTGTTCCAATCTGTAAATGCATAGAAGCACAAGCAAGAAAAATTAACAAAGAACAATAAAAATCCAATTAAAAACATCAACCATAAGTGTATAAGGTTTCAGCTCTTAGTACTCTGTTCTGAGGTTCTTTAGCAATTTCAGTGACAAGGGCTGTTTCTTATGTAAAGTAATTTATCTTAACATCTGGAGCAAAAAGGAATTGATCTATCTTGTTATTTGTCATCACAAAAGACTGTTTTAGAAGATGAATAGTCAGAGATATAAAAATAGCAGAAATCAGAGCATATAGCTAAACTGAACTTAAAAATACAGTTAGTACTGGTGTGCTGTTTGTGCCCCTTGGGAAGAAAAGCTGCTGTATGATACATCATGTTGATGTTATACAGCAGCAAGGAGTGATATTGATGAATTTTGAAAGAAGAGCTGGCCAGGAAAGGAGGGGAATAATCCTTGTGGCTATGAAACAAGCTTGAAATCCTCTGGGATTTGTAACGGAAGCCTTTTTTGTCAAAGGAGCTGTGGAGCAAGTGTCCCAGGTTTCACTTTGCTGGCACTGGTTGATTTTGGCAGGCAGGAGTTTTTCCTATAATTGTCCTTGAGAAGCCTTTGATTGTTCTGCCTGCACTCGTGGGTGGGAAGGCAGCTTTATTTAAGGAGGAATAAATATTTATTCTCTTAGAGCGCTTGCCACAGCTGCTGCTTTGCAAAAAGATGGTGGTTTCAGTTAGAAGCAAGTCATGCAAACTCTGTGCTTTTATGAATTTGCACCTGCTGAGCTGTGGTTTGGGTTTGAATGAATCTAAAATCTTGGAGGTAAAGTTCACCAAAAGTGGTGAGTTTTGACTGTCTAAACCCAGTGAATTATTCATTACTTTCTCCCAATACCATTGAATTACCACCTCATGCTCCTCCCAGCACTCTGGGTGGATTTCCCGGTGAATTTGGATGTTTCAGGTGCACAGCAATCATTTGGCCTGTTTTCAGATTTGATTACAGAAGAAATGCAGAGCTAAGTCTTGTCGTTCAAAATACCTGTGAACTCAAAAATGGGGGTTTGGTGCCCAATTCAAATAATGTATTGAATTGACAGTGATTTCTGTCTGTTTCTATTTACAGCAAGGAGTGGTGGTTTTAAACTATGTGTAATGCCTCTCTTTGGTGTAGGGAGCTATTATCTCTGAAACCTACCAACAGCTAAATGTCATATTGCCTGTTAGTGTGTTGTGTGCTTAGCAAGATGAACTTGAGCAAAACGTGGATTGTACAGGAAGTATTTACATAATACATACGCTCCTAATAGCTTTTGGTTTCTTAGTTACTAGGTGTTTGTTGGTCTGTTTGAGCACTTCATCCTGTCCTTGACTTTTGGATCCAGACATTCAGGAGTGTCCTTGTAGGAGTTGTAGGAATGGAGAAATGTGCTGCAGACAAAACGCAAGTTCAAATGCCATGAATGTAGCATTCTTCTAATTGGTTTCTTCAGAAGTGGGGAATTTAAGTGACTTTGTAATAGTTACTTTTAAATCCACTTCAGTTTCTTCGTGCTTCTCCATGCGCACTTCTAACATAGAACTTACAGATGGATGTTCCTCTTTCCAGGTTGTGAATGTGAATCAGAAGACTGAGATTAAAAAGAAAAGGAAAAAAGGAAAGGCCCCATGTTGTAATAATATAATGCATATTTCTAAGTAATATTTGGTGCATTTGTAAGAGAGACAGTGGTGTTTTCAGAGGGATTTGTGCTCAGATCAGAGCCGGGATATGGCTGTCTTGCAATGGAGAGATTTATGCTGGGCTTCTGTAAAATGGCACCTGATGCTGAAAACCCCTCAGGAGTGGTGTCCTAGGACCACACTGCCCTTCCTCTTGCGCTGTGAAGACTTGAGATGCTCCCTGTTGGTACATGCAAGATACATGAGTCGTGTCCGCCTCCAATGGGAGAAGTAGCAGCTGGCAGTGCCTGAGGGGTAGTGCCAGCCTCATGCCCCAGTTCCAGTCCCTCCCAGCAGAAGCAGAGCTGTAGCAGCTCAGTGCCCTCAATTAAGGTTAATTGGATGTGCTTGGGGGGAGAGAGCCAAGTGGTGATGATGGGTAGGAATGACATGGCACAAGCGTGTCAGAGGCTGACCATGTGTCTTGTACCAGAACAGGGTCTGGTCTCTTAGTCCATTCCGGAGTTTCCTGGAAAAGGTGCAGGGAGTGCTTCTAATCCCAGGCATCGCAGTGAAGGTCTGCACCTGGGGAGTGGGACATGCACAGGTCTCCTCCCCTGGAGAAGCTGCACACTGCTTTATTCACACCTTAGTGAGAGGGGATACCTTTCAAGAGATTGATCGGGGGGGTTTGGAGTACGTGTTTCATTGGCAAAGGAAAGAAGCTCAGCTGAGAGAACTGCCTTGCAATCTCAGCATGGGTGGTGGAACGAGATCTGTGAAATGACTCCTTGTTAATTTGTCTCACTTGCAAGATGGGAGGCTGTATGTGAGGCATAGTGTTCCTTTTCTATTGTTCCCCATGTTGGTGATTTCTGAGTGTAACAAACAAAATTCCTTCTGCATAAGCAGTCCCTGAAGACAGCTGACCCACTGGCATATCTCGTCTTTGCACCTCACTCCCATATTTCTGCATGGAGAAACAACTGCTTGTCTCAGTGTAGAAAGTAACAGATTAAAATGCAACACTTGGTTGCTCTTTTGTCGGTATTACAGCATGGGATTCCTCCTCAGAGAAGTTCCAAGTTCTAAAATCCCTGAAAGCTCAAGTGGGATGTGCTCCTGTCCCTGCCCATCACCAGGAAAGCAAGGGCAGCCTGAGCTCTGGGCTGTGCACTCACTGAGTTCAGACTTTCTTGTCTCTTCCTCCCAGTGCTTTTCCTCTTTCCATTTTCTGATTAAATGAGGCCATCCTGATAGAAAGGAATGCCATGTAGTCTCTCAGTGTGTCTGGTTTGTTTGTTTTTTAAGACTTGAACTTCTTTTTATATTTCAGTAGTACTTTAAGAAGGAAAATAAAAATTCATGGAGCAGTCTTCAGTATTTTGATCATGATTCTTTTCAAAGATTTTTTTCCTAATAAGAAGTCCTGCTGTGTACATGTGTACATGATGTTTGATAGTGTTTAGTCATTAAAGATAAACTTTATGAGGAAGTTAAATTTTAGAAATTTCCTCTTATGGTGAAATAAAAAGTTTTGCTTGTGATAGAGCATTCCAAATACCAGCACTTTCCCACTCCTTCTCAGGAGCTGTGATCCCAGCACATGTCCATTGGTCTACAGGAAAACATGAAGATGGGGAGGCAGAGAGCAGGGAAATGGAAATGTTTGGTGGCTTTGTTTGCCATGGAGACAGCGAGATAGCATCCTGAAGGCTGTGATAAAGATCTTTTTGATTTGGACATTCAAAAATGAGCAGATCCAAAGGTTTTGCAAAATGCCCTGTATGTTTCCTTCTACTAAGCTGCACCTCTCTTTCCAGAGGCCCTGCTCTGTCTCTACACTCCTGACCCTCTCTCCCCCTTGTGACTGCCTGTAGCTTATCCCTACTACTCCCACCTCTGCTCCCTGGGCTCTCCTTTCTCAAGCACTTTGAGAAATGAAGGGTCTGATGAACACCAGAGGTGTTCCACCAGCTACTCTGGACGAAGCCTTGTAGTCCAGTGTCAGTGGACCAGGGGTTTGAGAGAGTGCCCTGGAGTTCTCATGTGCATAGAAAGCTCGTGTGTTAGGGGAATGATCATCATTTATCCAAAGAATCCTGCATAGTGAAATGAAGAAAGCAGCAAATGTAACACTGTTTAAACGTGCTTGAGTGTGACACTAGTTAAGAAACTTAGCCTGAGTCACTTTCTATGCATAAACTGAGCCAGGTGTTTCTGGAGTAATGTTTCACCTATTGACATCTGTATTGGTGAGCATCTTCTGCTTATTGTCCTTGCCTGGCCCTGGGGCCTTGTTTATTGTTGAATGTAAAGTGCTGGTGAGAACCAGTCCAGCTGGGAATTTGGTTTCCTGGTGGTTGAACTGGTATTTGCAAACATCCAAGGATTAGCAGTGTTGTGATTTGCAGAGCTTTGCTCTCCGGAGGGGAAAGCTGCTGCCGTGAACCTGTCGCACACTGGTGAAGTGCTTAAGTACCATCTCAGGCAGGATCCTCACTGTCAGGACAGTGTTAAAACAAGATGCTTAAACCCTTCTAAAGCTGCTGATCATTGCACGGAAACACTGAGCTCAGGAAGGCTATTAGTATGCTAAGCCAGCTTTGTTTTCTCACTTAATTTTAATATGAATAACTTATTTTTAAATTGGTACTGGTAAGGATTGGGAAAAGCTTTCTGAGAGAGATTTTCCTTGCTGTTAGAAAAACATCATTTCAGGCTCCTCTATGAGACCTTGTGGCAGTTCCTTTCTGTTGGAAGGTTGCCCCAGGTGACTTATGGTTCATGCACTCTTGTAAGTGCTATTAATTTGTGAGGTTTCAGTGGTTAGACTGAGCTGCTGAGTGGGCTCTGAGCAGATAATGAGGTCAAGCAGGGAAGAGAGGGAAGAGTCCTGCAGGTTCCCACTTGGCATTTGTACCCGGGTTGCACATTTTATGGAGATTTTGTCCTAAAAGCAAAGTTCTGTAAAGTCATCATTTTGCAGAGGTGATTTACAATACTTGTCCAAACCTGAAAATAAACCTAGTTGTTCATGCTCTGTGGTGCTGCTGTTGAGATCATTGCTGTCATGCTGAAATGCAAATTTACTGCTGTTTGTTTTGGATCATTTTGTGCTGCATTAGAATGAAGAAACTACTCAAATGCTGGTCCTTGTTCTCTGAGGGATTTTGCAAGGTAGGTTGTACCATTAGTAAGATGGAAGAGCACTACTTAGGACATTTTATAAAGAAAGTAGATGATGAAGCATAGGAGGATGCAAAATTAGCTGTAGAAGGAGTATTTTTGTCATGTATTCAGTAGCTGGAAAGCCTCAAATACATTAGCTGAAGCAGGTTGCAGACAATTGTCTCCTGTATTTTACCCTAATCAGCTGTCTGATCTTTTAATAATCTTCATATTATAATTATACATAATTTCTGGGGTTTGGGTATCCATTGCGCTCACTCTGAAAGTTTCAAATACAGTCATTCAGCATGTCCAGAGTGGAAGGTAGCTGTAAGTACCTCATAAGAGGCCCTCTTTTTGCATTTTGAGGTGGGTGCATGACCCTACACTCTTCAGAGTTGACAAAAGTGGAGCTTTTGGTGGATGTAAAGTCAAACCAAGAGTTTCAGGAAAGTCCCGCTGTTTCTGGCAGTGTACCAGCAATCCTGTCCATTCAAGCTTTTTGTGTAACGCTGAATTCTTGCAGAAGTTACTGTACTGTTTACCTTCCAGGTGGTAATTTCAGTGATTATTGATGGTGCATAAAGTGAAGCACTAATGTAGGATCAAGATCATCTTTAAATGTGCTCCCTGCAGGTCCAGATACAAACGGAGTGTTCCCTGAAAGGGAACTGGCAGCGCTAGTTCTGCCCTACAGCCAGCTGCTCGTTCACAGATGAATCAGAAGTTGCTTGAAGAAACCAGGTCTTGAAAGGATCTCTCTCTCTGTTTCCAAAAGCAGAGTATGATTTTAAGCAGCTGTCTTATTGACCCAGGTGAGGAAAGCTTCAGTCTTTATTAATACAGCGATGAGAACATGCCTATTCAGTAATACTGCAGCTGGCAAATGTTCCCGTGCTATGCAAAGTCTGTTGGGCGAAGGTGACCGTGGTAGTCATAAGATGTTTTCTGTAATAGCGCACTGTGGTTTCAAAATGTGCATTTACGCTCCCTTGACACTTATTTTTTCAGTGCTCAGGGTTTCATTAACATTGTAGTGATATCTTCAGTTGGATTTGATTTGCATAGAGAATACGTGCTTAAAAAGGAGGTATATGGCTGAGTCTTCTGTTGCATTTTAGCTGATGTGTCTTTCCTCCTGAGCTGCAGCTCAGTGAACAGCACAGAAATTCAACATTGTGCTGTTTCATTTGCCATTAATTTCTTTGAGAGAGGAAATTAGCATTGTGGCAACCTCCTGTTCTGTAAGCACAAATATACATGGAATAAATACATCATGTTGTGGCTGTAATCTTTTCCAAGACATACATTGGGTGATGGTATGATTAGGGTTTTTGCAATGTGAACAAGTCCATGCTGGAAAACAGGGCTGTGGTGGTCACTGAGTGGGTTATGGGGGCTCCGGGGAGGTGTTGGAAGTGGACAGAAGCTGTTCAGGTTTGGTGTGGTTAGCAGCACTGACTGCTGGAGTGGCTGAAGGAAGGGTGCTGGGGCCGTGCAGTGACGGGGTAAATGGCACTGGTGTCCTGTAGCCAGGGGTGCCGAGGGCAGTGCTGTGTGAGTCCTCACCTGTGTGGAAAGAAAAGAGAGGTGTTGGTACAGAGCAGCGGAACGTGTTCTAAAAGCACTGTGCTTAAGGAACTGCGATGTGCATTGATTGTGGACAGGCTGGGGTTGGAGTTCAGTGGCAAGGGAGGATGCAGAAGACAGAAAGCCTTTGGGACGACAGTGCTGTGTGAGCAGGGTGTGGTACTCTGAGCTGACATTGGAGTCATCCTTTTGCATTTACAGGACACACAGGTCTGCAGAGGCACAATTCAGCTCTCTTGCTTACCTAGGCAAGGCACAAATGTATCTCTTCTGCCACTGGCACAAGTGGTGGTTCAAGTGCCCCACTGAGCTCTGTGAGGAATGTGGCTTTCCCCTCTCAGCCGCTCTAGGAAGAGCTTGGAGAATCACTTGTTCCTACAAGCATGTCCTTAGATCTGGGCGTCTGAGCATGTGAGAACATTTGTACTCTGTTTTGCCTAGGAACCTGCTTGAATAGAGTGGGAATATTGATAACAAATAAATGTGTAAAAAACCACTTCATCCACCCTGCAAAACCCGTTAATGTCAGCGTTATTTATAGGTGGTGTATAGAATCCGCCATCAGAGGTGGGAACTGGTGACACTGAGCAAGTTGCAGCCTATTGCAGGGTTTTCTTCTTCTTAATATTGAACTACTGATGCCTGGAAAATAGAGGAGGTAGCCTAACTATCCCCAGATGAAGTCACAGAGCTTGTTCATGCCAGGGTAGGGTTTGGATATCACCAAAGTAAAAATGTGGAAAATTTGTTCCATGTGCCTCACTTGTTGTCTGTTGCCAAATATTAGTCATAGTCTACTACAGCAGTAAACTGAGTTCCTTCCTTCTGAAAGTATAACCACTTGCTATAACCTTCATAAGTTTTAATTAAAAAGAGCATGTAATGATTTTGGGATTGAATCCAATTTCAAATGCTATTTAAATTAAGAAATAAAATTATTTCCATCAGGCTTTTAGTTCAAGGTTTGTGACTGCTGGACCATTTCCTTTTTCATCAGTTTCTCAGTTTTAAAATGGCTTATGAACTTTAGTGAAATCATTTAGAAATGGATTTCATGCAGAATATTAAATAAATGGATAGCACAACCATGTAGTGAAATGAATCTTGTTTGCATCTCAAGCAGCACAAATTTAAATAAAACACAGGGCTTTGCATAACAGCATTTGTTTTTAATGTTGGCAGTATTTTTCAAGCCACCTCCAATGTCCTTCATTTTTCACCAGGATATCTTTGGCAGCAAGGAGGATTTTCAGGGGCTGATTTGAGGTACATAATTGGAGAAGTGACACTATGCACACAAAATGTCAGTTAATGGATGAGGCTGGTTTAATTGTAGGCTGCTCAGAAATAACCCAAGAAACACTTCACTGGTAGCTAATACAGAGGTGTAATTAGACTTCTACACAAGTGTAATTAGTCTGATTGCATAGAAAGAGAGTTCATAAGGTTTTTCAAATGTGTGCAGAGACATTTTGTCTCAACTGTCTTGTCCCTAAGCTTCTGCTGTATTTGTGTTGAACGTGAATAAATAAGCACATTGCTCTTTCGCTGGCAGTTACCTGTAATCTTCCATCCTTCTGCAGTGGGGTTTACATTGTTGGTTTTTTGTTTTTAAGGAAAGCACCATCGCTGCCATATCCAAGCCAGGGCGAGGTTGTCCCCACGTTCAGCTGTGGGCCTTTGAAACAGGGAGGGTGTAGAGAGTTCTAGAGAGAAAAAAAAAAAGGAAAAGCCTATTTTGTGAGAAATGGTGTCTAGGTTTATTCTACATTTGTTTAAGCAGTGGTAAAGAAGAGGAGAATGTTTGCAGTAATCAATAGTTGTTGCCAGTTGCAAGCATATAGAAACCCAGAGGAAATGTACCTCTGAATTAGGAACATAAAACACAGGACTGTTTCTAGCAGTATCTAACAAGGGAAACGATTTCTACTGAAAAAAGCAAATGTGCTGCACAAGTGAGGGACACTGAGGGGATGCTCTGGAATTCTTTACATCAGTATGAATCAAAAAGTGTAAAACCTTCCAACTGGTACTGGGTGTTCTCTGGATTCAGCATAACTGATGAATGGAGGTAAACTGGCAACATTTAGTGCTTATAAGCTGTTGTTTTAATAAAAGAAACCCACATTTTAATCAAATATGGGCTGTGTTCCCACTCCTGTTCCCAGCATCCCAGTGCATGACCCAGAACCCCTCTTTGGACTAAGAGGCAGAACAGGTTATAATCTTAGCTTTGGAGTAGTTGAAATAGAGATCAATTTATAATATATAAATTAGTACCTTTCTAAATCAACTAGGCATGAGTTCATCCTTAGTTCAAGTTATTTACTTCGCTGTTGAGAATGGAGTTATGTGAAGTTTCAGCATCATTTTCCTTGGTAAGTGCTTATATAGGTAAATTACTGAGGTGAAAAATGAATCTCACAAAGAAATATCTAAGTTTGCTAGTTTATAATTCCACATTAGAGTATCTCTGAATGCTTTTGTGGAGTAAATCCCAACATATGGCTCAAAGTTGATTATAAAATACAGCCACTTCTATGTGCTTATCTGGCTCCATTCTTCTTCTGGCTCAGTAATGGCCATAGCTGTTCTGTCTGACAGCTGTGCAGTGACTGTACAAAACGAGACAGTGGATCTAGTCCAGCTCCCAGAGTGCCAGCATCTGCACTCATTGGCTCCAGTTTGCTTTTGGCAGTCCTGACTGAGAAATCACTGATTCATTCAGCAGAGAGAATGAAGCTGAGTCTGACCCTTAGAGGAGCTGCTGCTGGGTCAGTGAAGACCTACACTGGTGTATAAGGAGAGTTCACACCTTCAGGCCTCCTGCTGTGTTTTCCTGTGTGTAAATATGACTTCAGCATCCTGGAATACCTATGCAAGAGCAGGGCCACTTTTTCTAAAACCTCTGGATGCAGTTATGCCTGGTATCACAATGGAATGGTCCATGGGATTGGTCCTTTCTAATGCAGGCTTTGTCTTTCTGCAGAAACAGAAAAAGAGGGAAGAGTTTCCATAACCAAAATTAGAGAACAAAGAAAGCAGATTGCAGTAAGCAGGGAGGTGGTAACGGGAAGTTCATGGTATGGAAGGGACAGAAGAGGAGAAGCAAATCTCCTACACCCTCGTGTTGCTTGTTTTGGATTATGATCTTGTTGCTGTCTCCTGCTAGTCCAGCTTGCTCCTGTGTGACCCTTAATCATCAGCCTTTCCTTTCTGCACTCACATGTTTATTTCTTTTCCTGGTTACTGTGGGTTATACTGAGGGATGAAAAAAGCAGGACATCATATGTGCTTTGGTACTGCATAGCATTCATGCCATTTCGGCTCAAAAACCAGAGCTATGGGTATTTACAGGAACAGGAAGTCTTTATTTCCTGTCTTGAACTGGTCACATTTCTTAAGCAGAAGATTCCTGACCAAATCCTTAACTTCGGTGGTTTTCAGAGGACTTTTCCCTCCCAGTTGTTTCCTCATCCAAGATAACAGGAAAGAACGTAGAAGAGAACCATCCTGAGTTGCTGTTACAGGCTGGCACCCTTTAGCCACCTATAGCTGAGGCTCTTGAGCCCAGTGTAGCTTATTTTCTCTAGTTTTGTTAAGTGGTAGCATTTATTATCTGCCAGGTGCTGGTAAGTTGTGTGATTACAGCAGCTTGTTTGTCTTTGCCCTCTAGCTCAGATGGCTCTTGTGGGCCTCGATAAGTGAAGAAACACCATCTGGCTGCTGCTGCAGGATGCTGGGAGATTTCCATCTTTCAGTTCTTTAGAGCTGGAGTCTTTTTTTACATTTTAGAAAGCCTAGGGACACTTTCAGCTCTGTTTTCCCCTTGTTTCTTTCTGAGCTGAAGAATGTCTCATACCCTCTTATTTACAGCCACTTGCTCCAGGCAGGCATTGTCAGAGAGCATTAAGTGTTGGGAGCTGACAGAGCTTTTCAGGGTTACTGCCTCCCTGCTCTCCTGGTAACTCAGAGGGAGTATCTGGGTGGTAGCTTGGTGAAATGTCTGACAGAGAATTGTTTTTCTGAAATGCTGCAGATGTTACGTAGCTGATCAAAGGTGGGTGTTCTGTACTTCCCCACACACAGAGCATGTACGTCTGTTGTCAAGAGGAAAAACTCATCTTCAATGAGGTGTGTGTGTGTCAAATGAAAAGTTATATAACAGCAAGTCAAATCTGACCAGGCTTTTGGGTCTGAATTAGTATTTATATCAAGAGGGAGAGAAATAGATGTAGTAGTTACTACTGTGCAGAGCTAAAGGTAGTGGGGAGACAGCTGGGGGAGCAGCAATATTAGAGCAGGTCCATTCTCATCCCTCTACAGGTGCATTAAAAATGTTTTTTATAAAATACCTATTGTCAATCTAATGAGGCAATGTAATGTATCCATCCCTCTGTATGAGCTGCATAATTATAGGCAGTGTAACTTCACAAAGGAGTTGCAATAAAATAAATGGGAGAATTGCTCAGGACAGGGGGGTTAAGTGTGAGCTCCATGGGTGAGAAATGTTTGTGCCTTTGTGTATGTAATGCTGGCTGTAAACCACCTTCACAGGTTTTTCTTCCCCATCCACCCTCCAGTGGGGAAAACCAGGGTATTATTTTCCCTTGAGAAATACAAAGTGTTTGAGGCTTCCCCCATCTCCTTATGTTAAAGGCTCCTGGTGGCACAGTGTGTGAAGGAACTGCTTGAAATACAGCTCCTGCAGTCCTCAGTGTATCTGTGCTTCTACCATCAGGCTCCTCGGGGTGAGGATTAAAGCTGGCTGGGGGAATGACAAAGCTGTTTTGTTGCAGCTTCTGAGATGTCAAAGTTTGTTTTGATTCAATGTTGCAACAAAAGGAAAAGCTTTTGAATGTTGTTTGCAACATAAGCGGATTGATATACCTCATTTTGGACAGCATGGGTGAGAGCAGCCAAGGAGCTGCCAGATGTAAAATGGCTGGAGACAGCTCTGTGTTAGAAGAGCAGAGGCTGGGTTGTATTTTATTTGCCTGGCCTTTTTCTTTAACAAAGCATTATTGGCATCAGAGAAAACTACATTCTTGCTTTGTTGACCAAAAATAGCCACCTAACAGCCACCCCCAGAAAGAGTTGTCCTCTTAAGGCTGGGGGCGTGCGGGGGAGGGCAGGGCATTTATTGCATACACTTCTGGAGCAAGGTTTTATATAGGCACTGAGCTGGTCCTGCTGCACAGCAGTACTCCTGCCCCTTTCCAGCTGGCTTTCTCCCTAGTGCTGGCTGCTGCCATGTGGCAGGACAGCTGTGGGTTAGGATCAGAGTAAATTGAGTTTTCTCTTAGTGGTTTATTTTGGTTTTGTCTTTTTCTTCCATACTTTGGGAGCATTTTAGCCGTACCAGTTTCCTGATGTGCACCTTTGCTGAGGGGCAGGAGCAGCAGTGACCTGGAGAAGATTCCACATTTCTAGCCTCTGTGTAGGTTTGTGTTGCATTGAAGTCTCTGTGCAATTACATCCCTAAGATTGCAGCATGTGCCAATATTTTACACTCCTTAACCTCTTGAAATTGAAAGATTATTGATATGAATAAGTCTTGGCTGGATAGAGGATTTAGAGGGGAGGAGGATGAATTGCATTTAATAAAATAACACATCACTCTCTCTCCAACCAGCAAGCCCCAGTATTCTGCTTGGAGCTCTTATCCAACCACAACAGTTTACAAGAGCTGAAACAATCATAGGTGCAGTGTGATAGCAGGTTTGTGATATGGACATTTAGTTGAGCAATACTCTGCCACTGTGGACAAAACAACCTGCAATTTTCACAGCACATTAAAGAGTTTTTAGTTTTCAGGCAGTACAAGCTATGACAAATCGTGACTTCTTCAATTAAAATCAATAACAATGCAAGCTAAGTAAAAGATTTAACAGCAGGTGGGTGGTTTAGCTGGTAAATTGATTTGCTTTGGGTACAGGTGAATGTGCATCACGATGGCTCTGTCATTAAATAATTTCTGTGGTGAAAGACACAATCAGCTTTATTAATGTGACTATACTTGTGGATATCTAACATAAATCAATGCCTGCTGGAAAACTTGGGTAATTGGTTGGAGAGATGTCAAAGCAATATATTAGAGAGCAGTTTACTAATCTTTGCAAAGTGGATGAAAAAGGGTGTTACCTGGAGAGGAGTAGTAAGTGTTCATACTGTCCTTTTCAGAGTTAAATCAGTTTGCATAGGCTTAAGAAGAAAAAATCTGTAGGATTTACAACTGCCTGTGTTGGTGCTACTGTGGTTTGGATGCATGGTCAAAACTAAGATTGTATTGTTTTAGTGGCACAACTGAACAAAGTTCTGGATACTTCACATTTGATAATAGTTTTCAACTGTGGAAAGATCACAAAGTAACTAGGATATTGTGAATCAAGCTGGTTAATAATACACCAGAAGTGATAAGATATGAGACTGAAAAGTCCCTGAGTCTTTACCTTCCTTATCTCTTATCACTCTCCATAATAGTTATAGTTTTAGATTAAGTAACCTCTCATATCATAAAATAATTTATGTTTTATTGGTGCACGATACAATTTTGCTTCCTATTGTCATTTATTGAGCTTTCAAAAATGTCAAAGGTCAGCTTTTTGATTTTGTCCCTTGTAGCAAGTGCTTTTCAATTCACCAGTAAGAATGTTGCTGCTTAAAAGATACTAATACCCACTTGCCTGGTCAAGGTTTAGAAGAGGATAAACCAGAACAGAAGACTTTCAATTTCACAGGCAGGATTAGCAGACAGACACATTTTATTCAGGTTGCTGTGCCCTTCTCTGTGGCTTTAAGAGCTCATTCCTCACCTCAGCTTCCTCCTCTGCAGAATGGAAAGAAGACTCAACCACGTACTTTCCTTACTGTGGCTCTGCTAGTTAAACATTTTTAAAGATTATGGGGATGGTAAGTCCTCAGTGTTAATTATTAACCTGCCTCTCTAACTGTCCTGTACTGTAGCTTTCACTTTTCTAATTTTACATTTTTCTTTCATTGTTCATCTTTGTGACTTCCACCATTTCTTGTTCTCACTGCAGTGAAGAACAAACTTTCCTTGGCTGTAGGGGACCTTGCAAGGTTGTGTCATCCCAAATAATCCCAGACCCTGGTGTTGTGGGAGCTTCAGCCAGGCTGTGTCTGGCCAAGGTGGGCTTTCCGTGGCAGTCAGGGAAAAGAGACCTGGGGAACTGTATCTGCTGTAGCTGAAAGTGGGAGGTAGGAGGGAAATAGTTCTGGTCCTGCCTTTCCCTTCAGTTTCTCTGTTGTGTGGGTGCAGTCAGCATGTTTTGACTGCTTGATTTCAGTTTGGTGAGATGGTGGAAAGTAAAAGTGTTATGAATTTTTTTTTTCTTAGTATTTTCCTTATTTTCCAACTTACTTGGTTTTGTTGGGGGTGGGAGTTGGTGTATACAATGCTGTGCTGTACTCTGGAGATCCCAATTCTGTTTCAGTCCTTGTTTTACTGAAAAACATTCTAGTTGCCTTACTGGAACAGGAAAATACAGTGCAAACTCCTCTAATTGCTTATGGCAGATCTCCATCTGAAGGAGAAGCTTGAAGTGCTCGGTGATAATAGACTCATCCTCTGATGGGAGATTCTGCACATATTTCCAAATCCTCTATCAATTTGTGAATCATATTAGTATTGATTAAAAACTGTTGTGGTGCAAAGCATTGAGCAGGGGTTTTGGATGACGATGGTAGTGTCTGATTCTCTGAATACAAAATTGGTGTTAATGAAAACATTTCTGGAGCCTGTGGAGTTAAGATCGCAAAGGGGAACAAGAGTTCTGAGTCTCAGCTGTTCTAACACACAGCAGATGGTTAACTTGCCTTCTAAATCTTTGCACAAATTGAGTAAATTCTCAGGACTATCAGTGATCTTTCAACCCATTCCCAATTTTTTTTGCATGCTAGGAAAAGAGTAATTTGCAGATCCAGGCTGTGGAAAAGGAAGGATTTTGCAACAGTGAGAAAGTGGGAGTCAGAAATAAGACGTCAGGCTCCATTGCAACATTTTACCTACTCCAGGTTGGTTTGCTGGAAGCTGAGAATCCTGTCCTTGAGGCAGCAGGGAAGTGAACTGTTTTAATGCCTCTTCTCTGATAGTCTCCTATGAAGTGCAGTAGAAATGCTTAGTCTTGACATTCTTCAAATTATCCCAGCAACACTGTGAGAAATAATGTTATTCTAAGTTATCCTTTCTTGTAATATCAGTACTAATTTCAGTTTCTCTGAAATTTTCTGTTCTCTGGTCTCTCACAGAATCTTGAGTTTTGTTTCAGCATTTTTCATGCATTTTCTTTTATTTCCTTCATGAGGAATTTAATTTGCTGCAGCAAAATAATCTTAGTACTGAAATAATAGATATATTAAAGTTGGAATTACCTTGGTGGCAATAAAGAACAAGTTTTTATTGCTTGCTTATCAAGGGGGGTTTGTGTTTATGAGTTTGCTGAGAAGTAAGTGCCTTACATTAGAACTAAATTTAACTTCGCTTGGTAACAACAGCACACATAGGTAATCCATGAAGACAGTACAGACTTACATGGTAACAGTTTAAAGAAGTTAAAAAAAATAATTTTAAGGGCTTTACTGTTTTTTACTTGACAATGAAGTTGTCAGTAGTATTGATAAAATAGATGAGTAGCTATTTTTAAAGATTTTCACAAAAAATCCCAAACAACAGTTAATCAATAGGAAAGCTCTCGTAGGTGGAAAGCATTCCTAGGCATCTGAGAGGAGCTCAGGCTGCAGCACAGGGAGGAGGTGTGGTGGCAGGATGCTCTTCAGGGCAGAGCTGCCCTCCCATGCAGTATTTCCAGCAGCCCCAGGTTTTCAGGGCTTATTTACCAGGAGGAATGACCCAAAAGAACTCATTGTGGCTCTCTTAGCAGTTTACCTCAGTTCAATGTAGTAAAGTGAACTGGAAAAAGTCTCCTTGTCTGAAAGGAATATCACACACATAAATTCATGTTCTGCAGCAATTTGGAGTCATTTCCATCTGTAGCCAGGCTGTTAGAATTGTGAGGAGCAGTGGCCAAATGGCGTTTGGGCTTCTCAAAGCTCTGAAGACGGGTGTGTGCTGGCAGCGTGGCAGCAGAGTCACAGGAAGATTCTTTTCAGCTTGTGAGAAAAATGTTGTGTTGATTGCTTTTGGTGATGGTACAGAGGAGAAGTGACTTTGATGCTCTTCAAACCTAGTGAATATCATTGCAGCAATTTGGATAATACTGATTAAAAACCATCTCTGTCTCTTAAATAAAAATGAGTGTTTCTTGTTCCAGAGTGTACAGCTCAGCAAAATCAAGTGTCAGCAACAGATTATAGGCCCCAAGTGTTTTATTCTTAGATCTTGTAAAAAGTAGGGGGAAAGAACAGACCACTTTACAAAGTAATTCCGTTTTTCAGGTTAATTTGTATCACATGAGCTAGAGCTTTTAGAAGGAGCCTTCACATGTCAAGATTAGAAGCATGGATTGACCAGGACTGTATACTTTAAAGTGGTGAGTAGGTGGAGGCGCTGCTTCTATTGAATTTTTTAGAAGTCATTGTTCATCTGGTTCTGTGATAGTACTGACAGCTGCTTTGTTTTCTGAAAAACCTGATTTGAATAAAAAAAATCAAGATGGTTGTTTGCTTGTGTTGAGTAACTTCACTGGCCTTGATCCCCGAAGCAGAGGAGTCTTTGGTTAGCATGAAGATCAGCTTCACAACTCTCAGCAGCTCAGCACCTGAAATTCTTCTGAGTGTTTGCAGTTTAGAAATTTCATGTATGAATGTGTGAAGGCATGTAATAGCAATCATATCAGATAACAGCATGAGTAACCACTCAAGACGCCTGCTCCTCAGTCTCCATCTGGCTGCTGTTCATGTGGGTACTTCCCAGTGCCTCTGCCATAAACTTAGGGATGGAGGATGATCTAATAATGATATCAACTGTTAAGTAGTAGTTAATTAGAAGGTAGTTAATTAAAAGTTCGTTTAAGTTATGGGCAGTAAATTGCATCCAAGCTATTCTATTTGAAGGGGCTATTGTTACTTTGCCAATAAGAGAGTAAGGCTGTGGTGTGGGACAGAACAACTACAGAAGGAGGAATAACTCATTTGTGTGGAGAAATGTGGCTTTTGTAGAGCTTAAATAATTGGCCAAACAGAAATACTCACTTTTTCTTGCTTCAGAAATACCCTTGTTCATGCAGTGTGACCTAACATTTTTAGACAACTCCCGGTAAAAAGCAGACATAAGAGAATCTGAGTTCTTTTCTGTCTGATTACATGGTGTTTGATTTCATTTGTGAATTTGGTTAACCAAATCACCTCCAGCAGCAGTGGTCTCCCTGTGATTCCGGTGGCTGTGCAGACACATCACACTCATTCCTGATGGCTCTTGACCTTGATGTTGTCACTGGGGTGCAGGAAGCAGCACAGGAGCACACAGGGGACAGGGAGTCCCAGCTGCCACGCTGGGCTATCGACCCGAGCAGGTGGGCACGGCCAAGGGCCTGGATCGATGCACTGTTTGTCCAGCTCAGCACTGCTTGGAAGGGAATTGTTTCCATATGCTTTGCTCTAAAGGTAGGCTTTGACTTTCAAGGGCAGACAAGGAGGAAACAAATCTACAGAGTCTGAGCAATGTAGCTTTAACTGGAGTTATATGTCTTGATGGAGCAGAGGTAAAAAGGAGGAGACCATATGGTGTAACCTTTATTTTTCTTAAGTTCCCTGATAAGCCATTGATTTGATAAGAAATACTGCTCCATTGGCTGAGCTTGCAGGGTGCAGTTCCCTGATAAGCATGTGTTTACTGTCTGCCATAAATGCCTGAAGTGACAGTTTATGGTGGGTTGGATTGGCTGTTTTAACTGCTGAGTGGCTGTATCATAACTCTGCTTTCACAGGCAAGCTCACTGTGCACTCAGGTTGGTTGAAGAAAGAGGGTGAACTGTGATGGTCATTTCTCCTTGCAGCAGAGCAGTTGGACCCAGGGTAATGCACAGCCCTTGCAAATATCATACAATAGGAATCCATTAGAATACAATATCCAGCCCAAATAACCTCCAAACAAGATCATGGAGGAGGAACATGAAGATGATGTGCCTTTTGATACAAACTGCATGTCTTTTACAATTAGATGATCACTTTCTTCCTGTGTAGTAGACACTCATGCTATCCAGATCTTGATGTCACCTCCTTTAGAGCAATATTCATATATACTCAGATTTTCCTACCCAGTGAATCAAACTGGTGGGTTTCCTTGATGTCACAGACCCAATGCTGCCCCAGTCAGAGGTGTTCAGGGATGAAAAAAATATTTGTTTTCACAGTGTAAGAGAAAGGAAATAACTCATGTCTCTTTGGGCTGGTGAAGGCCACCATGGTATATTTATAGTTCTGTTCCTGCCTGTGCTGGGTAATTTTTCTGAAACTCAGGATATATTTTTTCTGATTAAAACTGAAAATACTATTATTTCTATAACCACATTTAAGTCTTGAAATGTAAACAAATTAGTTTTCATTTTATATCAGACACTGATTTATAGAGGAAAATGGGAGTTTGCATCTGGTATGTCTCTTGATTCATTAATTTTTGATTGAAGAAAGGTTTTGAAATAGGGTGTAAAAGAATTTTCCATCTTTAGTGAAGGGATTTCTTGGACTTTGCACCATGTGGTTGGTTTTTTCCCCCCTAGTATCCATATGCCATGAAATCTTGAATTCCCTTTTCTGATTTGGGAAGTTCAAGCAGAGCATTTTCTCTAGTTTGCACCATTCACATTCTGTTCTATTCAAGACAACACGTCTGGCCCACTCAGTTCTGGCACTGCAGAAGGGACCTGGCCACAGGCTCCTGCAGGAACTTTCCTCTGGTTGCTTGGATAACTTCAGTGGCTCTGGCTGCTTCCTCTGCTGTACTTGCAGGTGCTGGGTGTGCCCATGGCCATTGCACAAGAGCCGAGCTCGGCTCCCTGGCCTCGTGCAAGCTTTGGGAAGCCTGGGGTAAACTCCTTTGGTTCTAAAGCTGCTCTGCCCTGTCCTGTGTACATAAACATGCTGGGATATAGGCAAGTTGCTGCTTAGCACTGGAGACATAGCAATGTCTTAGTAGCTTAATATCACTTCTCTGCTCCAGCATAAAGAGAGAAATAATTAGGAATTTTGTCAAGGCAGTGTCTAGTGACCAGAGGAAATTGCTTCAGATGGACTGATGCTTCTGTCCAGTAGAGGTAGCTGGTTTTGGTTTGGTTTTGTATGTCATTTGCCAGCCACATTTAGCATGAATAAGTGTTTTCAGATGTCCCAAATATCAAAGTCTAGCCTGATATAAAAAGTCTGTTGCAAGAAAAAAAATGTAGAAAGAGATGCTGGATTTTCTGGCCAGTGAATGATTTTGGAAGATGAGCCATTGCGCAAGTCCTGCCTTGTGGCATGTGCGTGAGATGTTCTAGGTGAAAATCCCATGGCACTACAAAGAACACATTTCTATTGTGTTACACCCACTCATGCCGGGGTTGGGGCTGATCCTGCCTCATGTTTGCTGCCTTTGATTTCCCTCTCCTCTCCCACACAGCAGCTTGTGATAGATGTAGCCACTGCATTTAACGATGGACCTTTGTCAAGCCGGGGAAAATGGCCACTTGAATTCAGAGGGAAAATAATAATCCTTTTGATTAAGCAAGCTGGCGTTGGTGGCTGGGCTGTGCTCGCCAAAGGGGAGAGCTCAAAGGGCACCTGCCTGTAACAGGAGCGATGGCAGGAAGTGTGCCTGGCTGCAGGAGAGAAAAATTTGCCTTGTGTTTGGAAAGAACAGAGAAAGAGAGATTAGAGGTTAAACTGGAAAGGGTGTTAAAATATTCTAGTGTATGATGGCTGTAGCAGTGGATTTCAATTGCTGAAATTACCTTGTCTGGATGCCTTATCAGCTGCTGTTCTAGTGATTGTTTGGTTTAGATAAGAACTGGAGTGTGATAAAACCTTGATAACAGTTTAGAGATTACAGCTCTTTTGAAACTGCTGGCACTTGCCAGGGGCTCTGAGCTACAAGAGCTACACTTGGATTTATTCCACTACATTTTTTTTCCCTCTGTCCCCCTTGTCTTGTTTCATGTTTTTGTTTAAGTGCTTAAGTTCTTGTTTTAGATCCTCATTATTTTGAGCCACGCAGCCTCTTCTGAGCCCTTTGGGGAACAGTGCATGTGCGTAGAAGAGGGGACACGTGCTGAGGCATGGAGGTGAATGTGGAGGGAGAGAAGAAAAGCAAGGTACTGCTGTGCCTCTTGCCATCCCATCCCATTTCGGGCTCTGAGCTGTGCCCGGAGTTTCACGAGCTGTGAGGGTTCGAAAGGCTGGGTCACACAGCAGGCTTGGGAGCTTTCTCCTGGTTACTCCCCCAAAGTTCCTGTAACAATCCGTTCATTTACAGCAGTGGATTGAATGGGGATGTACAGCACCAGCCCTTAAAAATCTATGCTGTGTTTGTGGCAGTACATTTGTGTTCTTTATCCTGTTTTTGACTGTGTTATCTTTTTGGGGTTGTGATTTTGTGGGCGTTTTTTTTAGACGGAGACTAGTAACAAGGCTCCAGTTAAACTCATCCCGTCTGCATGCAGTGAATGGGACAGAAACAGGGTTACAGACACCAGTGTGGTGTTTTTGAATAGTTGTTATTGGAGGTGATTTATATGGTATGGCCGTATTTCAGTTCTGTCTTTCTTCTAATAAATTAGGCACTCAGCACCTCTTGCACATCTGAAAGTGTATGCTGCTTAGTTTTTCAGAATAATTCAAATTGGTTTGGTTTTTGTGTAAATATAATTTGAAAGGAGGAAGCAGAGAAGCTGTGGAACTCATAAATACAACAAGGAAAATTCTGAAGTTGTAGGACTATGGTTAGAAAATGGAAACTGAGGTTGAATTTTTGTGGTGAAAACCCTTTGTAGTGTTTGCTTTCAGATTTCTGCTCGTGCTTATTAGGATTAATAGTAAAGCAGTGTATCCAGGCATTCTGTCTCTACTCATGTGTTTTTAGCCTGTCCAGCTAAAGGATAAAGTTAAAATATTATGAAAAAAGCATGAGGAAGAAATACTGCTGCTGTTAGATGAGTATTCATTGTGCTGCTCTTGTGTGTACCTGACAATATTCTTGTCCTGCGGTGATGAGGTGTGGCTCTGCCAGGAGCTGTATTCAACTACTGCAGAAGTTACAGAGAAGTGGAAGTTGTTGTTGGTTACTTGCTCCGTTCATCCAACCAGAGAGTCTTGAGATGTCAAGGTGGCTGCAGCTGGAACCTGCTTCTTGTAGTGTGCTTGAATTTGGTTTTGCGTTTTGTTGTGGTTTGTGTAGCTCAGTGATTTTTTTCCCCCCTTTAGTAGCAGAGCTGGTGTGTCCCCTGTTCCACCGGTCAGCCTGATAACACACTAAGTCTGCTCCAGCTGGCTCAGGCACAACGTGATCTACAAAGTCCACAACAAAACTTTGGACCACATAAGTTTGACTGTCTGGGGATATGTCAATAATTGCAACACAAAGTACCAGGGGAAACTGTACTCTGGAATAACCAGACTTTGCTTCATTGTTGGCTTTGGTTTTGTTGGTTTTTTCTTTGTTTTTAAACTGAAATGCTTCTATTTTTCCTATAATACGGGAGGGACCTTTCTGGCAGTTGACTTACTGAATGTATGCCCATGTCTGCTTGCAGCTGCTGAAACATGTCATCTAAAAGCACCAGTAAGAGAAATTTAAGAGATTGATAGTTTTCCGTATTAGTATATCTCAAAACATCAGTTTTAAAATATTACTGCAGAGAGACCACCTGAATTCCTTAGGGTTGTAAAGGAGGCCTGTGAAAGAATAATTTAGCAACATATGAACTGCAGCAGAAATACAGCTCCAACTATTTGAGTTATCAAATCTAATCAAATAATAAGAATGAACAAATAAGCTATCCAGCAACCAAGATACTTAATGAGCACTAGTTTAGAGTCTTCTTAATTGTGTTCAGGCACTCGTGCTGTATTTTCAAGTCTGTGTTTATGACTTGAGACTGTACACTTTGTTTTTTCCTCTTAATGAAATCTCAACATTTCTTCTGTTCCAGCAAATTTCAGTACTTAGAAGATGATGCCAAATTATCCCATGCCTCACTACAAAACAAAGAGCTGACAGCATTGCCTTCCTAGGGGAAACTGGAAATATCCCAGACTTGCTTCAGCCATGCTCTAATTTGAGGTTTAATGCTCTGTTAGCATCAGCTCACGGCTGCATCTCTTGAGTAGATGTGGGCTGGGACTGGTGAGGGCGAGGAGTCCCCAGCCTCTGCACTGAGTGGGGATGGGCAGAGCCAGGAGCTTGGAGAGATCCTGCCCAGGGAAAGCAGGGTGGCTGTAACCCCCCAGGTCAGACTGTGGGTGAGGACTGCAAATGAAACCCGGGTGAACTGCAGTTTGGTTTTTGTGGGGTGACTGACAGCTGGTTCATCGTCCATCGGAAGATTGCAGTCAGGGGCTTGGGTGAGAGTTATCCTCCCTTCAAAGGGTGCCTTCCCTCCAAGATGCACAGTTTCATTGAGCTCCTGTGGGCACAGCCTCACTGATTCCCGTGCAAGAAGAAGGCGTCAAAGCCAAGGTGAGGCATTTCAGAGCATTCTTTGCAAAACTCAGAGGTTTTGCTTTTTACCTTAAAGTTTCATTTTGAATCTCAGCTCCATTTCAGGTGATGCTAAAAGTGAAACTCAGCCAGCTTTTCTGGGCTGGAGCTTACCAACAAAGGTCTTGCAGCTGACTAATGGTTTGCAGTGGGGAAAGGCAAAGATGAGAAATCATTCTTCTCGTTCTCAAGAAGTGTCTTACGGGGAGTTACGGTTTTGTAGCCACAAGAGCTACATTTCCCGCTCTATCCTCCTGTTGCTGTCTGGATGTTTCAACTAGGACTTCTTACAGGAGATCTCAGCTTACTGCTTCCTTTTGTACATTCTGCTTTGGCAATTAGGAGGTAAACTCTGCATTACCTCTGTGATTTGTTGAAAATAGTGACAAGACAGTGGTGTCCCTTCCTCTAAAGCCTGACTTTGGGTTATAGTGATACTATTGAAACTATTTGTGTCTCCTACATGCAAGTAATTCTGTTACTGTTCTCTACCACCAAAAATGCAGTAACTCAAATTGCACAGAGGTTTTAATACCACTCTCAATTGTTGCTGTGGGCCCCAGCACCCCATCTGTCTGGAGGAAAGGGTGGTGACAGAACTGCATCCCCTCAGTTTGCTTGTCGTCCTCCGTGTGTGTGTGAAAATAGAGCATATACATGAAGATGGTCCAACTAGTGAAACCACAGTGCTGTTACAAAATGCATAGAGGCTCAGAAGTTATGCCTCTAAAGATCTGGTTTGTGACCTGCTGGTCACCTTTCTCATGTCTCTTAAGACATGAACAGTCTTACAGTAAAAACTAAATGCAATTACAGTGCTCAGAACAGCTTCAAAGTGGCCTGGCTAATTTTGGGTTTGAGTTTGACCCCAGAAGCAGGTCAGTTACATGGGATGGCAGGCTTACATCTTGAAGATTATGACTAAACCACACCAATTTATTTAGCTACAGTGAAGAATTTGAATTATTCAGGGTTGGTTTTTCTTTTCCTTATAACCTCTCAAGAAAGGCAAACTTTAAGCTACCACACACAGCTGGTGTTTCTAATAAGACACAGATGTGTTTTGGGATCTCTTCCCATCTCCTGCAACATTTAAATGTAGATGAATAGAACTTAATCAGCTATGAATAACAGTGTGTCATGACTGTGGATCACTAACCTTCTCTGGGACTCCCATAAGACTAGGGTTAAGCTTAATTACTTCAGTCTACTGCAAACAACAGAGTAATCAGCTGTTGGATGTTGCATGGGGAAAGGTGGAGGGAGCATAAAAGAAGCAAGTCAACACCCCTGGCCAATGACGTGATGCCCTGGTGCTCAGTGCAGGGTATTTGGAATATTTCAAGACTGAGGGGATTCTTTTATTCCCTGTTTTGGTTTCAGTGCCCAGGAGGTTTAATGTCAGTACTACATCTGTGAGTGTTGCTTTAAAAACAAACTCAGGAGGTGCCTATGAACTCTTTTTTCCTCCCCTTAGGGATATCTTCCTCCCCTTAGGGATAATTGTTCAGACTTGCAGTATAAAAAGGTGGTGATTGTGGCTGTTCAGCTCTGTTGTAGATGAAGGCAAGTTATTCCTCTGTGGCCATTGCATCTTGCTGATTTACGAGGGCAGATTGGTATGCCTGGTCAGGAGTGTGGTGGCCATCAGCCACAGGCAGCTCTCCTAGGCTGGAGGAGTGAGTGTCTGCCAGCTTCTAGCACTGGGCTATGTGTGTCTGGCCAGGCTGGCCTGCACAGGAATCTGTTATGGAGCTGCTGTCTTCCAGCAGCTTTCTGCAAGCAAATGTGAGGAAGATGGTGGTGAAACCACCATGAGCGATTGTCCATCGCTGCCGGGTCCTGCCTCTCCTGCCCAGGCCCTGCTCAGCTCTTTGCTCAGCACACGGCCTCGTTTCCACTCTTAGCAAGGGACCATGGGCTTCGCTCTTCCAAATGTCAGGCCATGGCAAGGGAAATGGTGATGGCCAAAACTGCTCATTGTTGGCATTTTTAAAGGTATTTTTGGTTAATTGTCACTTCTCTCAAGAGCACTGTTGAAAAGATATTTGCTAGACATTTTTCCCTGTTAGTTTCTACTCTTGCCTGATGGTTAACAGAAATAGGGCTTGTTATTTCATAACCTTTTCCCAGCTACAGCAAGTTTGAGCTGTAGATTTTTACAGTAGATGTGATTTACAACAAAGCTGTTTCTGCACCACATACCCGCTCTCCAGTAACACAAGTGTTGGGCTTTGCTGGGCAAAGCCTCAGGTGATTCAGCCAGGAACTCTGGACAGTCCTTAGAGCTCTCCTGAACAAAAGGGCTTCACAAGGGCTGTCTGGAAGAAAAATGGCAGTGCCTGGCATTCAGGGTGTGATTTGTGGTGTGGATTATATGCAGTTCAACTGCAGGGACTCCAGGTTGTGCTTGGCTTAATGCTCCATGGGTTTCAATGTCTGCTACTGTTCCTGGACCACTTTTCTTCTCAAAGACAGAGCAGGTATTGGGTGTGCATCTAACACAAGATTGCCTGTGACTTTTTCTCTTTCCATGTGTCTCTGTAAGCTGCATTTCCTTCATGGAAAGGTAATTAAAGGTTTTATGAGGGAGGAGAGCCATACCCAGAGGGCTGTGCTGAGGAAAGCTGGCCCACGGCAGCCCCGCCACCCCTTCCCACAAGCAGCCCCTGCTTGTTTGATTTCCCCTGCTGCAGGCCAGGCTCAGGAAGACAGGGGAATATTTATTTATAAGCTGTCTGTACAGATGTTTTCATTGTGGTTTGCGGTGCATTGGTGCCACTTAGTGGGAGGAGAATTGAATTGACAGCTTTAATGGTGCAGGGGAAAACAAGGAGAGATGGGTTTCATATTCCAGCCCCCCTCCACCTCCCAGCAGTATTTCTGCAGTTTAAAGATAAATCCAAATCTGCCGCTAGACACAGAGCTGTAGTGGGTTCAGGAGTTGGCTGTTGGCAGAGTAGTGCTGGCAGGCTGGAAATGCACTGACCTTCGTCCCAACAGGAAAGCTGCATGGGAAGTACTGCAGAATATTAGGCTAAATAGGCTTTGCTAATAGAAAAAGCTAATCCAGCCATGCCTTGTGTTTAGCAGGTTTTGGCAGGCTTAAAAATCGTCCTCTCTCTGTTACAATTTCCATTATTTTAGGTATAACAGGAAGGATGATGGATCAGGATGGTGTTAGCTCTGATTCCATTTTGGAGGAGCTAATCTACACAAAATGTTAACAGTGTTTATTCACAATCATTTAACTAGATTTTGTATTGATTTCCCTACAGAAAGGCCTGTGGGAAAAAAGAAAATCCTGTGCTGTGATATTCGTAAGCAACCTACTCTGCTCCCCCATATAAATGCTTGATGTTAACTAATGGTACCTGGAAAAAGGCCTGGGTGTCTGTTGTTGGCATCAGCGACATGTCCCCACAAGCCTGGAGT
Source organism: Pomatostomus ruficeps (assembly GCA_013400735.1). Taxonomy (NCBI): domain Eukaryota; kingdom Metazoa; phylum Chordata; class Aves; order Passeriformes; family Timaliidae; genus Pomatostomus; species Pomatostomus ruficeps. The sequence continues at coordinate 1,102,938 of VYZT01035327.1, forward strand.
ATCGTGATGAGGGGATAGTGGAGCACATTGCATTCAAAAGGCCTTGCAGCATCCTCTGTTGTGTGGGAGGTGTTCCACCTTGTCAAGATGCTCACCAACATCTTGGTTTTGATTGTTATCTATGTGTGTTAGTCTTGTGTAGGACAGGACACCTCGGGCTGGTTTTACCTTGAGTTGAATTGAATTACTGAATTGGGTTTTTGTTGTTTGCACATGGGCTCCTTACCCTGTTGAGTCCTTTCTCTGCACTCCTCCTGCAGTGGTACGTGTCCTTGAGCTCCAGGGACTCTGAGCCTGGGTTTGGAACTCCTCCACGTGGGGAACTGCTGCTAATTTCAGTGAAATTTCTGGGCATGGAAGAAGCTCCACTTTCAGTCCTTAAGAAAACACGCTGTGACCAAGGATTGTGCTTAGTGGCTTTAATCATACCTGCTGTGGATTTCATCTTAGCTGGTCCCATTGCCCTCAGCAGGAGAAGCAGCACTCGTGGAGGTTGGCAGATCCCACCTACAGAGATATTTCCCGGAGCCCTTGGTAGCTCCCTGTGTGCACTGTGGCGCTTGTGGCTGGGACAGGCAGCAAATTAAAGCCGTTGTGGGCACATGTCCTGGTGTCACCTCTGTGCAGCGCTGCACCAGCCTGCCCTGTGCTTGCTGCCTGTGCCCCGTGCCACTCCTTCCCAGCTGTGCAGCTGCCAAGCTGACAGCTCCTGGGTGATGCTCCCAGGGCACAAATATTTGGGTCTTCTGCCTTGTTTTGAACCTGTTTGTGCCTCTCTTGCACTCTCACTAGAGGGCACTGCACAACATGTCGCAGCCTAATAAATAACCTCTTAACCTGCTTAGCTGCTTTATGCTCAGTGGCATGTTTTACAACGTTACCTGGAGTCCTTGAATGCTGGTTCCCATGGCAACCTGATATAGCATTTTTATTCTTTATTACTATCACTGTTTTATTGCTGCCTTGTTCAAATGTGCTGTCATCTTTATTTTGCCTTGGTGTGTGCATGCAAGCCACAAATCTGTTTCTCAAAATTATATTATTAAACCATTTAGTGAATTTAGAAAAAGGGTGATGATCTGTCACTGTCAATTTAAAATTAAATGGAGAAGCACACCATAAATGGAAACAATCTAGAAAGAAAAATAAACTAGCAACCCAAATATTGACACAGACAGCTTAGGATGTTTGGCGGATGTGCAAATAGTTGGGTAAAAGCAAATTAATAGAAGAAATACAGCTTCTGTAAGGGAATGTAATAGTCCTAGTTTGTGTGAGAGGGCATATTGACGGAGTCCAGATGTTCTTAGGAGTGGAGTTTGGCCAAAGATTTTAATGGCATCAAGGAGCTCAATTGTTTTAAGATGAAGCTTCAAGCATTCAGGGAAGCTGTATGGCCCAATGGGGAACAGCCAGAAATTAAGCTGGTAATATGAATCAGGCTGTGGATAACTCATTGTTTGCACTATACTTAAGGTCCAATAATCGTATGGCTGATGTGTCTTGCATCTCTGCAAGGGTCAAGGAAGATTTCTTCTTGGTGATAACTGGGCTTCAGGAGTGGGGGCAGGAGAATCACCTCACTGAAGGACGAAGTGGGGCTGGAGCTGGGGTGCGAGTCCTCTCAGGGATGCACAGTACAAAGTTGCAGAAGTCAACTATTGACAGATTTGGTGTTGGGAAGGACGGTGGGATTAACACAGACCCTGGGCTGAGGGTTTGCCTCCTTCTCAACGCGGGGCACAGAGTTCATTTGCTGGGGGATTGTTTGGGGTAGCTGTGCTTCCTGTGGGACCAGCCCTGCTGCAGCCTGGCTGGCGGGGGGCTCTTTGGGGCCGGCTAATCACAGCCAACAGCAGGAGGGGGTTTTGTGCAGGGTAAAGACTGTGTTTGTGGGAACGGCAAAGCAAACAGAGCTAAAGGCAGGGTGATCTTGTGCACACAGGAGCAGCTGGCAAACCCCAGATAACAGACATCTTCCCAAGCACGTGTTAGGAGCAGTGATGTTCTCAATGGCTCCCTTGTACATGCTGTTGTCTTCCCATCCTGCTTGAATTATTAGTGGGCTGCTATAAAAATATTTGTTCCTTCCGAGCTCCTCTGTCTAAGTTGCTCTTTCCTCTTGACTGCTACTGTGAGCTAAGCACGGCTGGAGAATATAAGTATCCCCTGTGCAGAGAGAGGATGTTAAAAGGATTGGGGTCAGGGCTGATTCCTCCAGGGTGATCTCTCGTATCTGAGGAATGGAGAGGCATCGTTTGGAAAGGTATAAATTATCTAGGACAGCACATAGAATTTTACAGCCTGTACTTAAATCCTTCATTATAGCTTGTGCCAGCAGCAAGGCAGATTCTGCAGCCTTTTCTAAGGACACTGAGCTGAAGATTCAGATGCTGTGGAGGATGTCCCTGTCCTTCCAGAAGAATCTGAGATTTTTATCCTCCTCCCTTCATTCTTTGCCAGTTCCTCTATTTTGGGGTGATGATTTGTAGTAGGACAGGTTTGGCTGTGATACTTTGGCAAGAAAATTTCTTCACAGTAATTGAAGTACACTCTTGTTCATCTCCAGAACCCAAAGCAGAACAGATGCAAACTGATCTGTAAGTGGAATTCGGTCCCTGGGAAGTTTAGGGAATGAGTCCACCTGGGCAGAATAACCTTTCTAAAACAAAAACATTTCTGGATTGCCAGAGTGTTGGTTATTAAGAAGGAAAGTAGGGAGAGCAACATGGGGAAGACAATGGGTTTCAGGGAAGCGGATTTCAGTCAGCTCAGAGCTGTGGTCTTGGCAAGCTGCTCCAAGTGAAAAGGAAGTTTGGGAGAGTTGAAAGTGTCTTAGAAAAGCAAATTTAATGCACACGTAGAAGTCCCTTAATGGAGAGGACAGATGGGAAACATAGAAAGAGATTACTTTAGCTAAATCACAGGGTCTTTAATGATCTGAAACTCAAAAGCAACATAAAAAATTGGAGAGTAGGTTGAACTATTGAGAATAATTTTATCATGAACATACAAAGAAAATTGAGAAGCCAAGGTCCGAATGAGCCACAAATGACAGAAGGCAAAACGGGCAGCCAGAGGGGTTTCTATGAATGTGTTTGCAGCAAGAGCTTGGCCAGGGAATTAGTTAGTCCACTGCTCAGTGGAAAGGAAAAGCTCTCAGAAGATGGAAGTGAGAAAGCAGAAGTACCAAATGACTTTTTTATCCCTTCTGTTCTTCCTGAGAGGGTCAGCTGCAGCCAGTGCGCTCTCAGAAAAGAGGGAAAGATTAGATTTGAATACTTAGCAGAGCCTGGAGGAATTCAGCTCCAGATAGTTAGAAAACTGGCTTAAGTGGTTTCAGTGCCATTAGTGATAATCTTTGAAAATCTGTGGAGAATAAATGAGGCTTGAGAAGACTATGGAAAAGAAAATTTAGGGGGATATCTTTCAAAAAGGGAGAAAGGGAGGAGCTGTGGGCTGGGAAGCCTGTAATGCCTGGAGAATTTTTTTCAGGAAAGTATGATAAAGATGATGAAGTTGTTCCTAAGCACAGAGAAGGCAGCAGTCCCTGAGAGAGGTGGAGACCTGCAGCTCCCTCAGCAGCCTCCACCTCCTTTAACACTGGGATGACACCTAGAGATCACAGCCATTCTGCAGATCATGCCAGGCTGAGACAGGCACAAGCACAGCCAAGTTCAGGACTAGGGTTCAGGGGATCTGAAATCATAGAAAAGGTCTGGAAAAAGTAGGTTCCAGCTTAGCAGTGCTAAGCAAAGAAGGCATGAACTATGAAAGATCAGAACTGGTCAGGTACCTGCTCTACCAGAAATGATAAAAGAAAGTCTGAATAGAGGGTTTGGGTTACAGGAGCTTGATCACTGAATGTCCTGGGATCTACAATGGCATCTTTTTGTACGGGGAAAAAGGTCATCAGGAAATAGAAATATGATTGACTATAAAATATTCAAGGCATTTTGTTCAATTTTTTTCGTTCGTTGGTGGTTGCAGCACGTTCCGTTCTGAACATCACCGTTCAGGGAGGATGCAGGCTGTCAGAGAAGTGAAATCATTGGGCAAAGTTTGCAGCACGAGGGCTAGTTCAGCCTGGGGACCAGCTTCCCTGGTGAGGCTGCAGCTGCAGGGAAGCAGGAGCACTCTCAGGTGATATTTCAGCCCAAGAGTGATTTATTTATTATTTTTTAAATCATTCTTTTACCTCATAGCAGAAAAGCTGAGAGATTTATTCATGCCCAGGGAGTAGTAATGGTAAGTAAATGAAAATAGAGAATTCCAACCTAATTGGCAAAAAAAAGGAGCTTTTTTGGACATGCAAGTAATCAGGCAAGACACAAGCTTTGGGCATCTCATGAAAAGCTGTTTACCTGGACACTGCTTTTTCCTTTCTTTTTATTTTTACCCCCAGGTAGCCCAGCTGGATAATAATAGTAATAAAGCTCCAACTTCTTGTGACTTTCAGTTGCCTGGGAGCCTCAAATTGTTACAGTTGAAGCATCAACAAAACTGTAAAATGTTCTTGTGTTCTTGTACACAAAAGTGGAATTTTCTGATTTTATACTGTGGGTTAGTGAGAGAGATCCCTGATTTAAATTCTGTTGGTTTGCATGAAATGCTAAAGCATGGTGCCTGGAAATTCCTTGGTTCATTGTTGATTTTTCATATCTCCCGTCTAGCTCTAAGGGTGCCTGAAGACCTATAAAAACATAAAACCCGAATAGACAGAAATTAATACCAAGTTCTTCAAAAGGGAAATGGAGAGTATAAGTGGTGTCTGGGGTGACATCAACATTTGGATTCCCCTCTTTCAGTCTGAAATCAGGCTTAGGATGGAGATGAAATGGCATCCAAGTGTTTTCATGACAGGAAGAATCTTCAGACATCAGAAGGCTCTTTAATTATGGGCAGAGTAATTCATTCAGTGGTTGGCATCTGTATCTCATTAAAGTCTGAAATCCTTCACTGTTTCTCCTTTAAATATGAAGGTATCCCTGTTTTATCTTTTTTGGCTTAGCAGAGCTATATTTTATGTCAGGTCAGTGCAGTGTACCATTCGAGTGAACCTGAGTTATGTGCAGATTATTTAATGCTGAAAATGTTGAGCAAATGTAATTCACCTGTGCTGCTTTCTCTGAAATCTTTTCTCCTTCAGCAACCAAGCACAGCAGAAAAGCAGCTTGAAATTAAATTGGAGGATTAATTTCAAATTATTTGGGGAATGGGTGTTATCAATGAAAATAAAATATTCTTTGTGTTTCTTCCTGCTGAACCCTAATCAACAAGTGAGGATTTTCCTGGAGCAAACTATCTCAGTGGGCCCAACCCAACTCCTGCTCAAACTGATGGGGAAAAAAAAATCTCCCATAGACTTCAATGAGAGCAGCCTGCTTTGAACTAGCTTTTATTGCGGTGGGGAAATATGCATTCTGTCTACAAGAGACTGACCATAAATACCTGTGCAGATGAACACAGCTGCAGCTCGGATGGAGGTGCCTGAGGGTCAGGCAAGATCATGACAGGTGAAAGCTTTTTGTTACGCCTTCCCTTCCCCCATGCCACTAGACAACTGTCAGGTATATTTTGGATGAGTAAAGGAGGATTTTCAGGCTAAAAATTATAGCTCGCCAGAATTTCTCCTTTTTTTCCACCATCTTGCTGTGATCTTTTTTTAGATTTTGGAAAATGGGGTGTGTGCACACAGAATTTTACAGCAAAGTAGTAGCAAAAATGAGTTTTCTTACATCAGTGGCGATTAGTGCAGGGGCTTTCTACTCTACTGCCTCTTTCCAAAATGCATTAAGGCTGTCAGATGTAAACTGGGGGCATCAAAGCACTTTCTGCGTAGGGTTATGAGCTGGTCTATGGTGCAGATTGCTCTGAATTCTTCCAATGTGTTCACTGCCAAGCACAAATTGCGTTTTGAAAGCAATGTTTTGTTTGGCCACCATGTATTAATCTAACTGCATTCAGCAACTGTGTGGTTAAATTCTAGTTTGCCAGTTGGCTTTAGGGTTTAAAAGAGAAACACCGCAGCAACAGGTTTCTCAGCCTTGCCTGTGATAAAGTGCTGCTAGAAAGAGTGGGAGAGGAGAGAGCGTAGAGATGCCTTAGTTCATCAAGGACAAGCTCTGAGCCACGCAGGCATTTGTTGCTCTTCGGTGGGTGTTATGATCTGCCCAGAAATACCAAAAAGAGGGAGACCTAGGTGGAAAGTTGGGACAAAAATATATACGGAGCTGGAAAGAGGGCTGACTGCCATAATCTGTGGTGTTACAGTTGGCCCCCAGCTTTGCTCCTTGCTTGTCTTGGCACTGTAGTTGCAAGACAAATATATTTGTTTTACAGTTGTTCATGAAATCTGGCTGGCTGCGGAGTGATGGTGCTGAGCAGCAGGGAGACTTCATCTCATGAGTCATCTGTGAATGGGGAGCAGGATGGAGGGTGATGATTTGGGTCATGCAGGCTGGGATGTGGGGGTTGGTGCTCTCTCTCTCTTAAGCACTTCACCAGTAAGAAATGGCCCCAGGCTGGAGCCTTCTCTCCTGCAGGCTGGAGCAGCAGTGCTCTGCTGGTGTGGGGCTGGCTGGTAAAGGAGAGAGTGTGGGATGAACCAGGAGTAGATTCCAGTTGTCCCAAGAGGAAGCAGGTGTGGGGAGTAAGGAAGAATCATCAGTGGTTACAGCATCCTGATTCAGGAGATTAAGTCTCCTTGAAGCAGCAAAGAGCCGAATTCAGTCTCCAAGCCCTGTTCTTTATCTGTGTAACAGAAATCACGTCAGTGCCCAGCTCGCCAGAGCACTGTGAGGATAAATCCACTGAGGACTCTGAAGTGCTCAAATAAATACCTATGAGAGCACAGGGAGGCATTTGTGCTTGTATGAGGGATAAGTACTTTATTAGTAATGACCCAGAAAGGACAGAGCTACTTGCAGGTATAGTAAGCACAAGCAAGTACCTCCTATAGTTGTCAGGCTCTTGGTATAAATCATTTGTGGAATAAATGACAAAAGAGAATTCATGCTTCCTAGAGGAAAAGGAAAAAGGTCCTGCTGAGCTTAATAAAAATGAAAATTTGGTAATGGATAATACAAGTCTAGAGAGGGTCACAGTCTGCTTGACAGGAGTTGTAAGGTCACAGATTAAGTAGGTGCCCAAGTCAGTTGCAGCAATATACAGGAGGTTATTGAAGGAAGATGCATTCTGGGAATCCCTCCCACGGAACAGCAAGATCTGGGGTGGCTGTAACTGTGGTTTTGCAGAGCAAAATTCGAAGTAATTATTGCAGAAAACAGTTAATTGTCTATTTGACATCATACCTTCTAAACAACCGGCTTGGGTTCCAGCCTCAGACTCCTTTGAACATTGGAAGATCCCTGTAAAGCAGGGCAGGCAGAGCTTGTGCTTTGCTGTGCTTCCAGCATGGTCCCAGCTTGCAGGGAGAGGGTCTCCAGCTCCCTCCCCAACACTTCTGGCCGCATGTTCCCTTCCCCTCAGCCAACAGTATAAGTGTTCATAACTGCTGCAGAGAGCTCAACCAGCCAAAAGGTAACGTGATGAAAAAAAAAATTACTCTTTTCTGGGCTAATTTTCTGAATTGTCTCACCACTTAGTCATAAAGGTACTGGTGCAAGAGAGAAGGTGGGAACATATGGCTGGGGGCAAAGAGACAAGTGGGAATTGGACAGCTTGTAACTCACATCACCTAAATCTGCCATGCGACTGTCGTGTCTGGGCTGTTATGTCTCTGTCTCCTTGGAATGGAAGAAGTGCATCAGGCCAGGGTGAGAGTTCCTTTGGTGTGTGGCAGCCTGGCGCTGCTCTGTCTGACCGCTCCCTGTGTGCTTCCTGGGGCCTGCTGCAGGAGAGGAGTGTTGGAGGCAGCATCCTCCCCATGGTCTTCCAAAAAAAAAGGGTTGGCTGGGGAACGACAAGCAACTGCTGCTGCTCTGCAGTGGCCACAGCCTAGATGAGATACAGAAATGTACCTGAGCAGGTTCCATTTGTGCAAAAGCATGAATTTTAGCTCATTAAACCACCAAGGCTACAAACGCTGTAAAGCCGAGGTCAGGAAGTAGCTGTAAATTGAGTGACTGGAAAGGAAACCCAATTAGCTGCTTGTCGTTTTTCCGGAGCTCCTGCATGGAGGTCATGCTGGTGTGCGGCACAGCAAATGGCCTCCAGGTTGGTGCAGTTCATCTCAATCGATACAGGCTTTCACTCTCCTGCAGTCCTGGTCCCCAGCACTACCTTTAACTGCAAAAAAAAAGTATTTGAAAGAAGGCCTCTCTTCTATATGGCTGGCTTTTTCCTGTTGGAGTAGTTCAAACTTCTCCTGTGCGTCTGATTGTTCCTGCTCTCCAGAATTCACATTCTTCAGGCATGCAGCAACTCCTACCAGTTATTTTCGCCACAGTGATCACTGTAGAGCCAAGTTATACATCTCATGTGGTAGAAATTTTCTTTTAAAAATATGTTACTTCAGCTCCAGTAATAAGTGTTTGTTAGTTTGGGGTTTTTTTCTCCAACAACTTTATTAGTGTCTAGAAGACTGGCCAATGTACAGAATTAAGATGCACTCTGGCTGGAAAGGTGCTGTTCTGTCCCTTTTCCATGCAATGGTGGCTTGCTTGTACCTAGCCAAAAGTCTGCTTACCCAGATATCTCACTTCTTCGTGCTGCATACCCTTGCCTAGGTTGCAGTTTTTCCTCACCACCCTGGACAGTGCCAGATGCATTCACAGTTCTTGCGACACAAAGCCATGACCAGCAGTGTAACTATGCTGGGAAGATACTTGCTGGGCTGGTCATCTCGCAGCCAAGCCCGGGAGTTTGTAACTCAAGAATGAAACTTTCACTATTGCCCTGAAAACAGAAGCATAAAAGGAATTAATTTGGAAAGAGCCTCATGTAAAATGTTTATATGCCATCCTGCTGCCAAGATACCTTGCCAGCTGGGTGGTAGTAGCATGGGGCTTAACTTCTCTCTCTGTGTGCCAACAGCATGACTTAACCTATCCTCTTTATCCCTGAACAAAAGAAAAAGCTGATGATTTGAACAGATGTTTTACAAATTAGGAGCTGGCTTGTGATGCAGGAGGAAAGTGGTGTGATCTTTGAACTAAGGTTTGTCACTTGCCCCTGGTGCTTCCAGTCTGTGCCCCCTCATCTTGTGCCCAGCCAGGTCTTTTTTGAAAGGACAGAGATCATGGATTGCCAAGTGAGAGACACTGACGGCAGGAAAAGCTGGCAGCTTGTGCCTGATGGTGAACAGCTCTGTTTTGCTGTCGGGGCAACAGCAGCACAGCTCTTGAGGATAGCAGCAGGAGAAGGGGTCTTGGGTGCTCATGATGGGAAGGCAGCAGTGGAGAGGAGGCAGGAGTAGAGATGTTTGGGACTGGAATTGCACAGTATCTCTGCACAGGGGGGTGATGTGGAAGGGTTTTGGATATGCACTGATGGGTGGGAATCACAGCCTGCCAAGCTGGTTGTGGTGGCTCAAATGGCTCCTTCCTGGAAGAAGCCGGGGCTCTCCGGAGCTTCCTTAATCCAAAGAAATGGCAGCAATTTAGCAACATCATTTTCTGAGTACACACAGTTAAACTAGTGCAGTCCCTTAGCATGAGCACTCAAATTGGTTTAGGAGTGGCTGAGATAGATCAAATGTATTGGAACCAGCTAATTTGAGAGTGTCTATGCAACAGGGTTACGCCAGTGTAGCATCATCAATTTTAATGTCAGCAACTGCATTAGTGCAGTGTTTGCAGGCTAACAGGGAGAGCAACTAGGAAATGGTCTGAAGAGGCATTTTTCCTTCAAAAAGTGTGCAAAGCTACTAAAATTAATAAAACCTTTGAATTTTTATTCGTAGCAGAAACTTGTGATATGATCTCAAAGGGACTTGATCTTTCTGAGGACAGAAGGGATACTATTTTCTTACTTTTTAGGGAAAGAATAGTGGAAGTGCATGATTTCTCTATTTTATGCTTGTATCTCCTAAAATCTTCCAGAAACATCTTCCCAGAAATGCAAATCTCAAGACACTGAGAGATAGATTCGGGTCTACATGACAGTCAGGTGTCCCAGCATGTGGGATTATAGTCAAAAAGGAAAAATTAAGTCTAATTTTTCTGCACACGAGTGGTTGACATCCCTCGAGGTTGTTATCATGCCTAACTAAAGTTGGTTCTTTATGCAATACATTTCTTCCTACACTTGAGAGATCTCTTCCCATCCTCCTGCTGCTCCGTGGTGTTACTGTGCTTCCCCAGCTACAATTAAAATGTTGACACCTGGCTTGGCTCTGCAGATTAGGATTTGATTTTCTGTAATTATATGTTATCGCTCACATTCAGTAGCAATTTTGCCTTCTGTACAGTATGATAACACTTATTAATTCAATAAAAGAAATCAATTCACAGGCAATTTCCAAATGTAACACCTTGGTAACTGAGTACTAACCAATCAGATTATGCATCTGACATTGTGCCTTGTCATTTAATCAGTAATGGGTGATTGCAAAAGCAGATATATGTCAGATGTTAATTACAAGTAACACAGTTTGGGACCATAATGTTAGCAGTGCCTGTTTTGTTATGATGCTGTGCTGAATATAGCTAATATTTGACTTGCACTTAAGTATTATTTACGGTAAATGGAACGATAAGGATATTTATTCTGTCTCTGTGTTCCAACAGATGTATGAAATTTTCTTTTTAATCAGTGGAACACTCTGAGTGTTAATGGACTACCACACAGTGCATGTGTACATGGGATGTGGAGGTGGGTTTGTTTACAGTGAACATGCTCCATCTTATCTTTTAGTACACAGTCTTGCTTTGCCTGGCTTTTTTTATCTTCTTGAAGTGTTTTACTTGGCATCTGCAAATCAACTCTTTCCATCAGATTATTGTTACAGTGTGGAAAAATCCATGTGAAAGCTGTGGGTATGCACCACCCCAGAACCTGCTGAGAACTTCCCACCTCTCCCTCCTGTCTCTTGCAACAGGTAGCAGTGACATGTGTTCTCCTCCAGTCCTGGAGAGCATTAACTGTGGGCAGGTAACTGGAATCACCATTTTCACCTACCATTTTACCCCTTTTGCTTTCACTCCATTTACACCTGATGTTTTCTCCCTTTAAGGAGGTCTTCAGGCTCAAACATGGTTGTTCACAAGGCTTGAACTGGGGCTTGTTGCCCTCCTGGGTATGTTGATGGTGACTCCCAATACTGTCTGTCCTGATCTTCAGCTGCTCGATGGGCATTTGGTGCCACCCACTCCGTGTGCTTTCACTGGTGATCAAAGACATGCAGGACCCGGACCTTCATTTTGTATCTTCATTTAAAGATGCATTTGTTTTGTGTGATTAGGACCTACTAGTCCACTTAAATTAAGATGGGAACAGGTGAAATATGCCTGAAACCGACATTTCAGCTAAGCCAAATGTTGTCATGCTGACACAACCTTCTTTCTGATTTGTAATTAAGTTACAGCCAAGGCCACCAGCTATTAAACTCTACAAAGCAAATACACAAGATACAAGGAATCTCCAATAAAGTTGTAAACTTCAATTAGATGGCACCAGCCCAGGGTCCTGAGCTTTCATTGGATACTTACCTAATTTTATTATAACACCAGTATTCTAAATGAGCAGCTCTGGGGCACAGTCTATTAATTTACCACTCTACATATTCATTACATCTTACAAATTGGCAGCAGTGTTTTGTTTTTAGCAACTTATTTCTTGAAAGAGAGAGGCGTATTCAATGTTAGATCGCTTACAGTTCCTGTTCAGTAAACCATTATCATTCAGAGTTTGCCTAAAATGGGGCAATTCATACAAGTTGGTGTAAATTTTCCCGTTGATGTGATTCACTAATGGCTGATAAAGCAACATGGAGTTTGCAAAACTATTTGCCATGAAATTTCAGCAGAAGTTTCTTTTTTGTCCCAAGATACCATCGTTTTCAGGTTAGTGAAAGGATTGCAGGTGGAGATGGCAATACATTTTTCAGCCATAGCCTGTTTCCCACTCTCCATTTTACATACAGGCAATGTAATGTTAATTTCTCTATTTTTATTTTTTATTAATCATACGTAGAGAAGAAAAAGGTGCTTCAAAAGAATGCTCTTCTATGTAATCTTCTCTGTTGTGATGATGGGTACTTGTTTTGGCTTCTTTCATTACTGTCCCTCTATAATTGAACCTGTCAATGATGTAAGTAGAGCTCTGACAACTCAGATCCTGATGTGTAAATGAAGGTTGGCTTATTACTCCAGTATGGCTTTCCTGAACTTCTAAGGAAGCAAAGTGTTTATTTGAAATGTGCATGCCAGTAATGAAGCAGTTTGATATTTTGCAGTAACTAATGAGTTGAGGAGAGTGCCTAAGCCTTGTAAATGGTCAGTTTTTAAATTGTCTTGTTACACAGGAGTTTAGAAAATACCTTCAATAGGTCTTACTGTGCTAAATTATGTATTTCTATAATGAAAGATAGTTATGGTCTTAATTCTTTTATGAAAAAGAATAACTTAAACTATTTTGTCATGAGAATTTGCATCTCTAGTTTGGATCTTCTGCAAGTTTTTTCAGTGTCCCTAAGACAGTGAAAAAAGGTTTCTTCCTCCCCTGCAGCTGGGGCTGGGGAGCAAAGCATGACCCTGGTGTTTCCTGGCAGAGTGTAACTGATAGATAAATTGATACTGGAAATAATGTGGAACAACTGAAATTAGGTCAAGCTGCCAGTTTGTCTGTGATATGAGAGACTTCTATTTATCCTTTAAAAAAGGATTTATAATGGCATTCTCTGCTTTTTTGTGCATATTGAAGGAGAAGCAGATCATGGGCTGCAGGGTTTGATCAAGCTGGGACAGAGCACTGATTTTTAAAAGGCAAGCTGGCAGAAGCAGTGAAAATTTTATGAATGCACAAGTAACCTCATGTCACACAGGGATTATTCCTTTAATGTGTTTATGCCTTTATCAAGGATGGGATGGCTTTGTTGCCTAGCTATATAGCATTAACTTGCTACTCTCTGAGAAATAATACCCATTAGTAAGTTCTGACATACGTATTTATTTCCCATGTTCTTTATCTGGTATAAGTTGTAATAAATCCTTTTCCCAACAAATCAGAACATGGATGAGCTTCCTCTGGCAAAAACTGATACTGCAGCTCATCCTTTAGTTCTCAGGCCTCACGGGTTTAACATCAGTGGTTTGACCTCTTCCCGTTCTGAGGGACCCTGAGCACTGCTATCTGTAGAGATGCATGATGACAGAGTAATCATACTTCGTGCTGAAGATTACAGTGCTTTTGGCAGTCACAGATAACCTCACAAGCTGAGCATAATGACATTATGTTTAACTGGTTTCTATTTAAGGAAAGAAAAAAAAGAGAGGGAGGGTGATGGTAAAGATGAATGTGCCTGATGTCAGCGCTGGGGTAGAACTTGGCTCTGCCATGTGTGCTGTACCAGCCCCTGTGCTGTCCTGGCTGCTGGACAGACGGCTTGTGTTTTGCTGGATAAGCAGATGTCCTGGAGAATTAGGGATTGCTGTCATAGGCCTGATGGCAAGAGTCCAATCTGCTCTTTGACATGGAGGCTTTGCCTCTATTATCTCTCCATATGTGTATTTTCCTGCCCAGGGATTTCACGGAAAGGAATGCTAGACTTGGAGATGAGTGAGCCTCCTCAAGGTCACTTTACTCGGTGAGCAGGTACATTGCACTGCCACTCACGACGGGACACCAGTCATGAAGATGTGTGGTGAAACGCACAGGATCACAGAGCTGACAGTCTTCACCCAGCAGGACCTAGACACGCCACTGAAACTGGAACTCAAAGACATTTAAAAAACACTTTTAAGTACTTACATTCTTTCCCTATATTTAAATTTCATTACCGCAGTTTTATTTTGGTAGTCTCATGGCCACCAAGAAGGTTCACTAGATTTGGGAGCTGTCTCTCCTGTACTGGTTGTACTGACTTAACACACATAATCAGTTACAGAGCAAGTAAAATTCTGATATGTAATAAGCTCTTCATTTCAACAAAGAGCATTTCAAGACTTCAGCATTCTCAGACAGATTTGGAAGGATACAATATAGATCTTAAAATGCATGGTTGATTTAGTTTAAGCTGTGATAGTAAAGATGGATAAAAACAGAAATAAGCTCTCACTTTCAAGGTCATTATTTCCCAGTTCTAGGTCATTTGATTTATTTGCCAGCATACTACAGGCTCTGAGAGCTGAGTAGATGCTTATCCATGGTAACAGTTTTACTTTATCCGATCCAGTGTTGCTGCTGATTGGTAGAGTGAAACCTGGCTTTCAACCACGATGTAAGGGCACAGAGATGCTTATTGGCAAAGCTGGAACCTCTGCTTTCTGTTGAAGCACAAGGTTTGTCAATGAACACTGGAGATTTTTATCATGCTGGTTTGAACTAGCTCTTCATCACCTGATTTTTCCTTGGGAAATCAGAAATCCATGATAGCACCAAAGGACTTCCTTTTAAGGCAGTCTGTAGGTCTCTTGAGCAGATAGGAGAAACTTGGATTGAATGAAAGCCATATTGTGAAAGGTGATAATTTTACTACTCTGTGCATTTTCTGAATTTACTTAGGAGGATGTTTAAAGAGCGAAAGGATTTAAAATACCAAGTTGCCATCCTGGAAGTATAATCCCTAGGGGTACTTCCTTTTTTAAGGGCAGTATATTCAACAAATAATTAAAATTAGTCCTCAGAATGCTGACCACCGCACAACTATTCCTGTCTCAGCCGTGCAAGGAATGGCTCCTGCCTTTCTGCCAGCATATCTTTTTCCCTTTCACTGACCCTCCCACCTGTCCCGCGCCGCAGCAGCACGATGTTAGTGAGTTCTCAGCATGTTGCTGACAAGGTGAAGGGGTTCTGGAAGAGCTGGGTGGCAGTGCCTGGCAGTGAGGAGCACTGTGACACTTGGCAGGTTACAGCAGTAAGCAGGTGATGTGGTGGATCATTTGCTGTGAAGAACCTGCTGCACATTCTGTCCCCTACTTGGGTCCCACTTCAGTCCCACTTCATGGTGAGGCTTCCAGGGCTCTTAGCCAGTGTGTGAATTTTGTGCTCTGTGTGCATCTCTAGTTAATCCCAAAAGCATGTTCCAGGTTGTTCTCATCAGAAACGTGGGGAGAACGCAGTGGTAGGAAGATGGGAGCGGGCTCAGCATTCCCACGCGTGACAGCAGCCCTGCTTTTTCCAGACTCTGTGGGGAGGGAAGGAGGGTGGTGGCTCATGGGGGAGGTTTAGGAGAGCAGCCGCAAGTTTAAATCACTTCAGCTCTGCTGGGGGCTGTAGCTAAAACTTCCAGAAGTTGAAGTTCATATGACCAATCTGAGAGACTCCCCTGCCAAATTATGTGATGAAAACCAGAGCAGATGATGTCAACGCTCCTTACAGATGTCCCATGCCCAGCCACCACTGCCCTTGGATTGATTGTAAGAAATTAAAGAGCCTCTGCAGTGGCTAAGCAGGGTTGTGTGCCTTTCACAGTACCATGAGCTGCTTACATGGTGTATGTTCCGTGGTATATCAGCAACAAAGCAGCCCGGGTACAAAGCCTGTGTGAAAACTGATCCTCGGTGAAATGGGAATTTACAAATGTGGCATGTTCTTCTCAAAAATAAAATTGAGCTTTACCCATATCACTATTAAAGTATAAAGCTTTAATTATGCCCTAAATCCACTTCTTTAGCTGGGGGGCTCACATGATTAGCAGCAAGGAAAAAAAAAAAGGCATCTGGAGAGGCTGTGTGGTGCCATGTTTTCCCATATGTGAAATTTTATACAGTACAAATTATTAAACACCAAATCTCAGGAGAAAGATTGTAATGAAAAATTTAGCACTCCCCCATCAGGCTGCAACTAATTTGCCTTCTGACTAGATCTGAAAGAATGGAGGGCTATGCTGATGGTAATCCTTGATGAGTAGCTAGCAAGAGGAAACAGGCAGTGTTATAGTGCAACGGGAGCAGTGGTGTGATGCTGCTATGGACAGCCTCTCTGAGATACACTTAAGGTAAACATAAAGAAAAAGTAAATCGCTGTTTTCAGCAAAGGTCTGTGGGAGCATATCCTGTACTTTCTAATTTGATTTTGGCCTCAAGCTCCCAGTTTTCATCTTGCAACACTTCTTTGTAATAGAGATGTACGGGAGAGAGGAGACCTGGAAGAGGGGCTCTCTGGCTCATGTGTTGGGGTGTCCTGTCTTGTTCATTCACCTTCCCCTGCCCTTCTGCTGCTCACACCTGAAACATCCAACCCCAGCACCCAGGGGCTTCAGATGTGAGAGCAGGAGGAGCTGCTCACTGCTGTCAGAGACTCTTCCCCTGCAGACAATGACATTGTTTATAGAAATAGGCAGCTAAAGGTGGAATGTCTCTCTACCTGCTTTACGTTTTTTGTTTGTGGAAGAACATTAATTAGCATTTTTTTTAACTGTTAATGGATAATTTCCCTTTTTTCCCATCTCTTTCTCCCCCCACTCTCCTCCTTTTTTACTTCTCTTTTTATTTTAAGTGTGGCCCTGCAGAATTCTGAAGGCATGTGACTTGACAAGTCAAGCCAGAAGGATACTGAAGGTAGCCTGACCGGAGGCACCCACTGTGTGCTTCTCTGTGATTAACCATTGTTACACTCTGCTAGGTGCTTATTACAACTAAACTCTTCCTTCCCAGAGCAGCCTGTGTGATCCTGATTGGCACAGAGGAGAGCTGTCAATGTTGTAGCAATAGGTTGGATTCACCACAAGCGCCTGCTTTTTTCCTGGCCAGTTTATTCCATGTTTCTTGTTAACAAAAGAAAGGCCCCAAGTAACCCTACAGGCAGTTTATACTGTCTTGTTACAGCTGGAACATGATTTTAACAACAGGGGAGTAACCGTGTCATGGGCAGTGTGTCCACTGGCTCAGAAAGTCCCTGAATCCCTAATTTCCTGAAAGAATTTACCCCACAGTCCTTAAGTTCATACTTGCCCCTAAAAGCCAGGGATCCGTTTTGCCTGGATGCTTCAGAAGGAAAGGGCTGTAGGCAAAAAAATCCTTTTCCTCACTGAGTCAGTCTAAAATACAGATTTTACAGTCTAAGTCCAAGAAAACTCAGCGCCAGCAGATTGCTCTTGGCCCCTGCGTGGCAGGGTGTTGATTAATAATTTGAACCTGCAAATCCTCCTTCAGCTTCTGTGAAATCTAAATTGTCTGAGGCTTGCTTCCTTCAAAACAATTCTACTGTCATTTTCACTACCAGCATAATCCTTTGTAAAATAGATAACCCTGTCAGTGGCAAAGCTGTGCCGCACACCTGGAAGGCAGCACAGCTGCCTGGCTGCTGGCGGATGAATGTGGAGAGCAGGTGAGAGCTGGGAGGAGCAGAACGGAATCTGAGTTCAGAAATATCCAGCCACATTCTGCTCCATTTGCGCTATACCATATGTGTTTGTCTGTTTTAGAAGTTTTAATTTTTTTGTTAAGGCTGAAATTTTGGGAATAGAACAGGAGAGACTGGAATCTCAATGCCTTTAGGAGTACAGTTACGGGAGACATTTTAGAAAATCTCAGCTTTAGGGCTCACCAGAAAATAAAGGTGCAGCCAGTTCCTCAAGCAAGACACTGTTTGAGCCTGCTCCTGCCACTGCATTCTCCCTGGGGCGCAGAAGGAGGTGGTTTGGGGGATGAAACATCTGTGAGATGAGTGACGGGTTTTGCACAGGTGGCCTGGGAAGTGGGAGTGTGATGGTCCTGCTGGGTGGATGGTTTTTAGGAGGGACACCAAGCACTGACAAAAGCGTTGTAGCTTGTGAACTTAATGGTATTACAAGATGCTTTCATGTTTTCTGCTTGGCTGTTCTGTTTCCATTTTGTCTCCTTTTTTATGGTGTCAGGAAAATGATATGATTTTACTCTTGCATCAGTGCAAATCCATAGTAATTCTATTAATGAAAGAAAAAACACCACCTGGTTTTATAAACCGTGAGAAAAGCAATTGCTGTGGTGTTTTTGAAAAAGGACCTTGTTTGCCCAGTAATTCAATACTGCTCTATCATCTCAATAATGAGAGTTCAGCTCATAATGGCAGCACATTACAAAATAGACCATACAAGTTAAACATGTTGTAAATCCAACTAATAAGTATAAATGATTTTTAAGGGGAAAAATGCATAAAACTAGTCTTTTACCATATGTTTCAACTCTATCAGAAACCTTACTTGAATGTTATTTCAATGTGCTTTACCTATAGTGCTGCAAACTTTTTCAGGCTCTGTCAAGTTGTATTAAAGCTTTTAAAATACAGATGGTGGTAAAATCCCCAGTGGAAAACAGACTTCTATTTCAAACTTCAGTACTGTTTTTTTCTCTTCTAGTTCATAGCAGATTTTGACAGATCACAAGAAATATTCACAGCTTGATGCAGCTGGATTCTTCTTTGGCATGAGCAGAAACATCTGGCCCCAAAACAGCGCCTTTTACCAAAGGGCCGAAATACGTGCATATGCATCTGTTGTGCTAATATATTTTCCTGTGAACTCAGATGTTAATTGCTTTGTTTTGTTGAGACAACAGTGTTGGTTCAGTGAATAAGATTGTTTCCTTTAGCCCCCTGTTAATGGTTTCCTTTAGCAGTAATCCTGTTTTAAATAGGAAGCTGCCAGGTACAGTGTGAGCAGCAGTAAGAGGCAAAGTGTTTTGAGCAAGGATGTTTGTACTGCAGTGGTATCTAGATAGATACTTTTATAAAGGATTTGCATGTCGACTGAGACTATTACTAAACTATTGGCACAAAAGCTCCATGTGAGACTAGTTTCACATCTCCAGAAGAAATGTTAAATTTCTGCATCAATATTTTAAAGGCTTTGGCCATCCCCACTTGATACTTCTATTGTTCTCTTTCTTCTCATCTGCAGGCAGCAACAAAGGAACAATAAAATCTGGATAATTACCTGGTTATTTAGCTCTACCCATAGAGTCGTCATGAGTTTTGTTATTTTGGGCTTTGTTCCTTCTCCCACACTTGCTTTTTCAGGAAGAGCTAGTTTAGAGAAGTTCTTTCCCTGACTTCTGGTCTCTGGATTTCAGTTTTGTTCCCCCTAGTTCTGGGCCCCACTGCTGCTTGTGAAGATCCCATGGTGTGACAGGCCTTGGTCATTTTCCAGATCTGTATCCAAGGTCCTTGGAAGCCTCCTACCTTGGGCAGCACTCAGACACGGGTCTGTGCCCCAGTAAAACCTCACTGACCTAGGTATCAAGAGCAGTCCTGAACACCAGCAAATCTTCCCAGCAGCAAAGGCCATGCTCCCTTATCCCTTTATCCCAAAACCTGCCTTATCTGATGGCCTCATTTTGTCATGCTGTAACTCTACATCTCTTTTTACTAAAATATTTCCTTTGGAGGTGTAGGGTTTCCATGTAGCATCCAAGAAAGCAGCAATTCCCTTTTTTGCTTTCTCAGCAAGCTCTACTCTTATTAAGATTATGCTTTCATTCTAAGAAAAATTTGTTTACATGTCACCCAGGGAGAATGATCTTGTGGTTAAGATGCAAGACGGTTGCTGTTAAAAGCTGCAGTGCTTTCAGCCATCCTGTTTTTTCTGTAGTTGGAGTCCCAGCCTTACTCCAGGTTCATTGCTTGATGTTCCCAAAGTCAGCTGGTCTTTTCATCCCTTCCAAGAAGGGGTGGTAATACTACCCACTGCACATCCTTGCTGTTTAAATATGATGGGTATTTGCAGAGTATTTGGAGATGCTCTCAGGAAATATTAGTAGGATCATTAATAAATGCATCTTGCTATTACAGCATCCTCTAAGGTGCTGTGTATATAAGTCTAGACTTTCCCACTGAACGAATAGAGAAAGCAAATGCTTATTACTGTTTGAAATACCTTTCTGTACCAAATGTGACAAGGATGATGAGTATTTCCTGCAGCTAAGACCATCCTTCTGGGAAGGACTGCAGCAGGCTCAATTAACTGGGCTGTTACTTTAATTTCATTTTAGAAGCTTTGTGTTCCAGTTCAAGTTAAACTGTTTGATAACTTATTTAACCTGAAGAAAAAGAAGGTTTAGCTTAAAACTTGACAAGCATGTACAATGTTTTAAATCAACTTCAGGATTTTAGTTGAACTAGTGGAGTTGTTTATTTTGGGCTTTGATCAGCCTTTGTGCCCTCTGTGAAACAGTGCAGGTGCAATGGCCCACGTTTCTCTGGACCTGCCTTAGGCAGGCTTCCCCTGCTCTGGACTCAGCTCATCCCTAGGCACAGCCTGACCTCTTTCTGCAAGGTACTAATCAGGTTTTTCTCTCCAGAATCAGTGAGGAGAGGCTGTCTAAACTCACAGGGAGCAATTCAGGCCAGCTGGATAACCCTGAGTGTCTGCCTTGTGGTTACCTCTGCAGTTTGCCCTTTCAGCTGTATCAAAGATACAGAGTGTCAGCCAGGCCTTTTGTGACTGAGAAATGTTAAAACCCAGTGGTTTAGGGATTGTGTAGTTACTGCCAAGCCACTCTGTGCTGCACATCATGGGAGTACAGACAGGGCCAACAACAAGGATTTTTCTCTACCATAAACTACTGGAATCTGTGGGAAGAAGGTAGGGCAGGATCCCAGTCCATCTGCACTGAGCTTTCGGTGCTGGCCTTACTTCCTTGTGTGTTTGAGTAGTGCCCTGTGTCCCTTGATGGTAGCAAGTACAAACCAGCTATTTCAAGGAGCTCTGGGCTCAGCCTGACAGCACTGCTGCCTTCTAAAGGGCTGCTTCCCCTTCCTCAGCTGTGAACATTAATCTCAAAGTTCAGTGATCATTAGCTACAATAATTGTTGCCCCTTCTTAGTTACTCAGGACTGAAAATTACCAAAGGGTTGCACCTTATTTGCTTAGGCTGTAATTATTCTTAGATTTTTGTTTTCTTCAGGATGTCAATCAGCAAACAGGATGTCCCCTGGGCATTTAGAGGAAATTGCTTCCGTTTCCTTGAGGAGCTAGCTTTGCTTGCTCTGGTAGTTTTAACATTTTCTCAAATAAGAAAACTTGCCCTGGCATTGTAGGAGCTCATGGCCTTACTGAAAGTTTCCTTGACAACTCCAATGTGTTGATTGATCACAGTGGATGATCATAACCAGACATGTAGTGATGTTTCATGTTGCCTCTGCTTCAAGTGCAGAGCCAGAGACATATATCTGCTTTCCAGACCTGCAGAGGTGTGAGGTTTGCTCTAATTTTTGCCAGAGTGGCTTGGTTCATCTGCTGGTGCAGGGAGCCTGGAGAAAATGGCTCTGGCTCTGTTGAACTGAAGCAGCTGTGGTTAGCTCTCCAGTGCCTGTGGGAGACCAGGGACAGCTGGCTGGGGGACAAAAACCTCTGCCAGGGAAAGGACAGATCCCAGGAAGTCCAGGCAGAGGTCAAGGAGGGGCTTTGTAGTTTGAATTAGTAATAAAAGCAAATCGTAGATCTGAATAGAACAAGGTAGGAGCTGGAATAAAATTACTCATGGTGGAGTGCATAGGAATAGTCTCTGCTTTGCTAAATTCCCACTGCAGCACAGCTCGTGCCAGCCAGCCATCAGCTCGTTCCACACTGGAGTAGTGGTTCTCTTCTTGCCTTTAATGCCAGCAATTCCCCAGCTGCTGTGAGGCTGGAGCCTTGCTCCTGGGTTTTACAGGACCGTCAGCTATGAAAGGGACAGGATTGTGGGCTGGTTTGTGGAACAGCTGAGAACATGCAATATCAGTCAGATCCTGGGTATGTGGAGGACTCTCTCCTGTGGTTTGAACTGTGTCACTGTAGCTTAACTTCACCCCAGTGCTGGGCAAGAAACCTGGTCGGGCCTGTTTGGGGTCCAATTCTACTCCATGGGAATTGCCTGTTTCAAAGGCCCGAGGCCAGGCTGGGACTGTCCTGCTGGGGGTAGGGACTAGCACGGCTGGGACTCTGCCCTTTGACAGCAGTTTCTGCAAAATTCATTATTCCCTGGGCAGCCTTTGCACTTATTTATTTACTTTGTTTCTTTTCTTTTTTCAGTTTAGTTTATTAGTTGCACGTGTGACTGTATCTGGAAAAAAATGCATGCAATTTATGCATGCCTGCAGTAGCATGTGTTTTTTATATTGGGTTTATAGGGATGGTACTGATTCCTGAATTAATTTGAACAGCAAATTGTTGTTGTATCTGCACACAGTATGCCGTTTCTTTTTTTAACATGTATTATATGACACACATCTGGTGGTGTTTTAATTGTGTTATTGTGGTGCCTCAGAGTCCTAGCAATGAATTTGAAACCCAACTGTACTAAGCACAGCTATTTCACATGGGACACTTGGAATGATTGAGTGAATTGTTGAGCAAGGATGTGGGTGCTTTTGTCTCTGCCTTGAATCATTGCCAAGGACCCAAAGGGGTTTGCAGGCTGCCTTCACTGCCGGGCAGCATCCGGGGGCAGCTTTTGTGCCCAGCTCTAGGAAAGAAGAGACCTGCAGTGCCTCACACCTGGAGAGCTGCTGGCAATTTTTGCTTTTTCTAGTGGTGGTTCGATTGATCTCTGTAATCCTCATAAGAAGGACTTGAGCAACTCAGGACAACTCTCTGAGTTTTCCCACAGGTTAGACTGTACCTACCATGGGTTGTCTGTTCAGTCGAGCTGTGCCTTGCTGGTGTACCGGGGAGGCTAAAGACCTTCGAAAATCATTCCTGTCAATGAGGTATCCAAGAGAAAGTGGCCTCTCTTCCCTTGCTGTGGGGTTGTATTAGTTCCCTTTGGGTGCAGCATTATGCAGGGGGACCATAAGGAAACATGAGGCCACTGCCACCTCCTAGCCTTTCCCAACAGACTCTGCTTGGCAGCAAAGTCTCTCTTCTGCAGGAGCTGCAGACAGCTGCTCTCATTCATCATAACCATAGTGCAGCCCTGCTTTGGGATATGTTTTTTGTACTGAGGTGTGTTTTCCAAAGAATTCAAGCTGCTGCCTAAAGCTGCCTTCCCCTCCTCTTCCTTATTTATTTTAAAAAGGTATTATTGGCATCTATGAATTTTATCTGCAGTGGTTTTGATAACATTTTTCTCAGATATTGATGGGACTGTTGAATAGCTGCAAACCTTGTTTAAATCGTTTTACCTTCTGTAGCAAACAATAATGTTTATTTATTGACACTACTTTCTGAGAACTCAGCTGTTGCTCTGAGTTTGCAGTGTTTCAGTGTTTTTCCTTCTGTAAATATTTTCAGACCTTTCTGTACCATGGCCATAGTTTCTTAGCTACTGTCTATGTTTATGAATTCCAGTATACTGGGTGGAGAAATATGATTGACAAATGCTTTGACCGGTGGATTCTGAGGTGTTGATTTCTACCTCCAATCCACGGTGATTTGTGAAAACATATATATAAAAGCAGAGGGTTCCGCTCTCTCTCTTTCTGCTCCTCCGTCTGCTGTCTCGGTGTGGTCTGTTATTCGGCTCCCTTTAGAGCTCTCGGCCTAGTAGGCCAGCCTGACCAAGTGCTACACTCAGCTGATACGGTCTCCACTTAAAATATGCTTTATTGATATTTATATAGCACTAACTTTTATCAGAATGTCTTGCAGTATGAATGCATCAAGAATCCTAAATGTATCACATTTATCCAGTTTCCTTTTCAACCAAACTTATTGAAGAAACAAAACCAGGCTTACTCAAGAAGATTAATTTTCCAGAAAACCTTGTTGAAATAGTTTAATTGAGTCAATTTTCTCCTGTTTTGGTTTTCTTTTCTTCTGCTGCTCAAGCCTGGTGTCACAGCACTATGCCTATAGCAGCCCAGCTAGCCCTGGTTGCTCTTTTGAAATAGGTCTCCAATACTTGTCTTTTTTCTGTTTTCTCAGTGGATATTCCAAGATCAGTTGAAACAGCTGTGTGACATGATCTCCCATTCTGTAGCTTGTGCAACAGGTCTGGACTTTGTTCTTGGCAAATGTTGTCTAATATCTTCGTTGAGCTATGGGATGGCTGTGGAATGTCTGTTTTCTTCCCAAGGTGGAGGCTGAACTGCGCTGAATGTTTTGCCTGTCTGACATAATTAGTAATAAGTTTATCTTGCTTTTTGGGATTTTCGTTCACTAAAATCACTTTTGAAGGTTATGATCACCTTTCATATTGAAATCAAAACCCTTGGTTCTGTGGAGTAGTATTACCGGAAGAGAACTACTGTAATATACAGAGATAGTTTTCTTGGTTGAATTTCCTAATATATTTTGAAACATCTCCTGCAGCTTTGGACAATTTAATATGTATATTAAATCTGCTTTAGCTTTGAACATCACAGCTGTTGATATTAGCCTTTAATAGATGGCACCTGTATGCATAGATGGCAGCAATGTTAAAACTGTCAATTCTGATTGCCTCCTACACGGTGTTTAAAAGCATCGTGTAAGCTCTGCCTAATTTAGTCTGTTGGCTTCAGCTGAACACAGCTCTCTCCTTGCTAAGTGGCTGCTTAGTCAATCATTCCTCTGTCCTGCTTGGACCTACTTCCCTTACAGTGATCCTTTCTCTATGGTCCACTGCACCAGATTGGTAACACTTGATGCATCTGCTGTAAGAGTTCTGGGCTCATCTTCAGTGTATTTATTTCTTCCCCATTACCAAAAGAACGTGTCAAATCAATTTTCTATGTGATGCATATTGGATCGCATTTTATAACCGAGAGTCACAGGTCCGAATCATCTTTATGTGAAACTTGAAGCTACAAATCTTATTTTCAAGAGGCACAGAGACTTTCAGCTCTAAGAGGCTCAGAGGCTTTCCGTTCTCTCATGGACTATTTATTGGATGCTACTCCTTGAGACCTGTCACCTCATTATGATCTTCACCACAGGCTCCAGGGGAACCTCTGCTCTACTACCTAGAGCACCTCCTCCTCCTTCACTGATTTGGTGACTGCAGGGCTGTTTCTCTCATATATTCTCACTCCTCTCTCTGGCTACAATTACTGCTGTGCAGCAACTTTTCCCCCTTCTTAACTGTGTTATTCCAGAGGCGTTGCCACCATTGCTGGTGGGCTTGGCTTTGGCCAGCAGCAGGTCCACCTTGGAGCCAGCTGGCATTGTCTCCACTGGACATGGGGGAAGCTTCTAGCAGCTTCTCACAGAAGACACTGTGCTACCAAGACTTTGCCACACAAACCCAATACTGCCCCTCTGTTGCCTTGCCTGCCTCTCCAGCCAGCCCATGGGCTTGTAGGTGCCATCTGTGTCTGCATGCCCTGTTGTGGTAGGCAGGTTTTAGTTAAATAGGCTGGGAATGCTATTTCCCCTTCAGCAGCCCAAGTCCCATTCCGGCACACACGCTCGCTGGCTGTAACCTAAGCAGGTCTACGCTGACACAGTTTATCACTGACGTATGTCAAACCCAGATTTTCCCAGCTGTCTGCTGCCATCTGCCAAGTGCGGCTGGGGGCATGCAGAGTGCAGTTTGCTATGCAGCCCTGATGGCAGCTGTAAAATCGAGCAGTTTTGCCTGCTTAAGCACCATTTTTTTCCAAAATAAGCATTAGCTCTCATATCGCAGCGAGGCTCCTGATCCTGAGAGCGCAGGCCATGGTGGGGAAGTGGTGCCGGCTCTGTTCTGCAGCTGAGGCCACCTGCCAACACAGAAGCTGTGAAAAATCATTGCAGCAGTTCCAGAGCTGCAGAAAAGCCAGCCCCACTGCTCTGTACAGCCTCTGTGTGCTGGACACCGGGGAGAAAGGCTTCTCCAGGTTCCCAGGGCACTGGCCTGCTCTTTAGATGGCACCTCGCAAGAGCCATGAGGTCAAACAGAGTTCCTCCCTAGTTAGAAGTAGCACCAGATCTGAAGAAGTGTCTCTTGGAGAGCTGAAGCTGAGCTCATTGCAGGATATTGCCTTGGCTACTCGGAGCACCAGACAGGAGTTCTTCCAAAAACTGCAAAGGCAGCTGCCCATACCAAAGGAGCTTGGGTTTCATTTGCTCTTAGAAATGTAAGGTGACCCTCATATCTGGTTGCAAGCATTAAAATGTAAAGTTAGGTTGTTAGTGAGTAGTTAATGTTGCTCAAGGAACTGATAAACAATCAATAGCTTTTGAATATTTTGATTTTTCACTGGTAATACTTTTTATTACAGTAAGTTGTTGTACTTGCCTTGCTTTATCAGCTGACTCAGTCTAAGCACAGAAATCCTTTGCTAACATCAATTCAAGTTCTGTGCATCCCAGACAGAGGTAAAAACAAACCACTGTGTTACAGACTGCTTGACCACAACACAGGTTATTGATTTAATTTAGCCAACAGAAACTGGTAAGGCAGGATTAGGAACCAGTAGTCTACATAGCAGGTAAATGGATAAACACTAACCTTCAAAACATTATAGAACTGAGTGACTGCTAAAAAAAGGGACAATTTTCCTTCAGCATCATAACACTGCTGCTGTTTGCTTCTTCATCACAGTAAGTAAAAATGGACATATCATATTTAAAATGAGTTATGGCCAGGATAGCCCATCACAGCTTCCACAGCAGCACCGCCCAATTAGAAAAACTACTCTAATCCAACCTGATGCTACTGTCATTTTTTTAAAATGAGCCCTACTTCAATCATAAAATACTCAGACCATAACATTGCTTTCTACGCCATATGTCCTTATTTAGAGGGGAAAAAAATGCACCCTTAATTCAAAGGAAATGTTTCCCCCTGAGCCAGAACTCAATAAAATGTATCAAAAAAAATTGTGGAAAAGGGCAAGCAAAGAAAATCAAATTGCAGCGTGTGAAACAATTTAAGGAGGGACCTGGGGAATACGTAATCTCCAAACTGCCAAGTTAGAGCAAGTATAAAATATACAAACAAGCCTGATATTTTTCCCAGTTGATCTCATTATGCGATATGCTTGGGATAGATAAATTTTGTTAGAATCCATTAAGGCTGGATTTTCAAGGAAACAAATCAGAAGTAATGTGTTTAGCTGATTCCACCTAGTTTTGATACGTGGGCCTTTTCAGGTTTAAAGAAGTACATTTTTAAAGCCAACTGGTTTGTTTTGTTTCAAGCATTAAAACCAGAGGCAACTGGGTGACTTCCCCCCCACACCCCCCCCCGGAAAACAGATGTTTATGATTTCAAATGGTCTTTAATCATTGGGGTAGAGTTCTGTGCACTGTGTTTCACTGCCACTTATTGTTGCCTGCCTAAAATACACTGAGCTAGCCTTGAGTGCAATCCCTTAACAGACTGTTTCAACCACAAGTAGTACTTTTTCCAAGTCTCCAATATATTTTAATTAAATTGTCCATTTGTATTTATTAAGGCAGTTTACTGTCTCCTGCTACCACATTGATAGTCTACCAGAGAAGCATGAGCTTATCTGGGACTTGATAATAAAATGCAAGAAAATGTTAGCAAAAAGTCTCCCAAAATATTCTTTAAGCACCCTTTTCATGTTTATTGGGAAGGGGACAGGCCATACAATTATTTTTGATAAGTTTTTGGAGCAGTTGGCGTTATCAATTCTTGTAACCATGGGAAATCATGATCTTTGTTAGAATGAAA
This sequence comes from Pomatostomus ruficeps, assembly GCA_013400735.1. Lineage (NCBI taxonomy): Eukaryota > Metazoa > Chordata > Aves > Passeriformes > Timaliidae > Pomatostomus > Pomatostomus ruficeps. The sequence goes on from VYZT01035327.1 coordinate 1,130,501, forward strand.
TGTTACCTGCAGGAAATTTTACTTCCTTAGACTAACCCTGTAGAAATAGTTGAAAAAGGGTCCTTTGGCAGAGCTGATGATAAAGTCATTACATGCTGATGAGATGTAAAGTGGTGTTCAGCAGCATTAGTTTAGATAGATGAGCATGATAAGGTTGATTCATCCCTGTCTCTGGTGAGCTGAAAGCTTGGACCCAAACTCTGGGACTTGGATGCCTCTCAGCTGTACCCACTTATCTCCAAGTGGCTTCTGCCAAAATAGATTTGCCATGGAGTCAGTAACATGGAAATCTGAAGGTTGTGTTTGGTCTGTCCTCTCTCTCAAGGCAAATGAGAGTGGATCTTCCAGAGCTTTAGAAAGAAATTAAACTTTCTTCTCAAAGTCAGTGTGTTCCTGGAAGGAGGGAACTTGGCTCAGTGCTGCGTGGAGCTCTTTGCCCTTCTGATCTGGAAGGGCAGCTTTGTTTTCATGGATCATTCCTGGCTCCAGTGGAGCACAAAGTAGGTGGGTGCCATTCCTGCTGGTGCCTGTCCGCTGGCAGAGGTGACAGGATTAGTGGATTAACAGACCCATCTGAGCCACCAAAACAGGCATCTCTGAGATGAGTATTTTAATTATGTCTCTCCCTGAGGCATCTGCCTTCTGTCTTTCCTTCAGAACTGCACAGAGAGAGGTTGCTGGGAATTTCTTTTCCCTCCCTGTGTGTATGCAAGACCCGTTTTGTACAAAACAGATACAAACCCAAGCAACAGCAAGGGGTTTAAAATGAGACTGCTGTGACTTTAAGAGCGAGGAAAAAAAACTGTTAAGGAAGGAAAATAAAAATCCCACAGCCTGTTGTAGCAGCTGTAGCTTCAGATCGTGTGGAAAATGAAGGCAGATGATTCAATTTGGCCTGTGCCCCGAGTACATTTCCAAATGCTTCTGTGTGTGCGCAAGATAATGAACAAATATATTGAGATGGCACAAGATCAGTCCGAGTGTGCTGCTGCACAGGCCGCGGAGCTCCCAGTAGGAGCGCACTAGCTGTGCTGGGTTAATGGGGGTGAGGGTCGGGAAGCCTAGCACCTTTCAGAACAACTTAAGAAAAGAATTTGTCTCCTTTTGCCCCAGGCTCCCCGTGGCACTCAAATGGAACCTTGTGATAAATCGAAGTGTATTTATTAATAATGAGCAGGGGCAGTATGCCCATGATGTGAAAATAGGTGCGCCAAATAAAAACGTGCTTTCCTCTGACATCCAAAAAGCTTAAGTAAATGGAGAGCAGGCTGATCTATTATGATTAAAAAGCGGGGGCTGAGAGCCAACATAGTGGTAATGAAAAAGCCCTTTTAGGGAAACAAGACCCATTCCGCTCATTCATATATTCCTCCACCCCCACCCCACAGGACAAAGTAGGGAGGAGGAAGTTGGATGGGAGAGATGGAAAGACAACAGCATTCCAGGATAGCAGAGCTGGAGTTATTACTGGGATGAGTTATGATATTTAATCATGCTACATGATGTCCAACAGCGCAAGGTTCATAATTCTTGGCTCCGAACGTGGCTTGGGACTGTCTGTGAGCACCTGCAGAATGCAAATTGATCATGGCCTTACAAACCCTCCGTACCTACCCTTGGTCCGTCCCCGCTGAGCCAGCCCTGCCTGCAGCCCTGGCTCGCGCTCACCAAGATGGAAACAGTCTCTTCCACATTCTTAAACACAAATCTGTCGTTCCTGGTGAAAGCTGGACTGCAGCTACTGCAGAGAGCTGGGATTGCCTGCCACCAGCTTTGGTCTGCGCTGTGTGGTGGGTCTGGGTGTTATTTATCTTGCAGGAGACTGCGTTGGTCTGGCTTTTAAGCAGCCTTGGGTTTAAGTAATGCTTTTGGAGAATTCCTTTAACTTCAGCAACGAAACAGGCTCTGCTGGAGTAAAACTTCAGCACCTAGTCAGTGTTTCAGTTCATATGTATGGACATTAATGTCTTGCTGTCTTAGGGTGTGGAAGAGATAAATTACCAAATAGCTTCAGTTGTCCCCATGTGCCTTTTTATTTTGTTCCAGCTTTGCTCTCCTGAAGTGACACAGTAGTCAGCCTATGTCTAAGACAAGATTCCCTCCCACCTCCAGCCTTCAGGAGACGAGGCTGAGTAGGACCTTTCCAAGCCCCTTTCTGCAGAGCTTTGGGCATCAGGGTTATTTTGAGACATTTTGCTTCTCAGATAGTTCCAAAAACATTTTGAGCAGACCTAAAGGCAACTCGATGAAAGACACTCAGGTTTGGCCCACACACATCTTCCTGCTGTTCCCCAGTCTCTGTTTTGGCTCTGTTACGCTGGCTGGAACCCTCCAGTTCCAGTTTGGAAGACAGTTTGGATTAGTCCTGTCTCAAACAGGGCAAAGGCATCCACGGGATTGTTTTTGCTCAAGGACCTGGGTGCACTCAGTGGGTAATGCGAAGGGATGTGGAGACAATGTGTACCTCAAAAGGATTTGATTTGGGGTGAGAACAACCTGTAATGTTGAATTGCATGTGTAATTCTGGTTGCTGAAAGACAATGCCACTGTGTATAAATAGCCTGGACAATCAATATGCGCTGCTCAAGTCATGTTTGGGTGGGGTCTTTGGCTCATCCACCTGCGGTATTTAATCCCAGTGGCTGGTGTTGCACTAACGCCTCTGGAAGTCCCTGGCAGTGTGCTCTGTGAGAGGGCAGAGCGTGTTGTGCCTGTGGATTTGGGGAGTTGGGTGTTTGGGTGTGTGCTGAGGTGGAGATGACATTCCCAGGCTGGGAGTGGGGCCAGGAGCCCACCTCACCTTTGCAGACTCTGGAACAGTAATGACTTTTTCCAAGGGAGAGGAATACTAGTTTTTGTAGTAAAACTCAATCAGGGAACGTGATCACTAGGAATTTCTGGAACTCAAGTGAAAATACCCAGAGAAAATTACTAGAAATCAAACAGCTGAGCAAGTGGCAACTTTGGGAAAAAAGCTTTTGACCCAGGTCTGCCAAGAGTGCCCGTGAAACCAATGCATCCATTTAGCAGAACAACTTGTCCTCCTAGTTGGGTCCTGCATGTGGCTCATTAGGGTAATTACTGATGAATTAAGGCAGCTTGGCTGAGCGCTGGGGCTGCGGGTGTGCGGGCTCCCCTGCTGGCAGGCAGCAGGTGTAAATGAACAAGATCTGTCAAAAAGGCTGATGACCCTCTTAATTCGCAGCAGCAAACCGGGGACAGAGGTAGTGCAGCAAGTTTAATAATTGATATTTACTTGGAAAGGTTAATGGCAGCAGTGATGCTTCTAATTTGCTTGCCGGTGCAAGACCTTGTCAGGTCAAATTGTCTCAATTTGTTACTATGTGTGTAGGTGTAGTTTTCCTTTAATGAAATGTGGAGAGAAGAAACAGGTGGTGTTTGGAGCTGACTGTAACTCAAGAAAAGCAGGGAAAGGATCCTGGTAACAGGTTGGGTGAGTCTGTGCTAACTTTAAACAGCTGGCAGTTTAGTCCTTTTGAATTAATTCTAGCAACCATTTGTGCTTGGGAAGGTGAAAGGATTTGGAATGGCATAATTTATTTTTCCTTTAATTTGCAGCTGTCTAGGAGTTGTTTAGGTCAGAAGTGTAATAATTTTGACAGGCTTTGGTGTGTTCCCTAGGTGGGAGGGGAAAGGTTATGCATCAGAAATCAGAAAGCTGCAGAATTCAAGGGGCATTTCTGTACTGTATTAGGGAAATTGTAATTCTGCCCTGTAATGGTTAAGTGATTCCTATTTCAGGGAGAAACAAAGCACCTGCTGTGTCTGGAAGGATTGAAGTTGGCAGGTCAGATACTTTACATCCAAGAGTTTCAGAAGAGTTGGCTGATGACTAGGAAGCAGTGAAGCTGGGTTTTGAGTAAATGTAGAAAGACTCAGATGACAGAAAAAAGCTGGTGTGCCAGTGTTATGAAAGGCTGTAATTAATGGGATATTACCATTTGTCTTACTGGCTTGGCACCAATCCTAGGCAAGATAATGGAATAACTGAAGTAGTAATTGCTTAATAAAGACCTAAAAAAGAATAAAATAAGTGAATGACAATCATTTAATGTATCTAGAATAAAAAAATCTTACCAAATTTACTTAATTATATGTGGAACTAAAAATTTTATGGATTATGGCCAATATTGATGTAGTATAGTTAGATTTCTCTTCTTGATGTTGTTGACCTATAAATTAAGGAAACAGACAGTATAGATTGAACATCTTGAATTTCAAGTGGATTATTTCTTGCCCTGATGCATGGTGCTGGTGGTTCCAAATGCAAGCTCACTGTTGTTGGAAATGCTTCTAGCAGATCCCAGCAGGGATTACCTCTCCTTACTGTGCTATGCTTTTGACATAGGAGCAAAGATGGAATATTGGTCATGATAGAAATTTGCAGGGGGGCAACATATGGGAAAGGTGGTGTACAAGGAGTGAGACAGGGCACTGTACTAAGAGGTGGTTGTGTCATGAGGTGGCCACAAAAAGAATTTTGATTTCTGTCACTTAGCTGTGTCTACAAGTCTTACCTTGCAGAAGAAAGTGTATTGGTGAGGTGTAAGGTGGTAGAAAGGCATGCAGAGCAAGGGCATTAATCAGAAATGTATGAAGCATGATACTTTTCCTGTCTTCTGCTCCCCAGGCTCATATAGGGCTGTGTTCTGTGGATGAGAACTGGAACTCTTTCTCCATACAGTACCCTGAACATTGCAATAAAATATTAACAGACTTTGGGGCACTTAGCTGGCAGCACTATCAAACACCCATGGAGTGCAGGGATCAGTGCTCCCAGCGCTCAGATTGCCATGCCACACTGTGACAGCGTTCCCAGTGTTCCCAGTGTGCCCAGTGCCACAGGGGCAGGGCTGCAGGGGTTACATCAGCACCACAAGCAAACCCTGCTGGCTGCCGGCACCACCGTGGAACAGGACAGCAAGAAACAAAGGGATTTTATTGCCATTAAAACCACCAATTTGTACAAGCCGACATTTTAAATAGTGTAATTTAAATGGAACCAAACTGATATGAATAGAACCTATTAATAAATTAAACACTTCTTTCCACCTAATATTTCACAAGGGAATTAGCAGAATAATTTGTTAGTAAATGAGCCCAGGAATGAAGCTGTGAATGACATCTATCCTACCCCTCTTCTCCCCCTGTAACACTCTCTGCAGATGTAAGAGGAACGTTACTGTGATTTCAAACATTGACTCTCTCACTTCTATCCAAACACAAGCACAACTTCAGGTGAAGGGAGTGGGATGATTGAGCAGTTGAAGCACCAGCCTTGGCTGTAAGAGTTAATCCTGCTCTTCTTCAAATTCTGTGTGGTATCTCAAGCAAGTTGTTTCAGGCCAGTGTTCCTCAGTGGCCACCGAGACCTCTCAGTGCAGTCACTGGGGTGGCCCCAGGGCACATCTCTGGGCTGGGAGGCGATGCCCTGGCAGGTCGCTCAGGCAGCAGCAGCAGTGTCACCGCTGAGGCACGCTGGGAGCAGAGCGAAGGGGCTTTGTCTGTCCGCCTCCCTCTCATGTCAGGCCTGAGGACTTCGGCATGGCCTTGCCTGCCTCCAGGAGTGCCAAAAGCACCACTTCCCTCTCACGTCAGTGCAAAGGAGTGTGGATGCACGTGGGCAAGCACAACTGCAGAGAAGCCCCATGCGTTCCATCCCTTCCACGGTACCATGGGCGTAGGAGTGAAACATTGACTAAACTGCTGTCGGCAGCCTCGGGAACAGGTGGCAGAGCAGTGCTTGAAAATCTCCTTTTTCCCCCTCCTTCTTCTCCCTCTAGATGAAGGTCCCTACAAGCAGAAGTGGCAGAAATAGCGAGGAAGACAGCATCAGGGAGGCCACAAGCTCTCAGCGGAGCAGCTCAAGGGACCGTCTCAGTGATGTAAGTACCATTCAGGAGGAAACATCGCTTCATTGCAGCAATTCCCACTGCTGACATGGGTTTTCATAAATCTTGCTGAACAAATGTTGGCATCCAGAGGTCACTGTGTAATAACTTTTTTTTATGTCATGATTGAGTGTTACGGCCTAAGTGGTTGAGCTGCCTTGCAAACACTATAATCATGGTGCAAATAATATGATAAGTGAAAGATCAGAGATGGGAAAACAAAATGGAATTGTTATTCCTTGGGGAAAAATGGCTTGATGTTTTGTTTTGTTTTTCCAAAGAAGTTGTGTTAAAAAGCTTTTTACAGTATCTTTGGATTTAGCTGCTGCACATAAATCACGTAGCTTGGGTGCAAAGTTAGTTCACCTAATTTTATGCTTCCTGCCACCAAGATATGAGAGGCTTTTGGGGGAAAGCTGTCTTTCTCTCAGGAAATTTGATGGTATGTTGAGTGAAATGTTATGATAAAACAAAAGCAAACGGTGCCTTAGTGTGTAAACACACAAATGGGCTTTTGAGTCACCAAAAAATCAATGGTGTTGCTGGAATAATTTTATATGAAGGCTTTTTGTGTTAGCAATTAGCATTTTGCCTTCATTAAAACATGATTTTTTACTAATTAGGACCTTTCCCGTTAGGAGAGATTTAAATGAAGAACAATAATCAAACGCTGGCACGAGCATGTCTGAAATATTAAATTTGCCATTTCAATGGCAAGCCACAGAAATCCCAGAGCGAGTGGTTTTCATGTTGAGTTCTATTAATGTAAAATATGCTTCATAACTAAAACCTGTCACAGAAAACGGCTCGCACCAGCTAAATTCAATTGGACAGTTAATTTAGCTTTAAAATTGAAAACACTACCTCCGCTTCAGGATGCAAAAGGAAGAGGGGGGGAAAGCCTTTGATAAGTGTAATGTATTTGCTATTAAGGCTTTCAGAACCCATTCTACAGGACGAAAAGGGAGAAAAAGGGGAAAAAATGGCTCCCACAAATGTGTTTAAAAGCTGAAAGTATTTATTAAAAATGTCAGCAGAAAAGTGCTTTTGGCAGATTAAAGCGGGATTCAGCTTGACAGCTCTGACAGGGAAATGTGACGGGGGAAAATTCTCTCTACATGTTTGGAGTGTGAATGGGGCACTGTAAACAGCCGACGCAGTGGGAGGAAGAGAAAAATAACGTGTCCTATGATCTGCTTCCAGGATTGCAAGCCCACGCGCCGCGGAGCGGCCACGCAGCCAGGGGGGCTTGGGACAAATCCCCTTGCTGTGGGACATCTTGGCTGTGTTATTAGTCAATAATGATGGCAATTTTATATACACATACGTCGATGGGATTCTCTGCTTCCCCTTCCCGTGGCCACTCCTGACGGGTGTGTGAGCAGGAGTACCTGGGAGCTGCACTGTGACATGGGACTGCAGGAGAGGAATAACATATTCCAACCTGGCCATTAGCTTAGGTCAAAGCATTAAGTGGTTTTGGAGACGTTTCTTGTTAAGCCTCTGCAGTTCCAGTATTTCTCCTCCTTTCCCTTTGCCCCCAAAGTTGCAGGCTGAGCCTGTAGGAATTGACTCTGAGTGCCTAATTCCTGCAAAATCTTCAAAGCCTGTTCAGCAGCTAGTGCAATTCAGTGGGAAATAGGCCTTCTGTTCTTTTCTAGTCAGCGGAGATGCTTGGGCAGTGCCTGGAGGCCGAGGCACACTTCAGAGCTTTGCTGAAGCTGCTCTTGTGACCTGGCGACCCATCGCAAATGAGAATTTTTCAAATTAGTAATTAAACAGTTTGAAAAGTAAGGTCTATGAATCACAGAATGCTCTTCGTTCATTATTTGATGAGTGCAATTTAGCTTTAATTACATATAATCCTGCCTTGCATACCACTACATGGTCTGTAGCCTATTTAGCGACTGTCTGAAAGTCTTAGGCAGTTCCGTGGATGCAATCAGATGACTTTTCCCATTTTTGTGCAAAAGGATGCAGAGGCAAACTGGTTCTCTTGCAGAGAGGGAGCAAGGAAAGGGGGAGGAGACAACAATATGCTACTGAGTGGGTATTCCTGCAGGATTTTCTGTCCAGCCGTGCCTGGTCCCTGTTGGCTGTGGAGCTGTATGTCCCAGCACGCTGTTTACATAGCTGGTGTGCCACTGGACTGGCACGACTCCTTCCATGTCCTCAGGATCAGGACCACTGGGCAGTCAGGATGTCCAGGGAAGGCAGAGACTGTGTTTCCTCGAGGTTGGTGGTTACAGCCCAAGACTCCACTCTGAGTGGTGCCCTTGCAGATGGATGCTCTGCAGCAGGAGGCATCTGGGCTGTTTCTCACTCTCCTGTTGTTCCTCGGTGCATTTGCCCTTCAGGACTGCTTTTTGCACTGCCTTTCCCTCCCATGCCTTTCCCCATTAGCTGGGATGAACAATGGAGTAAATGAGGCAGGAGGTGACAGGTCTGGCTGCTGTAGGGTAGCACACAGCAGGTGTGGTTGGAAATGTGCGTATCGAAGTGTCGGCTGTGGTGGTGCCAGCTTAGGAGCAATGGATCCTCCCTCCGGCCTCATTGTGTGTCCCCATTTCAGAGGTGCTATTCTGAACAACTTAGCCCCTCTGTGCCATTTGTTTCTTGAGGTGACTTGTTCAGTGGGATGCCAGCAAGTTGTTCTTTATTTACATTAATGCATGTCATTAGTCTCTAATGGACCATGAAGTCAAGAGGTGGCCTGGTCTGTCGTGAAATAATTGCACTCTAAAGAAAACTGAGGCACATGATTGATTATGTTGTGCATACACACACACAAACAGCCATTGGCTCATTTGCAACGAACCCAGAGCATTTTGCTCCTTCCTCGCCACAAGTGAATATTTTCTGGGGAGAGAATGATACAATTTCATGGTAAGACAGTAATTGTCTGGCTTGTATACTAAGTCTTTCCAGACATTACACTGAGTGCCATTTATTATGGGTCATTGGGGGGAAAAAATGCTTATTATGATCTAGTGAAATCATCTCTGGCTGCAGACGTTTGATTTGTTGAGACTGGGCTCTTCTTAGGGATGATGAAACTTCAAAGCAGAAAACCAGTGAAGTTTTAGCCCAGGTTTTGTGGTGTGAAGAGGGTATGGGAATCTACCACTTGGTTATGTTCCCAGTGTTGATGTAAAATTTCCTTAAAAACTGCTACAAAGCTGACATCTCTATTACACATGTACTCTCAGGTCTTCTACAACCAAAACAGAGTCAACAGCCTTTTTCCAAAATGGGATTTTCCTTTGCTGTCTTTCAGAGTGACGTAATTGGAAGTTGCCAGAGAATTAAGAGCTGGATAAGCCTTATTTCTATTTTGTTGTGTTGACCCAAGTAAAAGTGGAAGGCTTGGGCATTTTGTTTTGGTTTTCCCCGAGTTCCATAATTGTCCTAATCTTTTCTGATGTCCTGAACAGTCCAAAAATCTACACAGAGCCTTGTATAATGGCTTGAAAAAAAAGGGTTTTTATCTTTTTCTTGACCTATCAGCTTAAGAACTGCCTGCTTTTTAATGGATTTTCTCCCTCACTAAATTGAATGGATCGTCTCTCATTATCATTTAAATAGAAGCCTCAATCCCTGTGAACATGGAAAATTTGAATGTGGTAGTAGAGCTGTGATAATTTGAAATATTCAGAGGGTGGGGGCAAGAAGGGGGAACAGGCAGCAGAGTGCAGAATTGCTGAATGTAATCGTCATGGATTCTCAATTTTGTTGCCACAAGATGGGAAAATAGACTAATAATTGTCTTCCAACCCTAGTAGAATAGTTGCCCTAGTTAGCTGAAGCTAACAGTCTAATTGTCATGGGGGCACAGAGATGAATGAGGATGTATGCAGGGCACAGCCAGGGCTAAATTGAGTGATATACTAAGGCAAAGAGCAAATTGGCAATTATTGGCCCAGCTGAAAAGGTTGGCAGGTGTGCTGCTTTCTCAGGAGCCCTTAGGGGGAAATTGGAAATATAAAATATCGACCATAAATACTCGCTGATTAGGAAATATGTTGCAAGAGGTGCTGGCCACTTAAGAGTCAAAACTCTCCTTTTCAAGGCATTGGCTTCAGATGTGCATAAAACCAGCAAGCACTGCTACTAAGTTGTTGAGAGCCTTTTCCTCTCATCCCCCAGGCTATCTCTTCTGATTTTTCATCATCCTATCCTCATATGTTTGTTTGTTTTTCTTTAAACGTAATAAACGAAAAGCAGTCTTACAGGAAATGTGAAGATTTTCCTCTCTCTGAATGTTCTTTGATAAGTGTTTAGCATATTGTATAGGCCAGATATAAAATTCTCTCTCTGGTAGATGAATACAAAATAACTTCTGTGATTTCTGATTCAGGCAGTTCACTGTGATCTGCTTTTCTTTGTGTGCCATCACAGGCACTGCTTCCCCCTTCCCTCCTGCTTCCCGTACCACGCTTCCCCTCCTGGGGCACAGGGATTAGACAGCAGCAGGGTACAAAGCTGGAGGTCCCTCACACGTGCCTCAGGCTGAAGTACCTTGCCAGAAGCACAATCAGATGAGCCTCTGAAGTGAGAATTGGACCACAATCACATCACAGCTCCACATTTATCCACACTGTAAACTTCGGCGCATGTGGAATGCCCAGTCATGGCTTCAGCAGCGTGGCAGTGGGACCTCAGTGCTATGGTCAGGGGTGTTACAGAGAGCATTGAAGGAGTTTCTGGAAGCCTGGGGTAGTAACGTGTGGGTTGCAAACTCTTTGTGGCATGTGCTGTCCATTGTTCCCCACGTGTGACACACAGATCTCATCCTCAGTTTGAAGAGTGGAATGAGACCATCCTAGGAAAATAGAGTAGCAGCAGGAGAGTTTTAAGACCCCTTCCACAAACCATGAGGCTTGGGAAACTGGTTTGAAGGCACGTGGAAGGATCATGAAACCTTGCAAATCCCATTCTTCTGGTGGCAAAAATTCACATCCCTTTGGCATGCTGTCTGCTTTTATCTGTGGCCCACAAAATACTTGCAGGAAAAGCACTTCAGCAGAGATTAAGTTCTAATGACTGCCACAAAGTTTTAGGTAGTGAGACATAGTTGGGAAGAAAAAAAGTCTGGAGAAGTTTAGTGAAGCTGGCAGAGGGTGATGGCTTGAATGGGAGCAGCACTCCTGTAGGTTCTGTGCATTTCAGAAGTGTGGAGTCTCCCCCTGTTGTTCCTGGCTAACTGCACTCCTCATTCCTGGTCAGTGGCCGTCTTCCCTTCTGTTGTCTGCAGCCATCAGCTGTAGGAATAAAAGTGTCTTGGGTGGAAGCCATTCTGTAGCTTATCCAGCCAGTTACAGGTGTTCAGCCTTGTGTAGTCTGATATCTTACCAGACTGGTTTTGCAGTGTTTCTGAGCATAACACTTTCTGTTTATCTAACAGAATAAAGTAAGTGAATTCAAGAAAGAACACATTCAAGTGTTGCACGACATTCAAATAGTTCGTCATATGTTGTGGTTATCTTGTCAGGTCCAGAGTTCTAATCTGAGCGAACATCAGATGCACTGAGTGACCTTTGCCACGTCAGTTGAACTCATTGTATCAGCAGACAGGAGCGTGGCTGTGGAAATTAATTGCATTAAGGGACTCCATGTTAAGGTCTGGGATATCTCCTGCCCTTGGCTCTTTTTGCCCTCCTCCCCACTTTCCCTTCTCCTTCTATGATATTTGAGTTTTATAAGGGATTTGCTTGGGAAGGAAATATGAGACTTCTCCAGTATTCAAAGCTGAACTCATATTCTGTTGCTGAGTGCTCTATAAATGACCACAGGGAGGGTAAACACATGAAATTCCTGGTGCCTCTGCCCTCTCTGACTGTGGAATTGGTATCACTGGGAAAGAGTGGAAGATGGGTACAGCTGAGGTGAATTTCATCCTGAACAAATGCTGTAAAACAGAACTCAAAATCAGATCTCTCTGTACATACTATTGATTAACTCTCCTGAGTGCTAACTGAGCAAACCAGGCTCACAGCTCTGGGCCATATGTTAAGTTTGGGCCTGTGAGCTGGCAAGGCAAGATTTGGCACTATGTAGGAGCTGGGAATTCAGCCTCAGTTCCCGCCTCTGCTGGGGGCTCCTCAGGTGCCACTGGGCATGTCAGAGTCTTTCCCTGCCTCAATTTCCCCACTATCACAAGGATGGCATTAACAGTAGTGATTGGAGACTGGTTTTGGGGACTCTCCTGTGCCACACAGGAATAGCTATTGGCTGAAATCAGCCATTTCAACAGCTGACTTGGAGGTACTTGATACACTCTTGGTTTCAGCCAACAAAAGTGGCACATGTCAGGAAAGCAGGAATGAACTCTTGACATGTCTGGAATATGTTAATTGGTGTCCTTTAGCCAAAGAGGAGGGAAGGGAGCACTACAAATGAGCTTATATTGTGGTTGTGCTGCAATCACCTGCTTTTAAGTAATCCCCTTATAGTTAGGTTTTATATCAAGGATACAAGAGATCCACGTTGAAACCTGCCTGACCCATTGAGAGTGGGGAATTGGCTTGAGGTACCCTATTACCTTGATTATTACTGGATTTTAAAGCCCTTCCTGCAGTCTTTCGAGTTCAATAAGTAACCCAATAGCTCTAAGAAACTCAGCTGAGGATATCTTAATTTCTTTTGCATCATGAGAGCAGTGGAAGGCCATGCTTTTATTTATATAAGGGAAATAACTTTTCCTGTCAATTTAACAGAAAATCTTGGAAAACCTGCTGCAGGTTATTGGTGAGATTTTCTCATGATTTTCTTTTTTAAATTGCAGTAGCCATTTTTATCACGAACAAAGAAATCTTTTAAATACAGTAGAAGATAGCAGTGTAACTCAAGCTTTCAAGGACATCAGTGGGGGGATAGTAGAGTCTTCCAGCAGTAAGATTTTGCCTTTGCTGCCAGAAAGGTGTATTTTTTTATATCCAGTGTAATTAACATGAGAGTATCCCAGGGTAGAAATAATTCACTCTGTAACATAACTGAAATGGCTTGTCTGTGCTGTCTGGTTTTGTTTTTAACCTTGGGCTTAAAAGGAACCAAAAATCTTTAGTTGTAAAAGAGCACATCATCTGCAAAATATTGTAAGCCATTTATCTTTGTGCACAAATGCCACCTAGCAGTGCAGCTTCACTTCTGCATTGTTAAATGCACAGACCATACTCATTTTGCCCCTAACAACAGTCTCCCCTAGGAACGCTGAGTATTGCAAACAGCACTGGAAGAGGCAAAAGTTGGCACTGAGGCCAGGCAGAGAGGGCTGCTGCCCTCCCCGGGGGTCTGCTCAGGATTGCAGTCCAACCAGAGCAGCGGCTGCAGGCTCAGCGTGGACGTAGAGGACTGGGCCAGAAGGCTGGAATTCTGTACCCGCCAACCCTGCTCTGGCTGGGCAGTGCTTGAGCTGTGGGGCACATCCCTCCCCACGTCCCACCTGCCCTGCAATGCTGGGGGGTCTGCAGGTGCAAGGGTTTTGGGAAATGAACAGCAAGGCAGTTGTGTCAGGCTGCAGGGAGCTGGCTGGGTGGGGCCACGATCCTGTCCTTGAGTTGTGTGTTTGTCAGCCCCTTTTCTGCCTGCCGTGGTTTCCCCAGGCAGTGTTGGAGGGCCACAGCTGAGCCTTCTTGAGTGCCTTGGGTTCTTCTTCTCGGGTTGAAGCAGTAAGAGCTGGTTTGGGTTTAAGTCTCAGGTGAGCCAAAGGTCCCAGGCAGGTGCTGCAGCACCAACAGGAATGTGGCTGGCTGGCTACCACAGGCACCATCGTACCCTGCTGCTTGAGGCCCTTCCAACAAGGAAAAAATTGACCAAAATAGCAAATCTCCTCTTTGAAGAGTAAAAGTTTCCCTGACAGTCCTCCACATAAATTCTCCTGTCCTTGTAGGTAAGAGCCTCGATAAGTTGTTCCAGCTGAAGGCTTGCCCCAGTAATTACTGCTGCCAGACAAGGACTCATTCACTGTGAAAGGAGGTTTCTTCAGTTTTGGGTAGATGCCAAGTTAAACTTCCACTAAGATTTCTTATATTTGCAGCCACAATTGATTACTTTTCTCATTATTTGATCTTGATATAGAGACATACAGATTGAGCCATGTTTGTAGTAACCCCCAAATATTTTTTCTTTAGGAACATCCATCACAGTTGCATGCAAACCGTTCTGCTCTGGCACTCTTAGCTCATATTAGCTGGGGTTTTCAGAGTAGCTACATGTGACAATTGGTATGGATCTGCCTAAAGAGCCGCAGTTTTCCCAGCTAACCAAGAAAGCAATAGTGGTTTATTATATGTGCAGAAAAATGCATGCAAGAGAGTGTGGGGCATGGCTGTGCATAAACCTAATTGTTGGAAAAGATTTTACAAATTGATTCCAAAGTATTCACCAGTTACTAACCTTATATATGCAATAAAAATTCTGAGGGAGGGGGAAAACCCCACCCTTTTTCACTGCTGATTTTCAGGAAACTTGATGTTAAAACTTTTGAGAGAAAAGAGGCTCTTGGATGTGAAAAGTGCCAGAGTAAATTGCCATTCCATTTTAATTATTTCTGATGTAACACTTTATTCAACAACTGGTTTTACTGTTTCCTACTCAGTGATTTTATATCAGTGGTCTGCAGATTCCTGGCCTTCTTGGATGGCTTGGGATGCCTGAAAGTTATCTTAAGAAAAGGTCTGTTGTTAGCGTGTTTGAGTTTGTTGTCCGAGAATTTGCTCCATCCCAGGAAAACATTTTCTGTGTGCACAAAACTCAAAGACTGAAAATAACTGTGATAGTGAAAATGCTCTGAGGCTGTTTCCCTAGAAAGAAGCTTCTAATGAAACCTCTTGTTTCCGTTTTTGGTTGTTATTTCCAATTTGTTAGACCTTATCATTCTTGGTTAAATCTCAATTGATGGAATGCTGGAGTGAAAACTTCCACCCTTTCTCCTTTTCTCCTCCTGCCTTTCCAAGCAGGTAATTTGCCTCCTTGCCTCCTCGTCATTTCTGTGTTTACTTTAGGTGAACTGCCTGATCAAGCTCTCCAAAGTGTTGGAACACATAATTGTGTTCAGCTGTTTGACATACTTATGTAGATAGCAGGATATTGGTATTAACCTTTTTCTATACAAGGCTGAATTCCATGAGTACTTTGAGGTACAGAGTACTTAGAGATAAGTTTGTCATAGTTTCTCAAAAATAGGGGTAAATGCTACCACCCTTCATTTCGCTGGTCTGTAGCTTTATTTCTGGGGAATTTATATTAAAGAGGTTTATAAAAAATCCCTACCTTTTTTTCTTTTAATGTTTGAAGTCAGTGGCCAAATCTGTGTGCAATATGCAGAAGGTCGGAATTCAAATGCTGTTATTAGTGTTGTTGCTGGCTCAGGCTCCCCTGTGGAAGCTGTCCTTTTCCAGCAGCACAGAGGTCTCTGCAGCTACAGCAGGAGAGAGGTGCAGGCGTGGTGTGCCAGGGGTGGGGACTGGCACCCGGTCACACCTTGGCCGCAGAGCTGTGTGCAAGAGCTGGATCACTTCTTCCCTTCTGTCTGGCACCCTCGTTCTTGTGCCAGTTGCTGAGAGGGTTGACAGGGAGGCCTCCTCCCATACTCACATAATTGGGTCTTGCCTCTTCTTCGCCTTGGGACCTTTCCTCCCTGGGAACTTGGCTAGAGAATTGCCTGTCTGGTGTCAGAGGCAGGTGCAAGCCAGTGGCACAGAGCTGGCATGGGCAGAGCAACAAGACAACTTGTGTCTTCCACTGGGAGCAGGAGTCTGGAAAAGGTTTCTGTGTTATCTAGATATGCTCTGATCAAAAGGTTTTCAAACTGCTAGTACAAAGGCACTGTTATCTTGCTGGTGAAAAATTACAAGTATTTGCAATCAGTTTGCATCAATCTCTTTGGGGTATTGTGCTGTGCTGATTTAGTAACATGATAACTTCTGGCACTGCTGCAAAAAGACAAAACAATCCTCAAGATCAGTCTGCAACAATTTGGTATTTTTGGTACCCACTAGAACATCCGTCTTAGAAACAGGACTGCTAAGACTCCCTGGATCTTGTTTAATAAAATCATGCAATGAGGGTATCATGATTATAAATCACACTTGGAAATTGGCCTGCAGAGTACTTGCTGGGTTATGTGGCGTCATGTGTTCCCGGCTCCTTTTTAATTTCCGAAAAGAAGGCATATAGCAGCAGCTGGAGCTAGAGGTGGAATTCATTTAGCTGCTTCAAGAAAGCGACTGCCAGCAAAAACCCAGCAGCTCGACAGTCCTTGGTCGTAGAGAGGGGAAAGGGATCCAAGTGACTGGAGCTGGTGAAATGAGAAGGAAAAGAACCAAATGATTTGGCAGCATGTGAAAGAGGTAAGGATGTGGTAGAGAAAGGAGCAAGAGGAGCTGAAATGAAGAGCAGGAGTAAACAATGTAATTTAACTTACTCAAAAGGGACAGAATGCTTATTAAAGTTCTGAGAGATGATAAATTAGTGCTTTGCTGCTATTGTTATTTCAGATAGAGTTGTCATATGGTAATGCTGCAGCAGTGAAGGCTGGAGGCTCACAGATTCGTAGAGAGGAATGGAAAGTGGGATATTTGGTTACATGATTGAGAGCTGGAGTTTATGAGGCAAGATGCACAGCCCTGATTCAGGAGAGCATTGTTACATGTGCTGTTCCCAGGGAGGTGCCGTCACGTCCTGGAGAGGGATGGTTCTCAGTGTGTGTCCTGCTGCACGCTGAGAGCTTTTACCTTGGCCAGGAGGAGCTGTCAAAGCCCTGCTCTGGCTTATGAAACCCTGTCTGAAATAGCCCCAGAGCCCCACCTGGAAGTGCTCTTTGGCTGTTACTCCTATGGCAGCACAAAGAATATCAGGAGATCATTTGAGGTTGTGGAGTTTTCCCTGAGGAATAGTGGGCTGGGGGAGGGAATCGCAAAATGATTCTTATCTTACATTACACAGAATCTCTTGCATTACTTACTGTGGCATATTGTTTCCTCCCACAGAGTTCTGCTCAATCGCTTTCAGGAAGAGGCTACTCCGTAAGTCATTTTACAGCTAATTCTTTCACTTCTGTTGATGTTGATTGCAGAGGTTTACACTACCTATTGCATAGCCACTGACACGGAAGAAATACAGAGCAGAAACAGAGTGAGAGCACAGGGCTGCCATGCACCTGGCAGGGGACAGCCCTGACATGTGAGAGTGCATTAAGAGCCTGGGGGCTTCTTAATTAAATATTATACTTCTAGGGAGGGGTTTTTGTCACTTTATGGTGTATTTCAGCTAGATAGTCACCTCTGAAGAATTACAAGACCTGAGTGGGGAGAGTTTTCAACACCAGCAGGAGATGCGTCCCTCCTCTCCTCCCTCCCCCATAAAGGTTCTTATTTGTGTGTTAAATACAAGAATCAAATACACAATTACTCCCATTTTATGAAGAATTGCGACCCTCACCATTGTGAACAATGAAAAAGTCAATTTTCTCTTATTTATAAGCTCTGAGTTATAAAAACAAGCTCGCTTGTTTTCAGGGGAGGATGTTGGTGGTGTTTCCTTCACAGGAGTGCCACAATGTTCTAGGGTGGTGTTCCAGGATCAGGACTCATCTGCCTTTGTATGCAATGTACCAGACATGTTTAATTGTCCTTTTCTGTTCATATGTACCTTATTTGTATGTGCAATAATGACATTTCTTCATGTAGAGGTGGATTAATTTGTTTATTTTGGGTGCATTTTTGGCTCAGCTGTCCAAAAAGGCAGGCACAGACATCACTGAGTAGAGTAATGCAGAAACAGGAGAGGGTGTGAGAGGCTTAGCAGAGTCAACATGAAAATTCCTGGAATCACATTGTATCTGACTCTCAAAACAAATGTATGGGGGGGAGATATGGTAATCTGGTGGTTCAGCCAGTAAGTCATGTGTAGTGCAAAGGTTATAGATGAAGGTTTATGCAAATCTTAATGTGAATGTCTCAGTCGAGCAAACAATTCCTGCCTACACTTACTGACAGTAATTGCTGTTTTCACAACCTCTACCATGATAAAGTTTTGCCTTCTAGGTGAATGGTCCCAAACTGTTTCATTCCAAGAGCTAAAGCTGCTCATTCTTTATAGGACCAGAACAAGGGTGGATTTTATGTACTTCAGGAAGTTGATGTGGAGGCCTGGAACACATTTCTTTTTACAATAATCACCAGAATTATTTTCTTTCAATAATTTATGTTTTAAGTTTGGGGTTATGTGATCGAACTTGCTGAGCTTCTACCTGGTGCACAAAGAGAAAAAATTACCAGGCAGTGCAGAATTTATGGTCTGATTTCATAGTGACATTGTCACATGCTATCATGCATATTATCAGAAATTCATAATGCAAGATTAAGTACATGTTCATCATAAAACCATTACAAAATAACATATGACTTGGAAAGGAAGGAAACAGTTTTAATGAAATAATGTCACAGATTTTTAGACACTAATTGCATGTCTTTTAAGTATCCTCCCATCTAAATCTTCCCAGTATCCCAGGTGAGTATCATTGCTTAATTCACTGAGGGATGAGAAATGTTTGCTCTAGGACCCATTGAGTGCTGCTTTTCATGCACTTGGACAATAAGATTCACCTAAGCTTCTAAAGCTAGATGCTTTATCTTCTATTTGTCTGTAAAATGCCATGCATGCCCATGGCACCACATAAATAATTGCGAATCATCTTCACAGATTTTATGACTGAAGGCATGGTATGGGAACTAAACAGTTTCCCAGTGGCTATAACATAGGTTGTGAAATCATAATGGATAAAGGCCAAAGAATTCTTCTCGGAGTCTCAAGGCCAATAAATCATGGGGCTGTTTTTTTCCATTGCTGGCTATTCAGAAATTTACTTTTGTTTCTCAGAGAACTGATTTTGAGAAAATTACTACCTCCTTCTCTGTGCATGCATGGGGACAAGGTTCTCTTATTTAGCCAACCCGTAACTTCTCAAGGGAGGTGAGAGCTTTCTGCATGCCAGGGCAGGATTTTGAGATCATGAGCAGTGTGAACTGGCATCGCTTTTCTTTATGGATTGTCATTTCCCCTGTTAAACTGCCTTCTGCCCCACCATGGGCCAGCTCTTGAGGCTATTTACGCCAAGACTCCGATGCTGCTCTAAACTGATTGAGCATAAGTCAGAGACTGCCACTTCCAGCTCTGCCAGACCTTGCTGGCCCAAACCCACGTGGGAAGCTGATTGTCCCAGGTGGCACAGAGATGTTCAAACCACCAGATCCAGACAACTGGTCCCAGACCAGGATCTGTCCATAATACCTACAAAAGTTTTCATTTTCTCACAAAAGCAGCCGCATATGAAGCATTAATTCACTATTTCGGCTCTGCCCCGTTTACATCGCATGGGTTGTTTTCCCAGACATGGTAAAAGCAGTGGCAGCAGGAGGCATGGTGGAGATGGTGCTGTATTGGGCGTTCCTCCTTAGAGCTGTGCTGCTGCCCAGGGTTGGAGAGGACTTGTGGAATGATGGTCTCCATCATTACCCAGCGCAGTTCTTGTACTGGCTTCCATCAGCAGCTGTTTAAATACCACAAACTATTTTGTGCGTGCTCAGTTTTAATTACCTCGTTCTGAATCCACACACTGCACCATTCACTTGCGTCAGCTGTCCTTGCAGAGATGTTTGCTTTCAGAAGCATTTGTAGAAAATGCACATTTTAAGGAAATGAGCTTTTGCAAAGAGAGAATTTAAACCTACAGTAGGAATCTTGCATGAAAGATCTCAATCCAAGGTTTGGCTCATCCAGCTGAGCCATCAAGACCTGGGCAGTCAGAGCAGGCTCATTGGTGAAAAACCTCAGCAAATGCCTCATCCATAAAGTACAGGCTCAGGAGCTGGAGTCAGGAAGAAAACTAAATTCAAGTGTCTAAATAATTAACTCCTGAGTGTTGGATATTCCAGCAACTTCCTTGACTTCAGGCTTCCCATGGAACATTAGGTGCCTAAAAAAGGAGCATGCTTGAAACAACTCTGAAATTCTGGTCTCATTGAAGTTACCACATAACCTCTGGTGAACTCCAGCTGCACCTAGATTTAATCTGAGCCTCAAAACCGCCGTTGACAGTGACCTGGCACATAGCTTCAGTCTCCTGTACATGCCAGGGACAAAATTTCTTATAACACTATTCCCCAAAATGAAGTTTGCAATGGCATTTAGTTTTACTTGGATAGGACAAGGCATTTCTATGTCTGTACTGCTGCTGCAAGCTCCTTCTCTCATCAGTCGCATGTGTTTCATGGCCTTATCTCACTAAATGTACACTTCCTCTGTGCTGAGAAACAGAACACAAGTTTGTTTATGGAGGTTAATATCTCATTCCCTCTATGAGTTGATGGTTACATTTGTGTGATAAACTACTCCAACCATTTGTCACATTTCCTGCATGCACAAATGAGATTAGTGATTTTAGTCAGAGAGGTCTGGCTGTCCGCTGTGCAGACAAAGATTCTCTTTTTGGTCACAGGATGTCAGAGGCCTGTCTACCTGAAAATGCACTGATTTGTTAACCAGTACACAGAGAATCAGAAATTAGAGTTGGGATTAGTGGAGGTTTCTATATATCACTGATGCATATCCACCCTGTGGACATTTGTCAAATTTATTTCTGATAGTTAATTTAGAACAAAACATAGTTATAAAGTAGTTACATTGAATATCAGTTCATACAGTTTGTTTGTTATTAATGGCTTAAAAGTTACAGTTGTTTATAAGGTTGAGCACACTGTACAGACAAACCCAAGCTGCAGTTGAACTTGACTTGGTTTTGTAGAGAGGATGGAAAAGGATAGAGCTGGGGAATATGTGGTAGCTTAAAAAAATAAACAAAGAACCTCTTTCAATAAATTATGTAGTTTATTTATAGAGCATCTGTGCAGCTGTTTGTCTTCTGAAATGGAAGGGGCTAAAATGTGGGAGTGAATAATAAAAGAATAAACTTGAAAGAATATGACAAATGGATAGCCAGTGAGCCAACCTGTCTGAGTGTGCATTGGAATGAAAGTACAGGAGGATGAGACGTCTTTGTTTGGTTTTATTTATTCTTGAAAGGGTTTTTTCTTTTAAATTAAAACAGTAACACTTGGCAACAGCAGCAGCTGATTTTTATTCTGAGCTTCTGTAAAATATCAAAGTCTTTGTAGCCTAGTCAAATCCCTGGCAGCTGATCAAATTCTGTTGATTTTACATCTTCCTTCTTGAGCGCCGGAAACCAGTGTCTCAGAGAACTCGGGCTGGAGCTCGTGGATAGGGAGAAACGTGCAGAACACCATAAGGCTTGCAGAGACTATTGGGTCAGCCAGAGTCAGCTCAGTGCTATCTGCAACCTTCATTCCTCCTGCTGAGTGATGAAGCCTGAGGACAGTTATCTCGTCCCCCAAGGGAGGTTGAACCTGAGGTGACACCGGCAGGTGCTGGGTAGGCTTTGAGCACCCTGAGCCTCCTGCACTGCCTTCCTGCACCCCAGTCTGCCCCTTCCTGACTGTTCCTCTCCAGTGATCTTGTTCATTTTTGGAACTGGCTTTCCAGTTGCTAGCAAAGATCTTTACAGCCGTCCAGGACTCCTCTCCCATGCTTAGTGTTGCTGTACAGTGGGGCTGTTGCTGCCCACAACCACCCTGCCCCTGTCGGATCTCTTCAGCTTGTGCCCATGTGTGCACTTGCTGGGACAGCCAGTTCTGAGCTGCATACTTGGTTTGCAGCACAGAGAGAGTGCCCAGCGCAGCAACCTCAGGAGAGAGGACAAGTATGAACAGCTGCAAAGTGCTGGGAATTCATCAGCTGAGGAACTGTTGACTCTTCAGGTTTCTGTTCCCTCTAAAACTCTTTTCCTGGCCTCTTTCAGTTTTGTGTCAGCTCAGTGTAGCTCTGTAAAGCCTGGAGCAGATGGTCCTGCTAAGGAGACTGTTCTCAGGGCAGAAATCCTGGTGTGAGCATGGGCAGGTTCATGGCTTTGGTGTAACAGTTACAGGAGCTCACTGCAAATCACGCCAGCAGTGTTCCCCTGACCCACTCTGTGCTTCGAGGATGTTCTTGTGCTGCTAGGTTGGGACCAAATTATGAGTTGGAAAAGGACCTTCAACAGCATCTTTTCTGTACAGACCTTGAGTCAGTACCACTTCCTACATGGGCCCCAGGGATGATTGTATACCTTGACATCTTTGAGATGCCCATGGAGAAACTGATGTCCTGAGAAGGATAAATTTCTCCAGTAAGATAACAAAATTATTGCAATGAAGCATGTCATACTTATGTTTGCGAATTCCGGAGTGTGCTTCCCTCATGGTGTGGAAGCACGCTTGGTGACCAGAGGCACGCTGGAATTGTGACTAACAGGGTTTGTCCACCTGCTGCTCTGTCACATGCTAATGAAAAATCTCATCTGTAGGTAGGTAACATTTCTTGGCTGGGCTGGAAAATTCATCGTATTTTAGGACCTCTGATAGATTAGCATTTTTCCGTGCCAAAAATCAATATTGGAAACAGGGCTGCTGTTATGAATCTAAAACTCCTTGAGCTGGAGCCAAAGTTAAATGATAAAAATGAATTTAATATGTATTTCCTACAATAGTGTGCCTGTGGGCTGGCAGTGTGAGCAAGACTTTCTGGACAAGATTTATGAATAGGGGAGTAATAATTCCAAATTAAGTATCAATCTCCTTTTCCATGATGCCAAGCATAAAAGAGGAACTCTAATTGTCTTTTTCTTCTGGACAAGAAAAAGAATGGCAGATAGATCCCCTTCAGGTGGAACAATACTCTGTCTTCTTTGAAGAAGAAAGAAAGAGAAAAGGGACTATAATAAAGTGATGTGGCCTGCAAGTGCAATGACAGCACAAAGGATTTTAAAAGATAGAAAAATAATAATATGGATAATAATATGGAATAGAAGTGTAAAGAATTTTGAAAGGAGTTTTTCCTGTAAGATATCATGAATTTCAGACAACCAGGAATAAAATGGTGGGTGTCAGTCCAAAGTATTTAACTTCTGCTGGTTTTCTTTTCCTGTGTTCCTAAACAGCCTCACTTCACAAAAACTCTCCCCATGCTTGAATTCACCTGTACAGGCTGAGTTCACTGAATAAATAAAGAGTTTGTTTGCTCTTAGTGCCATGTGGGATGGAGCCAGGTTGCTGTAAGCCAGCTGAGGAGCTGGCCCCTTGGCTCCAGGGACTGTCCCATAAGCCATGAGCTCAAATTGAGCTGAGTAATTAGTACACATATTATTCCAGATCCATGGGACCTCTTTTGAGGGTTTTTGAAATGTCCCATGAAAAGCTTAAGCAGAAGTACAAATACAAATAAACTACATACTTCAGCTTTACAAATATTGAAGTCCATGAACTTCCTTACAACACATTTTCCTTTAGAAGTTCCCTTTTCTGAAAGTCTGTTTCTTCTTAGATGACCTCTGCTTTTAATTAGGATGAAAAGTCCCATGGATTTTCACTCATCTCCACAGCCGTAAGCAAGCACAAAGGGCCCTCTCTGGCTGGGTTTCCCCCTGCCTGAGCAGTGGCCTTGGCAGAGGGGCTGCCGGCAGTGGTACCCCTTTGTCCCCGTGGCTGGAGTGGGATGGGATGATCCCGATTTCCATAAACCCCCAGCTGCAGGGAGGCATGGCCAGCTGACACCGTGAGTCTTGCGAGCCCCTTGGGGGCTGGGACATATGACTTGTTTGTGATTTTTGCCTGTGTGTTTAATCTCCCTGCCATTGCCCTCGGCTCGGGGCGGTGGGGGGGAACAGACCTCTAATCTGACTAGAAAGACGCTATTGTTAAACAGACGCATCCCTGAAATTCCCAGTGCTCCGTGGCTTTTGGTCTGGGATAACCTCGCTGTCACTGGCCTTGCACACTAAAACGAAAAGTTGTCCTAAATCCATCTTGAATTCACCAGCCTGGAAAGGATTACATCCTGCTGAAGAGGAAAGGCAGAGGATTTTGAGAATATCTGGTCTTTATTTCTGGACCTTTTTGATTAAGACTGTCCTGAAGCAGTTGTGTCATATACATGCTGTAGCTTGCTCTGTGTAGCAGGGCAGGGTATTTGCTTGTCTGTCTCAGCTGTTTTCACATGGTTGTTTGCTCTCATGACTCTCTTTCCTAAAAATCTATAGCCTTGTTTTAACTCTCTTTCCTTTCCCTTTACCAAAGCCAATAAAAAGATGATTAAAGCAGACAGCTGATTAGAATCAGGGCTCCTTACCTAACTACCACAGTGAGCAGGGGTTAAGTGTGGGGCCTCTTGGGGGATTTGCTTTTGATTTTTCTTGAATTCTTTTATAGTCTTGTGCAGTGAGAATGGGCAGTGCTGATGTTTTATAACTACAGGGAGGGTTAAAATAGAAATCTGAGGGCTGCCCCTGGCTGGTGCTTGTTGTTCTCAGTGCTGTGGTAGGTTCCTCAGAGGAAACGCATGGGGGTGGGTGGAACAGGGGTTCACACTCTCTTGTTTTGTCTCATATTTCACTGTGCCCTTGCAGAAATTGCACCCGAAACCACGTTGTGTAGGGGAGCAGCAGAGGAAGTAACAGTGGCACTGCAGAATGCAACTGTAGAAATAAAAGATGAACATGTTTTGTTGGCCTTGATAGTTGGCGAACAAGAGAGATCAAGGAAAAGGGATCGATTGCATCAACTTTGTGAGTGTTATTGGCATTAGAGAACACTGTCTGTTATCTTGAAGCATCATAAATACTTAAATGTGGAGCTCAGTGGAATACCCTGATCGCTTATCAGTCCCAAAATGGTTTTCCCTATGTTAAACTGTATTGAAATAAAGTAGTCTAGAGAGGGTAAGTTCTTTGGGTGATGGTAAAACTAGTCACTGCACATCCAGAGTGTAGGGAAGGGTTCCTGTAGGTTGGTGGTTTTTACTCAGTTTCATCACTTGTACTTCTTCCTTGTCACCTCTTTTTTTTTTAACTGGGATATGTTATTATAGGCAAGAGAGAGCTTCAGTTTCTTTCCATTCCTAACAGAAGACAAAAATGCAACTTTAATTTAGCAAAACAACAGATGCAACCCTAAGTCAGTTCTCACACCAAAGAAAACTTTTGGTAACATGATGAAGGTATGGGGGCTCTGCTGTGAAAGCTGCAAATGGGTGGAAATCTGCTGTAGGCTGAGGTTTCTCTCCTTCTCGCTTCGTGTTTCAGCCTGGATGCGATAGAGCTGGCTGCTAAAATGTGACTATACTGGGCCATGTGGTTCCTCTGCAGCGAGAAGGCAGCTCTCCTCCATTCCCTGTGGGGTGGGAGAACAGAGGCGCTCCATGCTGGTGTCCCTGTGCAAGTGGTTCAGGAGGAGCCTGGGCTTCTGGGCTGCCTTTCTAGGAACTGTTCAGCTCCTGATGCAACAGTAAAAGAGTTGCTGAAGGGCAGCTTTCTCATCTGCAGCACTTGCATTGCTGGAAGAGGAGCATTCAGATGGAAACCCAGGTCAGCCATGTGGGATGTTTTTGACACAGGATCAGTGTTTTCGCTTCCTGCTGCCTCGGCATTTCAGCATCATAGCTGCTCGTGGTCAACACCAGCCCCGGTCACCCTGAACAACTGGTAACATTTTTGAAAGGTGTCCTTTCTCCTTTTTATAGCAAATAAATAAATGAAACTGTTAAGAGACTTCCTATGTGATGCAAAAGAACTAACTGCAGTTCTAGGAAGCCAGAGAATGCAGGACAAGGGCAGAAATATAAATTAATCTATTGTAACTTGGGTGTGAGACAGGAATCGCACAGGGGTGGGAGGTCTTTGCAATTCCATTTGGTAAGTGGTAAGGCCAGATACTCTCTACTTGTTCCTTGTCTCTTTGTTTTATTAAGTATCTTTAGGGAGGCAATGGTGTAATTTTGAAATTCAAGCACTGCTGTATCCAAAAGTTGGTTTAAAACCCTTCGATCAATGATGCTTAATTTCATGGAGAAATGTGTTACTTCCAGTTCAGAATACCCTGTTTCAGCGTTGTTTTCAAGTGATTGTAGCTGTTCTCTCTTTTCTCAGTTCGTCACAGGTCAGAAAATCAAAGGCACTGAGGTTGAGTAAAACAATTGTTCATCAGTCTGAGCTCTGCTTTGTTTTTGTGGGAATTGTCTGCGTCTGTAGCATCTTCAGTTTCATTGCCTGTTATAAAGTTTGGTTTACTAACCTGCTCTTGGAACAGATACAACCACTAAAGCTGCTTTTTAATTAGCCCTGTGGCCCATCCGCTGTGGATATGCTGACGTCCTGGCTGTACAATGTACTACCAATGAAAGGGAACAGTCTGCCACAGAGTCTTGTAACCTTGAGGTCAGTTTTGAGCTCAAAATTGCTTTTGATTATGGAGTTAGTATGTGTTTCAAAAATCTAATAAAAAATCCAGCAAGCACTAATGGTCCTTACACAGTACTGCTGAGTTACACACTCAAGTGCTATCACATCTAGGTTTTAATGGAATTAACTGCTTTATTTGTAGATTCTTTTCAGATGCCATGCTTCTGCTTGTGAATATTTAGAGGTTTCCAACCAGAAGGATGGAAGATTGGCATACAGTTACATCACTGCAGACACGGCTGCAGTGGTTTCTACAGGAATGTAGCCTGATTCACACCTTTACTGTCTGCATTTCATCTCTGTGAAATATGATGGATAAGACTTTGTGTGCCTGAACACTTATGGCCTAGATCTGTAGTGTCCTGAAGAATTTTCTTGTCTGATTAATTCACCACATGTGTTCACCAGAAAGCCTCAGGATGCTGGCAGTTTTTGGGAAGATGTTAGATGTAGCTGCTAGGTGCTTGCAAACCTCAGTTCAGTTTTTTTAGACTGGTACTTTGTTATCTGTAAACAATAAGAAATTTTGGGGCTGATTAAGAACCTGTCATGTGTGGTTCTTGGGTTTCCTGGACATGGAGTTGAAATGGTTCATGCCGCCCTTGAAATCAGCTAATCAAAGCAGGACAATTTTTGGACATCCTGTAGTAATTAGAGTGCTGTAGATGAGGGATGGTACAGACTGTGTAGTGTGTGCTTTGAACTCATGCAGCAGCATTCTCACACCAGTTGGTAATCACCAAAGGAAAAAACTGTTGCATTGAGGTGGGTACTGGATTGATGAAATTCTGCCATTGCCTGCAGGGCAGCAGCAGCATTGAACAGCTGAGAAGCTAAACTTAGTGGGAAACTTGTAGCAAACCAAAGATTCAAAATTTGATCTCAAAAATCACTTGTCTAAAAGGCTTTCTCTTCAAGCATTCCTCATAGCAAAATACAAGCAGGTGTTGACACAAGCATGGTTGTAAGGCTCATGACCAAAGTTAGACCAAACCTCCCCTTCCAGTTTGCAGAACACGTCTCCCCATGTATCCGTGTCTCTTCCAAAGCTGCTTAATAGCAACTAGTAGCACACTGGTTTAAGAGAAAAAGAGCTCAAGTCTTGAAGATTGGGATGTCACAGGGGAGATACCTGCGGCCACAGAGCACCGTGCAACTGGCAGGCATTGAGCTGTAACAGGTGCAGGGTGCTCACGGACTTTGCTTGAGCATCTTTCCTTTCCCCTAAAGACTCGTTCTCTGAGGAGCCCTAATTCAGTTCATTTCTAGAGAGCCGGGGAAGAGGGCAGGAGAGAATAATAAATGGTCCCTTGAAAACAAGAGGCAGCACTAGATGCCACATGACGACCCAAACAGCCTATTTAAATGCAGCCAGTTTCCTGCTGAAGATTTATTTCAAAGAGATTGCGAGAGCACTCGAACAGGAAGCTGCAGCTTCACCAAACGGTTTCAGTATCAGTGTGTTATCTGTGGTCATTCCCCTCCACAGCTTGCGGCTGGCTTCTGGTTAGCAGAGAGAGACTCTTTAAGCTGAGCTGGCATTAGTTCCCACCTACTTAATCAGTTAAGTTGTGAGCTGTGTGGTTAGCTCGAGTCCCCTGGTCGTCTTGTGGATTGCCAGTGACAGGAAGGGGGAGATGCATTGAGTGGTTCCGACAGGAATAGCTTGGTTATCTGATGGTCACCCCAGAGACTGATAAAATTATGTGAGCGCTTTTCTGAGAAGACATCAAAAAAGCAGCAACTGTTGTCTCTAACCACCTGAAGAGTTTACAACGTCAAGGGAAATTTTGCTTATCTTGAAAGCCTCAAAGCTGTTAACCCGCCTTCACCACTGCAGACCACAGCAGTGCCTCAGACTCGCAGTGCACAGAATGAAATACAGACTGTCATGTGCAAAGCTGTGCATTCTTACTGAGGAACCATTATCGTTCAGATCTTCCAAAATTACTTCAGCACTTCAGATTCAGAGGCGAACAACTTGAAACATATGAGAGGAACCAGGCTTTTCCAAGGAAGCGTGCTCCATATTTTTAGAAAACTTGGCCTCCTTGAGTCTATCATGTTGTCAGGAGTTCAGGCATACAAAATGATGAATCACTTCTCAAAGTGTAGCCTGTTTGATGAGCCTGGATTGATCTGAAGCCAAAGTGATAGTGACTGTGACAAGGGCTTGCAAAGGTTAAACAGAGGAGGTGGTGATATCCTGGGGACCACTTAGGGCACTTGGTTGATTTTGACGTGTATTTGGTGAGCAGACTTCAGGATCAGAATGGACTTCAGAGAAAAACCTTAAGCAAATGCGGTTTTAAATTAGTACTTTCAAAGAGGCCTTGTGCAGGTTCCTCTGAGCCTCAGTGCCTGAGTATCTCTAGCCTTAAAATGGGGTAGTGGTACTCAGGTCTTTTCTTGAGATTTGTGGATGGGAGAGTGTTTCACCGAGTATTTCCTAAAATAGGTGAGGTAGTTCTGAAGATCCACTTAATTTTTTTGTCTTGTGCCTAGAGTATAAGGAGCTC
The DNA here is from genome assembly GCA_013400735.1 of Pomatostomus ruficeps. Taxonomy (NCBI): domain Eukaryota; kingdom Metazoa; phylum Chordata; class Aves; order Passeriformes; family Timaliidae; genus Pomatostomus; species Pomatostomus ruficeps. Next base: position 1,159,276 of record VYZT01035327.1, read on the forward strand.
TGTGCTGCTGTCCTGTGTCCCTGTCTGACCATCCCTCTCCTCAAACCAAGCCCCTCAGCTTCTGTCCCAGGCCACAGCTTGCAGCCCAGCTCCCCACACTGCAGGTGCCTGTCCTTGCAGTGGCTGCGCTCCTGCAGATGCTACTGAGCAGGCATGGGGAAAGCAGTGCCCATGCTGGACCAAGGGGCTGGGATGTCTTGTTCCATGGGAGAAAGGCTCCCGTGGCTGCTCCAGAGCCCTCATGCCCATCACAGCAGCCCTGGGCACTCCAGCACCTTCCTCACTGCTGGCCTTGGAATAAAAGCAAAGGAGGCTTGGCAGCCAGGCTCCAGCAGCACAGCCTCACCCAGTACCTGCACATCTCCAAACTTCATACTGAACTCACACAGTGTGATATGCAATCTGTAGCTGTAACAATCACAGTGATAAAATCCTGCTCATCTGCTGCTTTCGTTCAGGTTTTGAAATCAAGGCTGGGTATTTGTAAGGGCATGTGTCTGTACAGGAGGCATGAGAGATGCTTTAGTCTGCTGATGTTGTTTGGCTCAGCCTCTCTCAATGACAACCACAGCAATCAGTACATTTTGGACTCAAAGCTATTTCCTTTCCTGCTCCAGATTATGTCTGGTATGCATAACGTGTTAATTTAACAAAGCAGTTCTTTTGATACAGCTTTAATTTTTTAACAACAGCTCAAAGGCAATGATGTACAGATTATATAGTGTCAGTTTCCCAATTAAAGTTTTACAGGAAAATACTCTGGTTTTGCTTTAAGCCTGTTTTGAATCCTTCCTTCTGGCACTTGTGCAAATGGAAACTGTGCTATTGCAAAGCATCCATTTGAAACCTTGAAATATTTATTAAGGCTGCATTGAATACTGAAGCAGGAATCTTCCTGTAGGCTTGTTGATGTCTGTCATATGCATTTATTTTGTAATTAAATATCTGGAAGCTTGTGTGTGTGCCTGAGTGGTTGGTTTCTTGTGTTTTATTTTTTGCAGGTTTTGTTGTTGTTACACTGGTTTTTCTGATAAATGCTTTTAACTCATCACTTTCAAGAGTTCTATGAAAAATTATCCACAGCCAGACCACATCTTTGATGTGTAGTGATGAACCTCCTACTAATTGTTGTGCAGAACACTAAGGACGTGGCTAAACCACTGCCCTTCCCTAGAACACCAGGCCTTGTGAAGCTCATTTCTGCAGCAGAACATGCATGTTTGAAGGCTGGGGGACGGACAGCACCTGAAGGGACCAGCTAAAAAGATTTCATTCTTAAAACACTACCCACAAAATGAACTTTTTTATTTTTTTTTCTTTCCCTCCCTTTTTTTCTTCTTCCCAGCCCTTTGTCTTGGATAATAGGTCAGTGTCCCTTCCTGTTCATACAGGCTGGAAGCAACAGGGACTGACCATATCCAAAACTGACCCCAGAGTGTGTTCCAAGGGATGTGAAGGTGTGGAGTGTAAGTTGGATCTCAGAGGGCAGGGCACTGGCATTAGACAGGACCAGAAGTCATCAGCTCTGGTGACAACACACCATGCCTCTGTGAAGCTGCAGAACCAAATGCCCCTTGGCATTTCCCATGTGCCCTGGTGGCTCTCTCCAAGTACTCCCCTCTGCCCATTCTGATCCGAGGCATATCCCTGCTCCAAGAGTCTCACTTACCTGGAGCTTGTGTGATGATTGTGTGATGACCAGAACTGCAGTATCCAACACCTAATTCAGATTAACTTGCAGCCTGCAGTGGCATGAGTTATTGCCCAGATTTGCAAGGCAGCCGGGTACTATGAAGGTCTCTGTGATTGCATTCCCATCCAGCTGCCTTTAAAGGCTAGGGAGCATGGTCCCTGAGCCTGTGCCACCCGATGCGCTGGGGCTGGAGCAGGCAGCCTCTCTGCCTTCAGAATATGCTGAGAGTCTTAAGTTATTCCCTGCTGCCAGGGTGCCAAGGAAGCCACCTGGCCCACTTTGAAACCAAATGCTGAGTCTCATGTGTTTATCACCTCCCTTGTTTGTGTTCTTTTTCTGTTTCCAGCTATTCTCTTTGGGTTAGTCCTACTGCTGGATAATTATGACTTGCATATCTACATCTCTTTCTCAAGCTTGGCTGCATTATTTTTGGGCAGCTATTTAAGACTTTGCTTATTTTAAAAAAATATTGTGTCCATATTTGCATATTTGCATTTCAGAGCTCAGAAACAATGACGCTTCTCACAGTACATCATTCTTCAAATATTTTTCTTAACAAGTAGAAACATGCTTTTTCAAGCATGCCAGAATCAGCTTCATTATGGATCCTATTTATGGATCCTATTTAGAGCATTTGCAGGGAGGGAATTAAATGGACCGTTCTCACAGATACATATATCTGGTCCCATGTGAGAAGAGAGGGTAAGAATTGGTTGATATTTCAAGGAAATTACAAAAGTTACTGAGAAGAAAGGCCCTTCCTTTTTTTTTGTTCCCATCCTTCCTTTTTTTCCTTCCTTCCTCCAAAAAAGTCCACATTTATGTGGGAAATACAAGCCAAAGCCTTCATTATCAACACTGAAAGAAATTGATTCTGCAGCAGTGTTTTAATTCGGAGACTTTATTTGTATAAAGGCCAATGAATGATGTAAAGATAATGGTTTTATCTGAAGGATGTTAGCACAAGCTGACAGGTACCCTCTGCAGCACTGATGGGCTGCACCTGGTTGGTGCAGAGAGCACAAGTGTGGGCAGAGTGGCCTGTCAGACTTCCCTTCATCCCTCACCTCGGGGGGTTTTAAATCATCTTGGGGAAGGGGGGAAGCAGCAACTCAACTCAGAGATTTTGGAAAACGTTTCTGTTGAGTTCCTCAGTTGAACGATGGCCAGTGAGCTTTTGGGTTGGCAGAATAGATGTGATAGTTGGCTTTTGGAACTCAATAATGAAATTTGAATACTCTTGCAAGTGTAAAGGAAGTCAGTTCCTCAAAAGCTTCCAGTACTACTGCAGCATTGAATGAGAAAAATAATGGAAGTTGTTTTAGGCAATGTAGTTTAAATGAAGAGGATGTGTTCAAACATGCATGAAGAGCAATGCAAATGAACTTTTGATTAATCTGGTGTTTAGAAAGGAGGAGTTTGGCATGTTTTTAACTGAAGTGTCAGCATTGTGTCCATCTTGTTAGCCCAAAGTGCTCTGACACGCTGCCTCATTGTGCTTCAAAGTTTCTGTTCAGGTGGTTGGGTCACCCATCAAAACAGGCTCACAGGGAGATCAAAGGGGAGGGCAGGTTCTCCAAAGAGAGAGAAAAATTAGAAGGGCAGTTTCACATTAATTTTCTTCAATGCTGTACAAGCATTGTATATCTTGGACAGCTGGGGAAAGTGAGCAGAAGATGGTTGGGGGGGGGGGATTGAGGAATGTGGAAACGTGCAGAATCAAAACTGCTTTGGGGGCTGCCTGCCAGCTCTGAGCTGTGGGGGCCGACGGGGATGATCATTATCTGTGAGGTGTGTGAATGGTTCAGCCTCTGAACAGCACACTTGGCACTACCAACTGGTTTATCTAGAGGTCTGGGGGGACAAGGAAAGGGATTTTAGAGGTTTTTGCTTTGTTTTACTTGAGGAATGGAGTGTGAAAGAAAGATCTTCAATAGGACTAGTTTCTACTTCACATCACCGATGGTTTACACCTCATCTGACCAAAACCTTATCTCTGATCTGTCTGCCTTGAGCAAACATCCTTGTGGGTATTTTGTTCAGGTAGCTCTTTACCTCACTGGCCTTGGACAATGAGTGGGAGAACAGTAGGATTTTCATCGCTGACAATGACAGCAGTAGAAAGTTGCAGAGATCCCAAGAAAAGACAGTCTGGAGAAGGGAGTGGGTCTTTGTCAGCTCAGCAGAGTCACAGTGTGGCTGTGACTTGTGGCTTTACTGAGTGTGGTGTTTCTCACTGACCGGTACCTTCTCAAGTTGATTGATTTTGTCAGAATTTCCTTTAAAAGGAATGAATTTTAATCAGTGGTTGTGAAACTTAAGGCAAACGTCATTGAAAATAAACTTACAATGGTTTGATCAAGATCTCATGATTTGAGGTTTTCAGACATTTAAATGTTTGATTGCTGTGAAGCTGGACACACAGGTAGGAAAGGCTCATAATTAAAGTTGCATTGTGAGGAGCCAGATTCAGAACTTCGTGGAGCCTTGCTGATGGCATTTTCTGATTCCAGACTTGTAATAATGTGTTTTTAATATTTATTTGGGTTTCGTTTGGTCAAAGTCTGTTGCCATTTTAGCCAAGCCTCTTTTATAATGGTAGGTTTCTCTTATACCTCACTTGGAGTCTTGCTGATGGTTTTCAACCTCTTCCAATTTGCAAACAACCTAAGAAAAACACCACTAAAGTTGCAGAACCCTATATTTTGAAGGCAAAGCCATCTTGACCACAGGCTTGCCTTTTCTTAGTTACCTTTTTACAGCTCATTTAAGAAGTACTCAGCAAAGCTGGAGGTCTGATGTCCCAGGACTGAAAACCAGTAGCTTGATGCAGTAGGGCCCCATTTCTGGTTCCTGGCTCTGCTGAAGCATGAATACAGACTGTGCAAACCATGTTTTACAGAAATTTTGTTCAGTAAAAGTATGTCTTCAGCGTCAGTGCAGGCCCTGTCTACCACATCGGACTTTCTTGCTTCTGACTGGAGTTGAGGGTGGATTTATTTGGATCCTGTGATGCTTTCTGACGCCTATTTAATTTTGCTGGAGTGGTACTTTTGTGACACCATATTGCTGTGAGAGTTGTAAATTATTCTTTCACTCAAGTAGACTTTATAATTTGGTGGGAAAAATTGCTTTCCAGCAAAACTCAGTCTGAAAGTTAACATGTTCATTAGTCACTGCAGTAGCCTACAGTAGTATGACTTGTGGATTATTTTACAATACGTACTTTTCTGGTTGCTTGCACAAATGTAATACAAAAGTTGCTTTTATATTAATCTTTAACATTTCAGCCTTGAATGCTTGTAATTTCTGCATCCTGAATATTAACCAACAAAGGAAGCGAGGTTTTGTGTTCAAAGCCAGGAGGAGGAGACAGGAGGTCTGTGCTGTATTCCCAGTGCTCCTGTAATCTTGCTCTGGGATCTGGGGCATGCTGTTTGCTGTGCCTCAGTTTAGCTCATGCGTGGGGCAGGGAGACCTGGGTGTGTTCGCTGGCCCAGTTGTGTGAAAGCTTTAATGCTGTATGGGATTGCTGGTGGAAAAATGTAGTATTGTGTTCAGAGAGCAGGAATCCATGCTTTAGAAGTTACACCAACAGTTCCAAACAGCATTTCTGGTCAGGGCTGGCATCTGCCATGAAAACTCCCATTTTCGGTATTATTTTCCCCCTCATATGTTTTGCACGCAGGGGCTCAAGGAGATGCGGACTTTTGGAATCAGTACAACCACAGATGATGGCTTATCCTTGAATTCTGTGTGGTGTTCTTCAGTATCCTGGTGTGTAAGGGTGCCTCTCCCCAAAAAGTTCCTGCAGAAGCCTGGCACATTGTGTTACAGCTGGCCCCTTATTAACTCTGAATTTCCCTAGTTTCTTTGCCTTTCCAGGTTTGAGTTAGACGGCTTGATGTTACTTCAGAGCCATCCTTTTGATGGCTGGAAACGATAATAGCCTGTGTCATCTGCCCTTTAGATGGAAGGGTTATGCCTCGTCTTTTATTCCTCGTCTCTCCCGACAAAACCCGTCCCACAATGCGCCCGAGCTGCTCGCAGGTGTTCCCGCCGCTCTGCCCTCTCACATGCACCGCAAATTAGTAACAGAAGCTAATGGCCCAGCATGCGGCCATCAAAGGGCTGACAATTCCAGCCTTTCCAAAGGGCCCTTTATGTCAGAGCCCCCCACGAGACCTGTCCGGCTGAAAAGGCCGTTTGTGTGTCCCTGTGTGCGGGCCGGTGCCGCGCCCCGCCGGCCGCGGGCCCCACGCTGCGCCCCGGCCCTGTTGCTGCTGGCAACAGATAAAAATCGCTGTTCGCCACAGCGGGGCCCGCAGCACATCAATCATCCGCCCAGATAAAGGCCTCGGGCCTTTGGCCCCATCCCTCGCTTGTTCCTAAATAATTTCCACTGGCTGAGCATGCTATGGTGTAGGCTGGGTAATTCAGTCCAGAAAACTTCATTTCATTAGAAATGCTTTGATTTTTTTTTTTAAAGACTCTTTTTGTTCAAATAGATGTTTGTTTCGAAAGGGGGAATTTAACTGATGAAAGCAACGCCATGAAAGTTCAGAGTGAGAATAATAAGTAGGACTGTGTAGTTAAATGTAAAGTACAACCGAGTGGCAGCAAAAAGAATTAGCATTTACCAGGAGTGACAAAGCACCTTCGCACTTTAGAAGATGCCTTTCAGCTTTGGCATCGTTCAGCTTCCTGAATTTATATATATTTAAATAGAGATTAATCTTTATATATGGATAACATAATTTCCACCACACCTTTATTAAAGAGATTTATAGCTGGCTATCAAATTACACTTTTAATACATCCTGGTTGATTTTTTGGTAGCAGCAAATCACATTTGTAACTCCGAATAACTAAACAAATTTGACAGTAGCAAATTTTCTCCTTGACACAGCTAATTCTTCATCCTGTCCTAATGTTCTACTGTAAAGCCATAAGAAATTGTGATGCTTAGAGCCTGACAGTCATAGGTTTTGTTCTTGCCACTTAGCAATCCTTCAAAGAATAAACCATTGCAATTTAAATTGAGGGACATCACAGGCTCCAGAGCAGGGAAACGCTCATTGTAGATAAGCCCTGTTTTGTAATCTTGCTGGCTTGTGCTGTAAGGATAGGGTAGGTGGGATATAGTGGAATAGTGAAGGTAAAAATCAAGTATGAGGTCACAAATAAAATTGCTGTGGAAACCCTAAAAATTAAATCTCAGCCAGCCTGCTCTCTGCACAGTATCTTTGCATACTAATTGCATGAGTCTTTGTGTTACTGTAGGTACTAATTACCAGTAGTTCTCAGTGGGAATTGGACACCTAATTCTCTAATGTTGCTTTTAACCTCCCAGCTTACAAGCCTTGCATCTCAAGGCACCTCGGTCCTGCTGCTGTCTTCCAAGTACAGGCTTGATCCAGCACACGGGCACTGCTGCTGCTTCAGTGATGGAAAATCTTGCAAAATTTTGCAGTGTGGGCAGTCCTCTGGGTTGGATGTGAAGATGGACTTCAACAACAGCTGGAAAGGCTGGCTGAACAGGGATTCCTCTCTGAGTCTACTGCAGTCAGTTTACTGGGGTTTACTTTGCCTTATGGCTTGTATGGCTGTGTTTGAGCTAAAAGGGGCAATTAAAAAGAGTTAAATTCTCAGCTGAATAGTATTCATGGGAGCTGAGCCTTTCCTTTCACCTGGACAGAACTTCATCTAGAGTGCTCCAAAAAAGCACTGAGCTTCTGAAATATGACTTCTTGCTTTGTGGAACCTGGTCTGCATTTCAGACTTCACTGGATGGATGTGACTTATATGAAGAATTTGAGAAGTTTTCTGTAGAAGCAGAAGAGACACTGGCCTGACAAAATATACTTGTGCGCTATGTCCTTCAGTATCTTCTCTGAAAACAAAACACATTTTCAGATTGATCCTGTTGGATTTTGAAATAGGTAACAGTAAAATACTTTTCACCCAGCAAGGTCACTGTAATGCTGGCATCAGATCTGAATGATGTGCCACTACCCTGTTTCTACTTCTGCTTCCTTTTTTTTAAACTTGTATATAATGCTGCCTAAGAAATATTGCAGGGAATGACAGAGAAGGATAGGCTTAAATAACCCTGAGGGTGCTTATCTTCCTTGGCATTAACTTCATATCCACATTCATTATGTGAATGGGCCAGGGAAACTGTTTCTCTGACAAATTGGAGTGCAGGGTAGGTTGAACAGACTCAGTTCAATTTTGGGTAATCGTATACAATCATCTCTATGGCGATGTGTAATGCATGGCGTAGTTCCTCATTTAGAGAAGTTTGAATGCATAAAGCCCTATAAGAAACACTGAGATAACTCAGTTTCCTATTTTCAGAAGGAGTCGCAGTATGCACAATTAGGACCTCCATTCCCTCCCCCTTCCTCTTAATAACACCAGAGAGGAGCTTCCCTCCATCCCTGATGCTGCCTTGTCAGGGCTGAGTGTCCATCCCAGCTGCGGTTACAAGGAAGATGGGGAACACGTGCAAGATGCTCGGGCAGGAGATGGACAGGCACATTGACATAGCCATTATTATTCTATGGCAGCCGGGATGGGTTACTCTCCTGTCGCCCACTGCGTGCATATATCAGACAAAAGACAGCTTCAATTGTAATGGGAGGATGAGTGGAGTTGGTGCTTGGCTGGGAGCAGCGCCATGCTCGGGGAGAGCAGCCTCCAGAATCTTAACTAACACATCTGAGCCCTGCTGCACAACATGGCTGGGAGTTTGCTGGAAGGTTGCTTGTGGTAAATGTAACAACACTTGTTGATAAATGTTCTTCGTGCTAATTGACCACTGTGTTTGCAGACAGATGTGCTGACCTAGAGCTTCCTACGTGCTCGTGCAGATCCCTAAGATGGGCTAATTAACTTCTCCATCTTCATTTCCTTGGCAAAATTCACTAAGCAGAGTTATGCAAAGCAAGTGAAAGAAAACATTGGGCTGTAAGGAGGAGGAGACCCAGGCTGCATATAATTTGTGTGTTAAGAAATGGCCAGCACTGGGTATCTTCAGGGGAAGACACAAAATTTCCTCTTTTATGGGTATAAATGAGAATCAGGAATGATCAGGAGGTCAAGAAATTGTTCTTCCTACAACCACTTTTTAGATTTGGATGTCATTTTATCAACTAAACCTAGAACCTTCATCCTGCTTTTTAGGATTTGTCTGATAGGTTCCCTGTGGAATGATTTTAATCACAGTGACCGCTGCTAGGCAGGGGGAGGTTTACTTTAATTTTTTTAATTAGATACAGATCTACATGGCAACATTTTCATTTATTTGTGTTAGATTGATGCCTGACTTCACCTAAATGGTTGACAACTGTCACAACTTTCCAGTATTACTGCCTTAGTTTACTGGTGCGCACTGGTTACGGGATGTTGCGCATGACACTGCTGATGGCACCGGCTCAGCGTTTCTGCTTACGCAAGAGGATGAGACAGTGCTGTTGTACCTGTGATCTTTGCAATATGGGTGTGTGAATGTTGCAGCCTACCTTGCCATTTCTTTCAACATGGTCTGGATCCCACCACCTCATGTGTTTAAATTATTGCTAAATTGCAGTGTTTTGAAGCCACAGGAATATTGCTTAAAGAACTCTTCTCATAAAACAGCTCATTAATACGTGTGATATTAAGGGTTTGCCAAAAGTTTTGTGGTCTGTCTTGCCTCCTCCACTCTTCACTCCTCTCTGCCCTCAAAATGTCTGCAGGAAAGCGTGGGCAAAATTCATTCCCCTGTGGCTATTTCAAACTACACAGTTCGGGCTCATCCTTTGATCCCTCCTCATGACTTTATTTCATTATCCCTTAAGTATAAGGAGGAAAGTTAATGACATCATAAAAACTAGAACTCTATAAAAGATGTTTCTGCTGATTTACTGCCAATGTACTAGCAGCATGTCATATAACTGCCCATTAAAGATAGTGAGTTGCTCTCCTGCCTGCAGCTTTCCTTATCACCAGCCTTTTTATTTATGACCAGATTATAGGGACTGGGTGTGCATGGTAAAACATAAAACTTATTTTTATCATGCATATAATTAACCCTTTAATTATGGAATTAAGTTGCATCCATCCTTCTTTTTAATTTTAAAGGGTATTATTAAATGTTCCTGTGTTTCTTCAAAGAGCTTAATGTGTTGCTGAGAGAATGCAGTTCATGGTTTCTGGTTATATCTGTCTTTCCCTGTCTAAGCATTACCTAAACAATTATGATCAGTGAAGAGGATGGGAGGGATAGTAGAAGCTTCATTACTTAGCTAAACAAAATCAATTTTTTTTGTTCAAGGAAGTTGTATTTGGTCTGTGGAATCTGATCTTCTTGCTTGCCTGCTCTTTAAACTATAGGTCTTTAAACATCCGTCTTTCTGCCCCTTAGGATACACAGTCAGCTTGGTAAGCAGTTGTTTGAGACCACATTTGCCATCACACAACCCTTCTCACCTCTCCCTGTCATGGCAGATCTGTCTGGTCGTGCAGCTTCAGGCTCTTTTGCTTTGAGCAGCACAACGTGGCTGTTTCTGTAGCACCCTTCCCCCTGGGCCCGGAACCTGCTGTTTGCAAAGAAAGCTCCTTGTTTTGGCTATCAGGAATGGTTTTGAATGCCAAACACTCCCTTCTCACCTACAACTCTAGATACTTTAAGATAAGCTTCATACTCTGAAATTAGGGCTTCTCTTAAAGCATCTGGAGTTGTAGACAGGAGTGAGGAAAAGGTGGGGTGTTCTGCCAGGACTTGTTGCTTCTGAGAACCCTGGCCAGTGAAGTGACTTGATTAAAATGAATCACATTCCTCGCGCATCAGGCATCTTCTATTAATGCAATCATGGTGGTTTGTTTGCTAGGGACTGACATTGGATCTCAGTCTGGGGAATGCACCATGATCAGCTTTCTACATTATTAAAAACTGTTTGTCTTTTTGTCTTTTACCCAATTAGTTGTTCTGATTTTGTTTTGCTGGTCATGAATTGCTGACAAAGAACAGGCATTCCTCGAGTGAAAAGCCAGAACAAAGCTTTGCATTCATACCATCTCTATTACCCAGGCTTTTTATTAATACTGACATAGTTCTTGAAAACATCTAAGAACAAATGCTCTCTAATAGCTGGTTTGCTGAGTTTTTCCTCTTCTGTAGTAGGAGTTTAGGATTCCTGTGTGCAGAGCTGATATGCTGTTGTAGGGAGACCATAGCAAGTGGGACACTTTGCTGGATACACGTTTGCCACTTGTCTCAACTGGGAAAATGTCTGTGATGGTTTCAGTTGAGATGGTTTCTTCCCCCTCCTTCCAGGAAGGAGAGGGAAATGTGATGTATGATTGCATAAGGTCGTTTTTATTCATGTAAGTGATGAAATAGGAGAAGTTCCAAATGAGGATATCATAAAGAAAAGTAATAAAGGAAGGAAGCAATGAATTCAACTCTCAGTGCTTTGTTGTGTGGCTGTGATTTATAAAGAGGTATTTATTTATTCCTTACATCTCTGCATAGAGTAAGACAAATAATAATAATGTTTTAAAATAAAGTATTTCTGTGTCCATATTGGCTCCTGGCTGCCAGTGATCTGCTCACATTCTTTTTATTTAGGATACAGTAGGTATCTCTAAGCTGACAATAGCACTGATGCTCAAAGTCCAGGCCATAGACAATCATTTTGGTTTTCTTAATATCCCCATTTTATGAATGTAAAAAATAGCAAGTACCACACTGTTCTGAGGGAAAGGTACTGAGCATGACCCATTCTTAATTACAAAACTGTTTTGATCAACAAAAAGTTGATCTGGCTTTAAATGGTGCAGAACAATGCTATTGCCTTTGAGGCAAACCTTGGTAATTGTAGAACTCTGTAATAGGTGGGTGTTCAAATTGAGTGGAGACTCCCAGGTCACTGGGTGTCTAGGCTTGAGACTCAGAACCTGTCAAACAGGAAGGGGAAGCCTTTTGCATGAACCTCTCTGTACATGCTGGTTTTAAGGGTGGTGATATCTCAGTTCATTGGCTTAATGAGAAGAGGCCTTCTAAATCACGAAGGTTAGCTATTCCATGTGTGCCTTGGACCAGGTATTCCACGAGCTCCCCTCCCCCTCGGCTAGGCTTCCAAAGATCCTGTGCTCATTGAACGCTTAATTAATTAATAAGTAATCAGTTTTCAGCTCTAGGGTATCAATTTGAAGGAAAAATTGATTTTCAAACCCAAATGTCTTAGACTATTTATATTCTGAAACTACTGGGCATGTCAAAGCTCTATTTAGAAAAGTGTCCAGCTCCACTCAAGTGCAGGCAGCCTGAGGAATAAATTAATTTTTCCCCATCAATGGATGAGTGTTACAAAGAAGCTTTGAATATCAGTGTGCTGGTGAGAAGGAACCTTGTGATTCTCACACTTGTATCAAAATTGGCCAAGTATTTAAAATGCACATTTCATTGCTGCCAGACATTTACCTAGGATGAACATTAAAAGGATTAGAAGGAAAAAATTAGAGGTTCAACAACAATTTGAAGTTCTCTGTTTATAATGTGAGAAATCATCAATTAATTCCATACCTGGAGTAAAACATGCCCTAAGGCCTACCATCTGCCCATATTTAAGCCTGAAGATAATAGATTTGGAAGAGAAATTTGTAATTATTTGCTAGGTGGTTCTGATTAATTTACAAAGAAAATTGCTAATAACGATAGTGTATTACCCTGGGGCCAAGTGGAAATCACAATATTGCAAAAAGGGATAACAGGTAAATGATGGCTTGTGTGTTATCTGTTAGCCTGGTTGGACAGTCTGATTATTTTTCTTAAGCCACTAATGGATGCATATAAGATTAGAGTGTGCTTTGGACAATATGACTATAATTCTCACCTAACAGGCTGTAGAAAATAGGAAGTAAATATACCCCAGTGGCATTCTTAGAAATTAAAAATGCTAAAGGCTAGATTGTGAAATTATAATATATTTACAGCAGCATGACTGAGATCAGAATCTTGCCTTGTAGCATTGAAAAATACATTTATGGAGTGATCTGTACTAGAAAGAAATTATTACACAGGGAATACATGGGAGCAGACTACTCTGGCAAGTACCTGTGTGCTTTCAAGGTATGCTAAAAAAGCCACTACAGAGTCTTATTAAATTCAAGTTAAAAAATATTTTACTGGACTGTAGCCCAATGAGTATGGAAAAGATATAATTTTTTTTGAACTCTGAAATACTTTGTTTTGGCTGCTATTTACTCTCATTGGAGAACACTGTGGACTTTCTGTGCACCATTACAGTTAGAGCTGCGCAGCTGCACCGTTAGAGGCTGACCTTTAAAGAGGGTGTGAATTCTGTGTTGCCAAGGTACAACTGGTGGAGCACAAGGCATGTGTGATATAGAGAGTCCTGCAATAACAGCAGGAAAGGGTAAGGTGAGACAGAGAACCCCTGTCTCCCTGGCTGCTGGCCAGAGCCACTGCCATCAGCTTCGCTGCTTCTCCAGTTCTCTTCTGCTCCTGTGTGGTTTGTTTCACTCAGTGGTAGCAAAAGCTGAATGGAGAAGGATCCCTAAAGTGTTCTGTGTGAGTCTTTAGGTTAGGGTGAAACTGTCTCATCCATTCAAAACAGGAACAAGCTCCCAAACTGTACCTACTTCCTTGTGGGCGAATTCTCCCCTGTAGCTGGGATCAAGCAGAGAAGCAGAGCTGTTGGGTCCTCAGCAGCTCATGTGCCTATACTCTGGTGCATGGTGACTTACACAGCTCTCCCTCACTTCCATCAGATCCAATAAGTTATGGGTCTCTGACAGCCTGCTGCATTTTTAGAAGGAAGAGGTAACAGTCATAACAGAGGAAAAAAACAGACTGCAATAGGTTCTTTTTTTCCTTTTCTGCTTCCCCATCTTGTGTTTTTGCTCACTGTAGAACCTCCCCTTGCCTCCTCCCTTCTGCTGGGAGCTCTCCTGGCTGCCACTCATCTCTAAATAGTTGTGATAACTTGCAACATCGGGTTTGTGCTGGTGCACTGTTGCCATACGTCGCTGTAAGTTGTCAGTGAACATCTAAAGCTGTCAGTCGAGCCTCTCTGTCCAAGTCCTGTTGCTGTGTGAGCCTGAAAGGCTTCCCAGATGCCCCTGCCTCCCCCAGGATGAGGCTGTGCCCAGGCTCGGCGTGCTGCCGGGATGCAGCCGGTGCGCAGAGAGAGCTATGCTGCTGTCAGACCTGGCAGTGATGCTGGCAGGGATCTGGGCAGGAATTATTTCCATGGTCAAGTGCCTAAGTGAGAGGAAAGCTGGTGGACCAGCAAGAAGAGAGGCCATGGCAGTTGCAGAGACAGGCTCCATGGCGTGGGGTTGTCCCTCTCCGTGCTCTGCTCTCTGCCATGGCTCCGGTGCAGGGGAGTTGCATCCACTCAGCAAAACACTCAGGAGGGGAGTGCTGAGAGAGGCCGAGTGTCTGTCTCATTCTGCTTAAACTTTGGCAGAGGGTTTGGTCGTGATTGCCCCTGATTTAATTGTTCAGACAACCATCTATTTACCATCAGTCTGTACAGAGTTCTTGCTCAAGCTGAACAGACATATGCTCTCTGCCACATGTCAGGAAAGTTGCAGGCTCTGCATTTCCAACACTTCCTTTTATTGCCCAAAAACTATTCTGGAGAAACTGGAGGGGACTACCTGCCAGTTGCATTGTCTTGCCTGGATCTTAGTTACACTTCTGCCCTTCATATTTAGGGAGTTTTATCTGAGAGTAATGTAATTTTTTTCCTATGGTTACTTTTTAATTAATATCGTGCTTCAGACTTGGGAGGAAAGTGTTTTTGGATTTCTCTTTTATCAGGTAACTTTAATTATTCACACCATTGACTTAATTAAGTTAAAATACCTTAATATTATGTGTGAAATGATCATCTTTGGAACAAGAGAAAAATTATTCCTGATTTTTGGAAGCAAAATGACTAAAGTGCCACCAAAGCCACATGTCCCTGCTGTGAACAGATAGATGCTACATTACTCATGCTCTGCTGTGTCCCAGTGGGTGATGCCTGCAGTCTCCCCTCCTCTGCCCTGACCCATGGAGTTAAATACAAATTGACATTAAATTAGTTCCTGCTTCTGTTTGTAGTTTTTCATTTCTGCTCCATAGCTTTGAGACTAAACCAAGGAGTTGATAGGCACAAGAGGGGACATTGGAAGCCAGTGTGGTGAGTTTGCTGTGTGATTATTGTTCTTCATCCTGTGATACCCTGAAATGCTGGTCATTAAAAGATCTTTGCTTTAGAAAAGCATTTCCAGCTTTCAAACTTGGGTATCTTAATGCAGAAAGCTTGCATCTTGGTTATGTCTCACAGCATCAAAAATTAAAGACTTCTAACTGGCAGGATCATAGCCTCCTGCCTGTTGTGAAATTCACATTGTTGGCAATATTGCAAATGGAAACAGGAAAATGCAGGATGAAGGAGCATTGTTCCAGCAACTCCAGTGCTCCCTCAGTTGTATTTATTTAGATGTTGCCTGTGGATTTGGTTATTTTTATGTTCCTGTTGTTTTTAGTAATTGCGTTGATTGTGGCAGTGTGGAAGGATCACACTTGCATGAACTGCTGTGTCCTGTGTTGTTCAGGACTGCATTGTCCTCTTCAGTTCTTCTGCACTTCAGCCACTGGTCATCCTGTCATTTCTCAAACTGGCTGCCAAAGTCAGCAGGACTTTTTAATAATGGTTTGCATAGGTGCTTATTGTTACAGAAGTACCAGGATCTGCTTTTCTTGATCACAAGTCATAATGGACTCCCAGCTGGGAAGGCACAGGGTCACTGGCCCATGTCTGCCAGGCAAACTGCCCTGCTCCCTTTGTCATGCAGGGGCCCTCTCTGAGCCACCTCCTCCCCTTTGCTGGGAAGCATCTCAGTTTAAGTGCACCACTGTATCAGTACATAATTACCTGTAGCACAGCTATATACTCTCACAGTTACCTGTTCTGACTAAGCAGATTTATTAAAATGTGATGGTGAGAGCTGTCTTGTAAAGGAAAATCAAACTGAAAGCTACAGGCTGCCCTTTAGTCAGATAACTAAAGCAGCTCTGAAGTGCCACTGGGTCCTGTGCCCTGAAATCCTTTTCCAAGAAAATTAGACGTGCAAGCTAATTTGACATTTAAAAATATGTATATAAAGAGGCAAGTACGTGTGTCCAAATCAATCCTTGAAAAGTGTGTTTTGAACTACAGAACGTTTCTATCCTTGCAGAATGACAGTTAAAACATTGCTGTTAAAACAGCACACGGAAATTTCAGTTGCTTGTCAAAACAAGCAGCACTTTGCTTCTGCAGAGCCTAAGATGCCGAACAATAGGCAGCACCTTGCAAGACGGCATCTTCGTTATGCAGGCAGGTTTCTAATTCATCCAGGAGCAGTGTATTATTTCTCCATAACACTTTATAATAAGCGGACATTAAATTAATGCTACATGACAATGGAATTCCTGCAGAGTTATGTACTACCCGGAGGCAATTTCAAAGGGATTTGGTACTATTAAAAGGAGACAGTGGAAGTGGAAGGAGGGAACTGATGGCTTACGGCAGGCGCCTCAGCTCAGCTGAGGATAACACGACTGTTCGAGGGTTTCAGGCCTGAGGGAGGGCTAAAAAATCCACGAGCCCAAACCTGAACTCAAACCGTAAACGTTAGATTTTCTGGCTCAGGTTCTTGGGAAAATTATTAACATCCTTTGCTACATTCTCGCAACTTTAATCGTTAAAATCCCTTTGTCTTAAATGTGAGCAGGATGTATGTGTGAATTTGGCTCCATGGATCCGAGCCATGAGAAGCTGTAGCTAAGGGGGGAGTTTCACACACTTTGAACTGAAAAGGACTGGAGAGGATCACAGCTGTCTGAGGTCCATATGGAGATGGTGCCAGTTCCTGAGGAGATCTCTGATGGGGCTGTGCCACATGCATGAAACCTCCATTTGCAAGAGATCTTCTTTCCTCGCCTTCCTCCTTTCCAGGGTACTGAGTTGCAGCATGCTGGTCAAATGTATTTTTCAGAGGAAGTAAGAACCAGGCACAAAGAGGAAAGAGCAGCAGCATTTATTGTCTTCTTGAACATGATGGAGTCCCTTGGACTTGATGACTGAAGAGAACATGAGGAAAAGCTTGTGTTCATCTCTTCCATACAGAGCTGAATTGCAAGTAACAGGGAGTCCTGTATTTCTCCATTCCCACTGCCCATCCCAGTGTACTGCCTCTGAAAATACCAATTTTAATCCAAGTGAGAACTCAAGACCAGCATATTCATGGGAGGAAAAAAGAGCTGTTTTTCTCATGAGTATTTTCACTAGGCAGTGGCAGTCAATAGGCTTTTTCTGTGTGTGCCACAAAGGCATAGCAGATAGAGAGCAGGCATGCAGGCGTGCTGTATCATCATCCCTGCAGAAAACAGAAGTAGCACGCCGTTTCCTTCCTTCATGGCAAAGAGCATGTAAATGAAATCTTCCCTCCGAAGACATAGCAGAGGCCAGATGGGAGAGGAAACCTAACCTGGAGTGTAAAAGCGGCGTCCTGCTGCTGACTTCTTGGAGGACAACAAACAGTTGGAGGCAGCCTTTGACCGGCTCGGTTGGTGGTAGCTGCTGATGAATAATTGGGCAGAAGGCAGTGAATGCTGCTGTTTCATGTCACCAAGGCATGTATCAGTCTGAAGCCAGAGCCGTTTTCTCATTGGTGCAGCAAGAACTCTGTATTCCTTTTCTTTCCTGGATCTGCAGCAGCCCTGGCCCCAGGAGAGGCTGCAGGGCCCGTCCTTTCCCCTAAAGAAAGCAAGAGTTGAACAGTTCAGTCCAGGGAACTGCAGCCCTGTTTGTCTAAAGGGATTGTGATTTCTGTTCCCAGGTCTGATTTATCCCCAATCTTTACAAGAAGAAACTGTCACTGTACATCTGTGTAGCTTGAGCACACGCTGTGGGAGCAGGTGTATAATTGGTTCCCTGTTTTGCTGAGCCGTGACCTTCCAGAAAGAGTCCCTGCATTTGTGCAGCACTTGATAATAGTTCTCAAACTCAATCCCAAAAACTCACTTTGGTTTGGAGTAATCATAAAAATGAGTTTCTGTAAAAATAAATAAATAAAGCTCATCCTTGTTAGCAAGGACTACCTGAGGCTGTCAAATAGCCACACTGACAGGATGTTCTGTTTCCACAAAGCTGTCTGTATTCACGAGGGTATAATGTGCAAGTCACAGGCTTGGCTGCTGCTTTCCAACTTTCCCTAGAAGATCTACAGTCTCTGTGTGAGCAGATGTTACTAAATCCCAAACCCTTTATAAAGTCTTTTCAGGTAACTCATCCTTCTGTCTCCTGTTTGATGCTCTGAAATACATTTTTTTAAACACCCACATTCAGCCAAGAAATACGACAAATAATTCGGATAGCACAGAGCTCTTTCTTCTTGGTGCCTTAAAGTTAACAATGCCTGCCAATGGTGTGCTCATGGCAAATAAATATCAGAAACAGGATAGTCTAAAAGGATGTCTCAGAAAAGGAAATAGAGATAGGCAGAGCTACAAAGATAAGTTGGAACAAAGAAATGTCACAAGCTAATTATTCTCAGCACATTATCAGAGATGAATGGCACATACGTCATGTGCAGTTACCTTCCTGTGAACCAGAAAGTATAGATTAGCAGCAGACGTATCTGCTAGGTCTTGATGGTCTGTTGGGCTGATCAATAGCATCAGTCCTATCTTCCTTTTCTCTAGATTAAAATAATAATGCCTTGCAGTTTGCTGAGCACCCGAGCAGCTGTGAGAGCAGGGACAGGGTTCTGGGCCAGTCGCCATAGGGTTTCTTAGACACTTTCCATGAGAAGTTTGCCTGACTGCTGTAGCAAAGTATGACTGGATAAATAGTAACAACAAGAAACATAACAAACATTACTTGAAAGGGTTTGAATCGGCAGGTTTTTTCTTTTTAACTGCACAGGAGTCAATGCAGCATATTGTGAAGGAAAAACCTAGTGGTATTTAATACATACCTACGAGTAGATACTTGCTGCATAATCTCATAAAAGGACCGTATGAATGTTTTCCTTGGGAATTACCATTGTCTTTCATGCTAAATTAGAATATTTTTGTTTCATGCTGAAGTCTGAGCTATGTCCACGGAATTTCCCAAGCCTCCTTCCCTCCCCCTGCAGCTCAGCCCCGAGCCCAGGTCAGCAGTAGGGCTGCATGGAAACAAAGCCCACCTCAGTCTCTGAGCCGTGTCCTTGGCCTGTCCCTTCTCTGCCCGCTGTCCATCACTGAAGAAGGTGCAGGTCACAGCTTCATTGTCTTTCCCATCAAAATACAGGAGTGTCTCATGCTGGTACTTGATTTTCTTTCCCTATGCCCTCGTTTTCATTTTCTGATATTCCCATGTCCCAACTTCCATCGTTCTGATGGAGGATTTCTAGAAGGATGCCTTTAAAACTTACAGTGCTGAACTGAGTTTGATGATGCTGCCGGTGCAAGTGAAGTAAATGAAGAGCAGTTTCTTTCCCATTGCCCTGTTCTGGGCTGTGCTCTCTGGTGTGTGACTTGGAAAGTAAAGGTCAGGATAGTTCATTGCCTCTCTCAATCTTTTTTGCTTGTAAATTTATGCTTTCTTCCCCCAATTCTGCTTAAATTTCAAAAATCAATGGGCCAGACCTTTAGCTAGAGTAAATTGTCATAGCTCCATTGATTTCAACTGAGTGTGGCAGCTTTCACCAGTGAAAAATTGGTCCCGTAAGCTAAAATTATTAACTTACAAAAACATTTGATTATCACATTTGTAGTTTTCTATTGTTTTAATGTACTGTGACAGTCTTTAGAAGGATGGTAGCTCATGATTGAATTATCTTTTTGTCCTTTCTAAAAATTTAACTATTTTTTGTTCTGTTAAGAAGGGAGATGTCTGTGTTCAGAATATTTGTTTTGTAGTGATGATGCTTTGCAGATGCTGATAAAATCCTAGTCCATGGGAGTCAAGCAGGAACTTCTTTTTAGCTATTACTTTAAACCTGCCATAAATGATTGGGTTTTGGTTTGCACTGCACCTATGCATTATCTGCAAGGAACACACAGGTGTATGGGAATCCTTGGGAGATTTTTGCTTTGTACAGTAGTGCAGGTCAGCAGCTGGGATACCTGAGCTATATTGTCTCTAGTTCACAGCAGATAAGAATGGGGACCAACCTATGAAAATTATTGTGGTATTATCAATGTAACAGAGTCCTACCTCTGTGTGAAAAGCACTTGGGCTGATTTGCTGAAGGCTGTGAGCACTGAGTAATTGTAGTGAGCATGTTGTTTAGGGGGGCTGTGTCTCCTGTCCTCCTGTGACATGTGCAGGTCCAGCTATTTCCCTCCCGAGCTGAGTCTGAGTCAGGAATGACAAAGAAATGTCCAGCAATTTAATGCTTGGATTTCTGGTACACAAGGAAAAATAAAGTCTTGCCTGTGCTTGGTACTTGGAAGAATTAATTATTCTGGTTTTCTGCAATACCTTTCCACACACCAAGTGACACAAGGCATTTGTCATTTGCCATTTGACCTGGTTTTTATAGAACATACTTAAATGCAGTTTAATTTCATCAAGACTTATGCACAGTAAATTTCCAGTTATTACTCATGTCTTAACGGCTTCATCCAGAAAGCTTGAAGCTTTTCCCCAGCATATGATCAGATGTTCTTTAGCACTATAAAATTAGTTAGAAAGTAATTTTCTTAATTTGGTTTCTTGCAACCAAATAAATGAAAATCCATCTCCAACTGAAGCTGCGGGATTTAGGGTTTTCCTTTATTAAAGCGAAATTATAATCTATAAAGCAGGGATGTGGCTGGGGACGAATATTAACTACTAAAAGGCTTATCTGCCATATCTTAGAGATGCTTCAGCAACTAGTAATTCCCCATTGACATTTTCTTATGTATGTTGCTTGCAGCAGGAAATAGGACAACTCTTACGTATCGTAAGGAAAAAAATTGGAAGATTGGTTAAACACTATATCTTTTTCATGACTTGTGACATACTGGTATACAAACAGCAAAGACCCTGATTTAATACAAGTTTGACACTAATTCAGGGAAGCATTTAAGCGTTTGCTTAAGTACATTCTTATTAAACAAAGCACTTAAAACATTCTTGGCTCCAGGCACTTTCTTAAAGTCCTGTTAATTTTAATGAAATTTAAATGTGTGCCTAACTTTAAATAGGTGCTTAATGGCGCAACTGAGTGGAGAGCTACATTTTAGATACATGACACTGATGTTCTTTTTCTGGTGAGAAGAGAAACAGTAATTCCCCATGGATATGGTGACAAAAAGACATGGAGACGTGCCATGATTGACTGGAGGCAGAGGGAGAAAAATGACATAGTGCAGGTGTTGCTGACAAGACTTGAAGTGAAATTAGACGCCACCTTTCAGTCTGCCCGTGCAGATTGCTTGCCATTTCCATCCTAAAGCAGATAAAATTGAGATAGGTAAATGCAATACTAAGCATACACACAGCAGAGAGCTGTGCTGGAGCAGTTTATCTAAAAACCCGTCAGTGGTCCACGCTTTGGTGGCTGGTCTAGACCAAGACTTTGGGATGCCTTGAGCTGTGGTAGCAAACAGCCATGGCTGCTTCTAGAAAAGAAATCAGATAAACCTTGGTTTAGATCTGTCACTTTTTTGTTTACTGGAGTGTGCTCGCTGGTCTCAAGAATTACTGCAGCAACAGATGTGTGAGCTCACTGAGGCTTGGCCCCAGATCTGAGATCCCAAGCTCCCCCAGAACCTTGGGTGTCTTCAATCCTGCCTCATCAAGGCTCTATTTTGAACTCCCAGCCTCGCTCCCAATGTCAGTATTCACAGTGTAAATGCCTATTCCTGTGGAGTAAAGTCTTGTCACTTTCCTCCATCATCTGTCTGTCAATTTTTCCATGTTTTGTTGATTGACAACATTATGTAAGCTGACCTCAAGCCATTTCCGTAAGTACAGATGATAATCAGGGCACCCAGCAGCCAACATTAACCATGCCAGCTCCCTGTCTTCTGCAAAGAAATACATAAAATGTGATAATGAGTAAATGAAGTGTGAAGGCTTTCCTTCCTCTGATTTATGTGCAGAAGTGTTTCTAATTTTCCTGATGTTATCTCCCTTTACAGGATATAATTACCTGATTTACTTGATTGCCTTCTGGGAATATTTTTTATAAATTGACTTAAAATTGTTTATACTGTTGCAAACTGATAATTTCATAAAGTGCCTGCTAATCTGCTTGAGTTGTTTGTTGTATTTTATTTTGCATTTTTCCTCTCTGCCCTTCATTACTTCCATTTGTAGTTATTATGAGAAGTTGATATCATGCTTTGGACTAAGCTGGAAGTAGAACAGCTTGTCAAGACTATTCATGTTGTTGCCTCAACGTGTTACTAAGAATAGAGCCCCTTACTTCACTTTATCAAACAAAACCAAGGCTTTAACTTTTAATATACATGACAGCACCTCAGGAGGTCTTAGGAGAAGGTTTCTATGTGAAATGTGGTCCATAAGATCCCTTTTATACAAACAGATGTTGGCAAGAAGCCCTCTCGCTCCACTTGTCTTAAATTCCTAAAATTTGAAGGCTTGGACTGAACAAGAAAACATGTCTCCATGTTTCCATTGTCCTTCAAAGACATTGAGGAAGGGAACTTCTGGAGGAACTCTTGGGCTTCCGTGTATTTATGACCAGACAATAACGGGCATTTTTGTTTCCAGTCGTTACCTGGACACAGGGGAGCGGATTATCCTTTGAAATATATAAAGCTGTATGTGGGACAGAGGAACAAGCATGTTGAAAAGCATCAAGTGTTGGGTTTGTATTTTGCATTTCTAAATGGCTTGTAGATGTAATCCCTATAGATGCCACAAGGATGTTTGTATTTTCAGAGAGGAAAACAATTTCAGAAGGTACTTCATGAGCACTTTATTCTGCACCCAAGAACTCTGTGTTCCTCCTCAGTGGTAGTGATGCTCCCTGGCAAATTGGTCATTTGACCTGGCTGGCATCTGTTTGGAGCCATTTCACCTGTCACCTCTCAGCTACATCTCTGGCTCTCACTTTCCTATTCCATCCTGTTGCGCTGCGCCCATTATCCCAGTGTGAGGGCACCTGCGCCGAGAAGGTGCCAGGAGTGGAGATGCTTTCAGCTGTCCCAGGGCCAACCATATGCAAAGATCCCCACAGACTGAGCTGATGTTTCAGTAGCTTTTAGCACCCTTATTTTGGGTTTGCAACATCAGATGTATTGTGTTTAGAGAAGAGCTGACAACTGCTTGGTGCTGTTAAAGAGAGGTATAATTATGGTTTTATTTAGTAACTTCTCTAACATGCTGCTCTACGTTATAACCATAAACTAAGCGCTAAGCAAAGTGAAGAAGCCTCTCTGTCATGGCACTCGCTGTGTTTATTGTTATTGTGCCATGTGCCCCCACCGGAGCCGCCTTGGGTTGATGGCTTGCATTTGTTCAATGATACTTTACCTCCAGCTCTCCCAAAATGGCATCTGTTGCCCGGAGGCCACATGCTCCTCCCGTATAGGCAGTTGTGTGATCTGTAAATAGCTATTAGACTGGCACGGCCTAAATTAACTGCAAACTGACAACTCAATTGTAAAACAAAAAATGACCTAGTAATTAACAGGATATTTCCATAAAGGCGTAATTACCATTTAGCAGGCAGCTAGTTGTACTTCCCTTTATTCTAATAAAGCCTCACTCTTTTTATTTCACCCTACTGCCACAGAAAACATTATTGTTCCAATTTTTATCGATTTTCCAGCCAGTAGTCTGTCTCTGTCCTCCCCTTCCCTCTCCTGTGAGGAAGAGTCAAGTTTGTTTGTACTAAACAACCTTCCCTTAGCGGGGGGTTTGGTTTCTTTGTTTTAACTTGGCGATAGCATCTTAACTTTGCTTCTCAAAGTTAAAGGCCTTCCTCCTTTTGTCACTTACAATCAATGGTATATTGGGCTCTTCCGGCAGCCCTTCCCCACCCCCTCGTCCTTTCTCCTCCTCCAGCCCAGGGAAATAATGGCACTGATGAGCTCTTATCTTTTTGTCACACTCCTGCCAGCAGAGGAGACAAATTGATTTATGTATGTGGCATCCTACTCCTGATAGTGCCATAATTTACCACTAAATATTGCTTTGACACAATAGTTTTGTAACAAATACATAATGCATATTGCTCTACTTTCCCTCCACCTCAATCGGTTTTTGAATTAATGGAGTGAGACTCCCTCAATTCAGAGGAATCTCTTGTCCAATGCCTGCGTGGAGCCTCACAGAATACCAATCTGCTGCCTCTCCTCCTCCTCTGCTTAGTGTCACCTTGAAATGAAGCTGGCTCCCCCATTAGGTTTTTTCCCCTTCCTTGCACTGTCAAATGAGGCAGTTCTTCACTCCTTCACAAGGAGTGATGCTTTACTGAAAAAGGCCTGTCTTGATTTATTAGATAAAGAAATAAATTGTGTAAAAGGCTGGAAGGCTTTGCATGTCCTTGCACAGAGCTGAAGTGCTACATGGGAGCTTGCAGCCGCTGGTTTCATTACACTGGAGCAACACGCTTGGAAATGCAAAATTCTTTTTGAATAAAAGAGAACAGACACTTTCTGTCCAACTTGATTGATAGATTGTCTCTGTCTCCCATCCTCACAACCACAGAGAACAGATCCCACGAAGGAGATTCTTCATCCTCAGTAATTATTCGGGCAAGTGAACAGTTCAGCGCCTTTTTTTTTTTTTAACAATACCATCCATAATGATTCTATCACTGAAATCATCCCTGTGTTTTCTTGCCACTTGGTTTAGGAACAAAGCAAGAGAAGCAAAGGTGAAATTGGGAAGTGGAGGTGTTGGGGGCCTTTCAGAATATGTCATATGAAATACAGGCTTAAGCTGGAAATTACATAAACTGGGCCTGGTTAACAGCAGGAGGGGCGTGATGACTTTCTCTCCCTTCTTTTTTACCCCTTTTGAGGTTGTACGTCAGATCGAAGTACAGCTTTCCTCAGTTAACCTGGTGGGTACTTCAGAAAGCAAAAAGAGGAAAGAGGAAGATTTCTTTTCCTGTATTATTCTATAAGTATTTTGTAGAGCAAGGGAGACGGTGCCCCCATGACAACATTTGAAATTACTCTGCATTTGTGATGAGCAATCTGCCGAGGCTGATTGAAACCTCATCCCTCGCCCTCCAGAGCAGTCTGAGAGATGCCATGATTCCCAGTCTGCACACTCAATGAAAGCCCTGGCATTTTTATGTTTGCCTGTTTTCTCCACTGCCCCTTTGCTCTCTTTCTGATTTCCCATTTCTGCCTTACCAGTCAGGGCATAGAAAACCCAGAGGTGTGGAGGAGAGCTGTGAGGAGCAGCTGTTTAGCAAATCCATCAGTGACGCAGGGCAAGCCTGGTGGGGGCTGAAAAGTCATATTTAAAGCCAGGCGTTCTGAGCTGGTTCCTGAATTCAGGTGTCCTATGCCACCTCCCTCATCCCCTCTTGCCGTTCAAAGCAGCCATGCACCTGCTTTGTGGCAATTACCCTACACTTATGTGCTACTAATAATGGATCTTTGCTCCCTGCCGGTCTTGCACTAATTTTCAGTCAAGCTCTATTGAAAGAGAGGAACTTCTGAAATGATTATGGGTTGTAAACTCTATCTGGCAAATTGCTACATATTTCTAGCACAGTTTCAGTTGTCAAAGATACTTCTCAGCCTGTATGCTTCCAAACAGTCCTATCAATTATGTTCCTTTTGACGTTTAAGTGGAGCTACTGTCAGCTCACTTTGCAGCAGTTTCTCTTTGCTTTTGCAGCTTTCTTGTGTATCCAAGTACACAAAGCCGAGGGGAGTCTGAATCCTAAGGCAGTCATAAATGAAAAGTTCTGTTTTCTATGGTTTTTTTATTTTCTGGCTAGGAGAGAGGTTATTTACAGGCAGGTCAGATTTGAATTTCAAATGATTGTGGAAAATAGAGATGGAAAAGACAGTTTGTCTAAGTTTGTCCCATTGCAGGTAGTCAGACTGTGCCCAGCTGTGCACATCCAGCTGGCTGCTAGTAGCCAAAGCAGCAGCAGCCTTTCTACATGTCTCTGGGAAGGTTGCTGAACTCCTGTCTAGATTGTCATTTATTTAATGAATCTTCTTATTTTTCTATTGCGTACAAACCAAAATAACAGATTCAATGTTTCCCCTCTTTAGGTGTCTATGTTTCAGTACGTTGTTAGTTGTAGTTTTTCTTACTGTGGTTTAATGACAGCATGCTTGCCCTCCAACATGGCATTTTTGCATGGCTATTGCTGTCAGGGCCTTCTTGTGCAATTCATTCTGTCGTAAGTCATGAAGAGATTGCTTCAGTTCCCTAATTATTTTTGCTGTTTGATTCTCTCCAGCTGAGCAGCATCATTATAATTCAGGAAGGTCTGTTGCTGACCATGGTCTTCGAGCAGTGTCAAAGCTGTTAGACTCAAAATGATGAATTCTCTCCTTCTCTGTCATGTAGTGCCTGGGCATACGTCACAGTGATACATCATTGCTGTAAGTTTTTTCAATCAGTTTATTGAGCTGAAAATATATGAGCCATCTGGTTGGTCTTAACTAAGACTGATGTTAATGCTCATGATTTGGCAACAGAAGACAGAAATATCGCAGCATTTACATGTATGTGTCCAACTGACCTGCTCTGGATGAGCAAAGGAATAGAATTTTGCAAGGCTGCCACAGGTGTGTGCTGAAAATATGGGACTGAATATAAACCCTTTAACGTTCTAACCAACTCTTACTGCTAGCTGTTTCCTGGTTTTATTGTCTCCTCTGTTTTGAGGAAAGGTCTCTTGCAGTATCTTTGGTTTTCTATCCTTTTTATTACTTGACCCCGTGAATTGTCAGATGCTTATGCATTTTGAGAGGGATGCTATTAGATGTGATTCCTTCAACAGACTCAGGAACTGGTAATCTTGAATTACATATGGCCAAGAAAATTTGTTACCTGAGCTCAGCAGCATTCATGAATGTGAGATATTAGTATTTCTTTCAAATTCCACATTTATGAAATGCAGAAAGCCATGCTGATGAAAATTATGTGCAGTATTTAGCAAAGACAAGGCTGTCAAGCAGCGGATTACTGCAGTTTTCTTAAATCTCTTTTCTCCTTGAAAATCACAGCATCAATTTACTATAAACATTGCCTAAGTAACCAACACTGAGCCAACTCTTCAATTTCTCTTTTGTTTGAGAAATCCCTTCTTGAATTGCTCACTAAAATTATAGCATTTAGGAGAGGGAAAGAGCTCACAGTCATCAACATTATCTCTTCAATCTTAAGAATACCAGTGTCTTATCACTCAGGCAGTTGTTGAGCAATTCATTTCTCTGCCTCTATGCAAGAGGAAACAAAACAGCTGGGTGCCTATGAGAAACATTCATTATAATGCCAGAGTAATTAAGAGGTTCTCTTAAGTGATAACTTTGCTGATCTTTCGGATGTTCCTAAACTAGGATGCCTGCTAAGGCAGCAATGTAAGGCTATGTTATTGGTCACAGTTGGTTAATTACTGTCCCACAAGTCATTAGAGCTTCCAAGAGGAGCAGTGCTAGTTGCCACTGTTTCTGTGTGTGTTTAGAAGTGCAACATCATGGAAAAGAGCACCAGTGGAGGCATTGAGCATTTTGTACATTTGGGAGATTTGACAGGATCTACACTCATAAAATACTGATAAACTGCTCATTTTAAACCTTCTGTTTGTCTGTATCTCCTCTCCCAATTCCCTTTCATGTGTTTCATGTCCAGAACCTGTGACTGAGATTTGATTTTACCTCAAAGAAAAGAGGTAAAGTTGGAAGCTGTTGTTTATGAAGTGAGCGGTTGTAACTCACAAGATTACTGTGTGTGACCACAGGTAATCTGCAGTGAAGGTTTTAGTTGATCTTGTCATTGACATCCTTAGTTGTCCCCAGAAGAGTGATATGGGTGGCATTTACCTTCGTCACGTATTCTAGTCTCTCTGCATTCTCCAGTCTTCCCTTTCACATCTTGCTGCTGAAGGAAAGTTTAGCTGTTAATCTGCCCACATGGTTCTGCTAATTTTGTGCAAAACTGTAATCCAGATCACAAGAATCTGAATTCTAATTGGCATCTTTTAAAATTTAACAGCTTTCTGAAAGCAGCCATTCCCATTTCTCACAGTAAAGGTCTCCCTCCTTTGGTATGGGTAAGGTAAATCAGTTTCTTCACAAAATCATCCAGAATTTGGCACATGTCAGGAAACTACCAAGCGTTCGAAGTATGGACAGACAACAAGGTATTTGTGCTGTGGTTCATGGCCACCTTAATATTTCCAATCAGGAGCAGTGACAGTTCAAGTACAATGCAGCCAAGTGCACTGTCTAATAAGGTTGTATAATTTTGATATAACAGCCTAGCTCTGTTGTACTATTAAAGCTTTAAAATATTAATGCTCGTTAATGGTGTCACTCAGCCATTTTATATGATTAGTTTTAAGTCTCTCTTGGGTAGGCAAGAAGGGGAATTTTTAATGAAATGGTCCCTGCTCATCTGACCTGCTGTATTACTGCATGAATGCCATTTTTATGAGGCAGGTTTATGACGTTCATTACTCTGCTCCTTGAGCCACTTCATGGCTGCTGTAATTTTTAAAGAAGAGATAAAAATAAGTCAGTTCTTTCTTTGCAGTCAAGAAGCTCTGCATTCTAGCTTTGACCTTTAAGCTGTCATGCATGGATTAATCACATTTCAGCTGGAGATTGTTTTAGACTTAATACTAGCAGTGGACTGATTAGCTTACTTGCCTTACTGGCGACTTCTTAAGGAGGTTTGTCAGTGATTTAGACAAAAAAGACAAATTGCAAATAGCTTTGTTTCTAACCTGCCAGCTTTGTATGTCTGTGTGTGTTCACACAGGTATACTTGCACATGTCAAATCTACGTGGTAATGCATATATTTTGTATGTAGATAACCTTAGTGCTCCAAGCACAGGTTCCTAGCACAGAAAATTGTGATTTGAGCAGCACTGGGACAGGAACCAAAATTCCAGATTCCCACTTCAGAGCTGTAACTAAAGAAGCTTTTTCTTTGGGAGAGACAAAAAAGCTAAACCAAAAAAAAAAGTTACCCCAAAACATCAGCACTGGAACAGCTGTTTCCAGGTGAAATGATATCACGTTGTTATCTACTGTAAATGGGATCAGAAGTTTAACTGCAGCCAGCAGCTGCACACAGAAATTTGACAGAACAATAGCACAGAGCTGCTGCTGTTATTAGCAGCAATGTAAGGTTTATGACTTCTGATAAGCAAATCTGGTGGGAACACTACAGTGAAGTACTCAGGACTGGCAAAAACCAGGGTATTTCATGATTCAGTGATCATTTAAAGAAACTTCTTGAAGTAGGAAAAGGAACAAGTGCTGTCTCATTCAGAATCAGAGTGTGGGAGAGGGAACTCTGCCGTTGGAAGGTGCAAAGACATAAGGAAAGCCTAGATGGAATATGCAAAGTGAGAAATTTAAAAATCTGAGGAGTCCTTAACTTTTGTAAGAGAATGGTTGTTTTTCCCTTTGGTGTCAGAACATTCCTGTAAGCACTGGAAAGTACACTTTCTTCCTAAACCAGATGTTTTGAGGACATAGGTGAGAAATCACATTATAAAATCTTCACTTACACAGTGAGAGCTGTGGCATTGCACAGTAAGTAGGGTTTTAGCCAATGTGTAAGGTTTGAATGTGTTTTGTTGTTAAAAATATCCAGCACCTCAGTGCAATGCAGCTCGTCATTAGCCAACTGGGTAAAGACTGACAGAAGTCATCTGTGGGGGAAAGGCAAGAAGGGTGAAGTCACTTAGTGACCCCACTGCACCCAGCATCCAAGAGCAGTTAGCAGGGCCATGGCAGGTGCTCACATGGAGAAATGAGAATGGCAGAAGAGACTAGGGAGTCACAAAGCGCAGCCTGGCTCTCCTGGATGGAGGAACAACACAACATCCTTGTGCTCTGCTGTAGTGTGAAATAAATAGAGTTCTTAGCTTGTCAAATGGCAGAGAAAAGGTTCCCTTTTATGGGGGGTATTGGGGTGATAAATCATGACAGGAGAGGCAAAGTAGTTTGTGCATTCAGCTAGAAGAACCCTGTGTTAAAAATAAAGCTGCATAATACATATTATGTAGATGTACTTTACTGTTTCATACTTGTATATCAATGAAAGGTGAACATATTTTACTCCAGCTTCAAAACTTCTGTTTTCAAATGACTGGAAGTGCTTTCTCCATTGTGCCATTCCGTTCGTGTGACCTTCTGTGAGCTCCTTTTTCTGCCCCAGTGCCTTGCTGCCTCCCGCATATTGCAGTGATCTGGGGTGGGGGACTGAAGAAATGTTACTGCAATATAGTAGCCAATTTTTTCTTCAATATTGAAGAGCTCTAGTTTTCATTTGTGACAGCAGTTTGAGGAATGTTACAGTGTATTATCACGGTACATGGTATTACTTAGTGAAATGTAAGGCTCTAAAATACACTATTTGAGAGTCCTGGTTAAGAAACAAATGTATTATGCATGCCTCCATCTGCTTTTACTAAAGTGACAGGTACTAACTGTGCTGCACTCCTCTTCCATTCACCTTTTTAATATGATTATCTGACTATTTCAACAGAGCATAATTTGAAGAATAGATTATATACTGAGCATTCTTAATAAGACATGATAAAAGAGCAATTCATTTACTCCTCCCTTAAGTTTCACATGAGCTGAGTGAAATTTCTGCTGGTGCTGCTTTTGTGGGAAAACCAAAAAGCATTGGTGGTGGGAGCTGTTCTCAATCATCCTGGTTTCTTACTTACCTTTATAGGTTATGAGGCAAAACATGCTGCAAATATTATCACATCAATTAGGTTCAAAGGAGGGATGATAAGATTAATCCTGTTTTATGGGCAAGTTGAGTTGTTATCACATGTGGTTTATTACTATGAAAAATAGAGTTAAAATAAAGAAGATGTTCAGTGGAACAGGGATGGCCTTGGTGCAGCTGAGGATGAGGTCGGGGGTGTGTTACTTCACTCAGAGGACAGACCTGTCACCATCTCTTGATGATAATGTTTAACCACATCAGCTCTTGGATTTGAATCCCTGCTGGCTTAATTCTAACCTTTTTTTTCCCCCCTAAAATTGATTGTGCAATTACTTCCTTCAAAAGTCAGTAGCTGTAGCTTTATCCTTTTCTCACTTTGCCTACCATTGAGATGTCATTAAAAAGCTTTCTCAGGAAAGGTTGTGGAAGAGGTGAGGTGCCTAGACAACCTTTTATTGGACAAACTGCTGTAGCTGGAGAAAACAGACAAGCCCTTCTTTAGGTCTGGAGCTGCTAAATGCAGCTTAGGAATGGGTAAATGGGATGAACTTATTGTGTTCTTCAAGCACCTCCAGTCTTACTGGAAAAGAAAATATGGAGCAGCAAAACCAAATCCAGCTTAATTCCTCATGTGAAGGCTCACAACATGGCATGTTTTTCCCTTGCTAGGTGGTTATATATTCTCAGAAGGCATTAGGTATTTCACACAAACACCAGGCAGAACGTGTGCCACGTGGTTCAAAGTGCTCTCAACTTTGCCTCAGTCTGTGAGGGATCAGCTCTTCATGAAAACAGAATAATTATCCTCGCATGGACAGGGAAGTGGCTTAGTGTTAAGTGACACAGAAAGTACCTGCTTTGCATGCTGAAATACCTATTTTCCAAAGAAAATGCCTTTCAGCCACACCCCTCCCCGGCCATGATAGCTTCTTCCTGCCCTTATTGCTGGTGTGGGATCTGTACTGGAGTACTAAACCTGATGCAGGTAACACTCCGTTATAATGTACTTAAACCTGTATAGCTAGATAGATAAAGGAATATAAATTTAATTTAGTGGAATTATGAAAATCAGTAAAGTAAAGTTGAACATGCAAGGATGTCAAACACCCTGTCCTGCATACACAGTCTTTATCTTGATGTTCACTTCTGTGTTTCCCCAGTTGCAAACACTATAAAATCTTCCCAGAGTGACCTTAGACAGGGTATTCACCATCTGTGCCTCCTTACCTCCTGTGCACATACTGACAGTATTTGCAAAGTGCTTTTTTGCGGGGGGAGTTTTACAAGGGCAACTTTCTAGCAATTAATTATTTTATGTGAGCCACATGCTTTTTTTTTTGTACATTGTGCTCTTATTGTCTGAAGATTCCTAAATACTTTGCAGCACATTATGTTGCCTCTGTGGGCGCCAGAAAAGGAACGTGTCTGTATTGTGTTGTGTCTGACCCTCCGAGGGAGTTTGGCAGTGCAGGTCTTTACTGTATCATGGACAGCACAAGAAAAGAGTGTTAATCCTGCAGCAGAATCTGTGTTTTTAGAAAGACAACTCCTGCATTGCCTTCCCTCCCTTGTCACGCTCTCCAAGGTATCCTCCCTGCACAGAGGAGTTGCCTGTAGGTCCACCTTATCCTTGCACAGGCTCGTAAAATTATTCTAAACATAGACTTTGTTCTCTGTTCCCAATTGCTAAACAGTGCCTATCACCCCCTTCCTCCTATAAAATGATCCTAGAAGCCGGGCTAATTGTGGTGGCCTTCCCGTTGAACTGTATATCATGCAGCTGTCTCTGAGACAGCTAGACATTCCAGCATTTATGTACCCTAAGCTTCCAAGTATCTTTAACTTTTATTGAAAAAGACAACATTAAATTACAGAGTTGGAGTAGCTCGCCTCCTCTCCATCCATCTGGCAGGAGCCTGCCCTGCCTTTCATAGTGGGCAAAGCTTGCATGGACCTTTGATCAATTCACTGTTGACCTCCTGAGGTCGCATCTTCTTCCACAATGTTGAGCATTTACCAGCGTGTGGGATGTTTGTTTCCATCTCCCCTGTTGCTGCCCTCACAAATACCCCTTATCAGTGCCCCTCTTTGAGGGCTGGTCAGGAGCACGGTGCTCTGTGCAGTCCACGGGCTCTCACGAAGCACAGAATGCAGAAGGGTTGTCTTTGTCGTGCTGGCACTTATCAGCACATTGCTAATTAACTCGACGTTATTTATACCTTACTTCTTGAAGTCTGGAACACAACCCTTCCATTTTAATTTGAAGTCTTATCTTGAAGCTGAAAGATAAAACCAAAACATTACATTTGCATGTAGATATCCGTTAGGAAACAATTTGGGCAACAGTTAAGATACAGTCAGAGGGGGGGAAATTCCTCATGCAGTGGGTCTTTAAGGAAGCACCAGAAGATACTTTTTTTCGATCTTCCAGTGATTTTCTGGGCACTCTGAAATGGCAGAGAGTTGCAGCAAGCAGGTAGGGCTCATTTCATTAGTGTTTTGCTGAAGTCCGTATGGATGTTTATGGGTCCTCTAGGACTGTACATTGTCCAGCTCAGGGGTTTGCCCTCTGCCTTTTGCCCAGTGGTGGAGAAAACCTGCACATAGCAGATGTGGAAATTGGCTTGACCAGTGCTGGGTTGGTGATGGTTTTTCTGCCTGTGGTGGTTTTTCCTTAGCTAGAGTCTGCAGTGGGAGTACTGCTTTCCACCCCTGCCTGCGGGGCCTTGGCTGTGCTTGTGCTGCAGCAATCCATGCTTTTGGCTGCACAGGTTTCCACTCTCATTTCTGGGATGTTGGCAGAAGGGGCTGCAGAACATTCCCACACAAGACTTTGAACCAAGGTGGAGGTGGGCGTCAGTCCTGCCAGGGGGTCTGGGCTGATAGAATGACTTCTCCTTTCCACAGCCATGGGCTCCCAGTATTTCAAGAACTCTCTGCCAGAGCCACTTTCTTCCCACAATGTTAAATTGTTCTGCATTTCAATTGTATTGCTAAATCATGTAAACCTTAATAATTAGAGTCTCTGTTGAGCAAGATGTTTGTAGGTCAACTGCATATATTAATAGAGAATTCCAGTCATAAACATGTCTGATTTTGTGATGTGCAACTCTGCACTCAGCATGTAAGTAAAGAATTCACTGTAGCTGCTTATTAGTAATTATCATCAGTCTGTATCCTGCGTTCTCTCTATATGTTATATCGTTGCTTCATAAATATATTTCCTTAGAAAAGTGGATGGGCAGGGGAGTCAGAAAATCCTCCTTATCTTCTTTCCCAAATTATATTTTAAAATTAAAAATCATAAGTTAAAGTGCATCTTTGCATTGCGTTATTGTTTTCCTATCATGCATGGGGAAGGGGAAATCTTTGCTTTAAGGGGTTTATAGACAGGTTAATGGACTTCTGACTTAGCAAAAATGCATGTTTCCCTTGGAAGTCCTGGATTCTAAAACTGGTTCAATTGTCCTAAATTTGAAGAATTTTTTCTTCCTGTTTTCCCTTTAGAGCTCTCCCATATGCTAATTCTTATTTTATATCATAAGTATGCAGTGACAGCACTCGTGGGTTTTCTCTTTTTTCACACCATACATTATGTTACATGTTTGAGAGCAGAATTCATAATTTACAGTCTGAGTGACTGGAAGGCTACTCAGTGTTGTGCTCAAGTTGTTTGGGTGTCCCTGTCAGGTACTGAAGGCAAAGACTGTCTGTGCAGCTCTTGGAGGACCTACTTTATTTCTAGTTTGTGTTTTCTGGGTAGATTTTAAATGTACTTCAATGATTACTTATTTTCCATTAAAAAAAAGAGGTGGGGGGATATTATGATGACAAAACAATGAACCCAGCAGCATGAAATGAGAGCTTGGTCTAGGAAGTCACATCAGGAAGCAGGGAGAAGTGGGAATGACCAATCCGAGCAGTTTGCTGTAGCTTCCCTTTTATTTCCAGTACAACAAGCTGTAGGTCTTCCTTGCAAACCACTTGTTTAATTACAGCTTCCAGAACATAAAGCCTGTTACTATTTTAACAGAAGGAGCTGAGACTGAAATAAAGCTGAGCTGGGCCTATGTCTTTTCCTGGCAACTTGTAATTTCATGGATGGAAAAAACACCTGTTCAGTGGGGAATCCTTATCATTATGTTTTAGATTTCCCCATTAATTTATTTTACAGTCTTTAAGCACATATACAGATGGAAAGCAATCACATTTAACGCCTCTCATCACTCTCTCCCTAGGAGTTATGGTGAGGATGTCACTTCTTCATTAATTTACCTCAGCAGGCTCAGGATTTACCTGGGCAGAGAGTGCTGACTGGGGAGCAGTGGGACATGGGGACATGCTCTGGAGTGCCAGGCACAGGTCAGCCCCATCCCTGGGAGGAGCTCACCTGCAGCTCAGTGGTCATAGTGCCCTGGGGCTGTGCACCCTTGTCAAGATTAAAACCTTCAGCTATCACCACATAGCCAGGAGTTATAAAATATCTCACTGAAATAGCTCAGAAAAATTAGACTCAAAAAGGCACCTTTGTGTCCTTGTAAGCAGAATTTAGCAGCATTTGTTTTTGCAGGTGGCTGCCTTTAAATCCTGACCCCGGGGCAGGGTTTGAGGACGTGCTGTTCCCCCTTGCTGGCAGTGGCAGGCAGGGTCAGGGCACAAAGGTAAACTGTGTGGCCACAGCACGTGTGACTTGGAGCATAAACAGGAGCATTTCCTGGAGCTGGAGGCTGGAGTCGTAGCCATTGGGCTGGATTTGAATGAAAGCAGCAAATCTATGAAGTGCTGAAAATGCTGATTTGGTTCTTTGGTCTTTTTTCTATAGAGGAATATCTGGTTTTATTTTTTGTGCTGTAGAAGTAAAACAAGGCTTGAACATTGAACGGAAGTGACTCTTTGCAGGACCAAAGAGAGCACCTGGAGATGAAGGCTGAACCCAGTTTGGCTTGGAGCAATTAGCTTGCATTACAAATGACAAAATGAGATAAAGTGATCATGAGGTCTTCCTGGCTCAGGGAACTGCTAGTGGGATATAGAGTTTTCCATTTCCACTGGGCAGCTCAAATCAGAATCAGTTAAAAGCTGTAGGAGCCTGATGCCTGTGGAACACCTGAAATGAAAAGCTCCAGTTGACAGCACAGTGTGTCCTAGCGGGTGGTTTGTGTTACCCACAAACTCTGCCAGTGGGACTGGCCCAGGGCGACTGGGCTCTACTCTCTCTGAAGCATTCCTTGATATACAGAAGAAATTCTTCCCTGTGAGGGTGGTGAGGCACTGGAACAGGTTGCCCAGAGCAGCTGCCTCATCCCTAGAAGTGTCTGAGGCCAGGTTGGGTGGGGTATTGAACAAGGAGCAGTTGTGGTCATCCCCAGCGTGGATGTGGCCACGTGGCAGCAAAGGGAGCGAGAGCTTCCCATGATGTGCAGTGACTTTTGTGCCACTTCTCCAATATTTTACACCAGCACCTTAAAGGTACCATGTGGGCAATGGGCTGTGGGGTGGGCACACTGCTGGTACCATTCCTTGAGCAGGGCCTGGTAAGGCAGAGCATGGGGCTTATCATAGGATAGACTGGAGTGCTGCTGTTTTAGCAATTTGTTGTTAATAAATATGCATAAAAATTGAAACAAAAGAATATTAACATTATATGATGATCATTTGACTCTGTATAAATTACGTGACAAGGAGGAAAATAATCTGTTGTGGGGGAGAGCAGGGAGACTTCTCTTCTTTCACCCTCCCTTCTTTCATTCCTCTTTTAATAAAGAAAATCACTTTTCTTTGTCACCATTTTAATGATTCCTAGGGCACTTCACAGCACAGACATAAATCTGGAAATCAGCTCTCGAAAGAATGAGAGATTTCTCTTCTCTAAATCACAAAAGTATGCTGAGCTCTTTGTAAATCCCCACAACAATGTAATTGTGGTTCTCCCATCATTATATGGAATGTTTTTGGTGGCTTGTTTACAAGCTAAATAAATAGCTGTGCAAAACATCTGGAACCACAGTATGTCTTAAAAAGCTGCTTTTAGCTGGGCTTACAATCTCAGTTATTACTGGGCTTGAGTCTTTCTGATCGGATTGGGATATATTAATAGACTATGGAAATATTTGCGTGAAATATGATTGATGCTCTTAATTATTCATAGTGAGAGTTAGAATGATTAGTGTTTTGTGGGGAAACTGCATTGATCTTTCTGTATAGTAAAAAACCCACAAAACCAACGCATAACTTTCCTGTGCCCAGACGGTTCCACTGTCAAGTTGATGTCAACTATTTACAAGCACAGGGGCTTAGGGCAGAACTAAGAGTGAGAGATATGTACGAACTTTTATCAAAATCTCAAGAGCTGCCTGCCACCAGTAAACTCCTGGTATCCTGTGGTTTTGTCTGATAGACATTGTACTGTGGAGCAATGTCAGGATTCTTTTCACCCGGCAGATACGTTTCTCAAGAAGAGAATCTAAAATTCTTAAAATGAAAGCTAATCCACTGAAGCTTAGCAGATCAGTTTGTGTAATAGTGAATAATAATAATAATAGGCTGTGGCAAGCAGTGTGGTCTCCTGAAGTCTTAGCTGAAGCATCATGAAACCTGCAACTGCATCCATCAGCTCATGGTAACTGAATGTTTCTCAGCTACAGAACCTTCAGAGCTGATTTTGAACATCCCACTGTGAGCCTAGCCAAGCAGTCTCGTTTCAGCAGACTTTTTAAGCTGGGTGGGAAAGCTCGTCACTAAGTAAACCTTTTCTTCTGCTCTGTGAGGAACATGCTAATTTTTTGTCTGTGATTCACTCAGTTGCCTTTGTATGGTCCTGTGTGTAACATGCTGTGGGCATTTGGGATCAGTAGGAGGAAGGGTTTGGAGTGGAGGGGCTTCAGCTGGAGACCTGCCCTGGGGATGGCCCTGTGCTCTGAGCAGACCAAAACAATTCCCGTTTGAGTTCTGCAACATCCAGCATAAGTTTTATTTCCAGTGCTCATGTAAGGACTTAGTAAATCAACATGAAGTGTATGATAGTTACTGTACTGGTAAATCATGTTGCCTGGGTCATTGCTCACATTAGCCTAACACAGTAGCTCTTGTGATTTGTGTAGGGTTGTCAGTGCAGTGCTGTGCCTGGTACAGGTCTGTGAGTTGTTTTCCGACCCAAAAAGAAATTGCGAATAGGCTGTCCCAGAGCAGAAATTCTCTGCTGTGTTTTGGGAATGCTTGTATTCATCTGAAATGACTGCTTAAAGGCAGAGGCAAACAGAGAGCATGGAAAGTTTTCCAAGCTTTTGGAAAAAGCAGAGGTGCTGCAGTAGATAACCATCCTCCCAGCAAAGAGCAGGGGAGAGTTGATCCTGCCAGGAGAAAGGAGGGCCTAGGTGGTCCTGTCCAGAGCTGGGATGCTGTGAACACTGCAGTATGAAGTTCTTCCCAAAAGTCCCAGTTTAACTGGTCAAAAGCCACTGCTGGGTGGCAGGGCCTGGAGTCTACTACTTCTCACTGTTTGCCTCATTCTTTTCATTTTGTGGGCCTTCAGGAAACATTTGGGATTCTCATCAAAGTTGGACAGTTCTCTACTGTACTCCCCTTTTTTTAAAGAAAATGAGGTTTTTGTCATTGCAGCTGGGGATTTCTTTTTCTCTCAATACACAAGGGGATAATGGGCTCTGAGAGCTAGTGCTGCAACAGCCAGGAACCTTTGAGACAGTAGACCAGCCTTCAGAAGACTTTGTGTGACTGTGGGCCATTTACTGCAGTTACCAAAATGTTGAGAGAAGGGATAATTGGCAGATTCCTGTCCTTGTCACATGCAGTGAAAAAGGATTGACCCAGAAACCTTAAGTACTCTTCCCTATCAAGTATTTGGAATTGCTGTAGCCAGCTCATGGCCTTGTGAAAAAAATTATGAAACTGAATGAAAGCAAAACAACTGATATTAATATGCGATTAAAACAAGCTTTTCTAGGCTTAACACTAGTCCTTGTGCTGGTTATTGAATACAATGGAAATTGCACCGTAAATTTTCCATGCAACATTGAGAAAATAATACTTACAGTATGTTTGATGGTCTTTTACACTGCAATTAGCAGGGAAAGATTGCTTTGAGGAAGGGTTTTCCCTTTTAAATACAACATTTCCGGATGGAATAAACTTTGTTTACTAGTCTGGTATTGAAATGATTACTTTTAAAGCGTGACTTGAGCAACCCTGATTGCCTCCTGTAATGAAGGGGAGAGAATGAAATTCCCATTTTCTACCAGAGCAAAGTCTCATTCCTTGTGTCGCTTAACACATCTGTGGTGCTCAGCCCCATTAATTGAGTCCTATGGATTTCAAAAGTTTTGCTTTTCAAACTTGAGAGGAGCTGCACCAGTTGTAACGTTTATGAGGAAAAATCTGTTATAGAAGAAGCCTAAAAGGGAAAAGAAAACATGTCTGTCCAGGCTGGCCAATTGGCACAGACCTGCGTAGTAGTAAAATGGGTAATTTTCAGCCACATGTGCCAGGGAAGATCCAGAGCTGGGCTTTTTTCCTTCCTTCCTTCTTTCAGAATACTTTGGAGACTTCTAAAATAAACCACAGTTCAGTCCAAAAAAATAGCCACTCGAAAATCACTTCCATCCGTGGCCAGGGGTATGTCATACTCAAGTTTACTGAAGCGCTGTGCAAAGCCTATGCACTTGTCAAAAAAAACAACAAAAAAAGGGAGCAGGGGATCTACCTCATCTCCTCTTTCTTCAAACCACCCCCTCTTTCATGCGCCTTCCCAAATCTGTCATAAAAGGTATCCCAAGGTAGTTGTTAGTGAGCTCCCCTCATGAGAGATGATTAAAGCCAGATGAGTCGGAGCCCCGAAACACAGTCCCTTTGTTAGGGAAAACAAAGGCCTTGGTAATTGGATTCACATTGAGTGAGGCACTTAAAACAGCAAAGTAACAAGAAAAATCTGCCGGGTTATGTCATAACTGCCAGGGTGGGTGTTTTGTTATTTTAAAAGAGCATGACCGTCTCATTTTTTTACTAGCTTAGTCTGGTATATTGAAGTGGAAGATTAAAAGAAAAATATATACCCCCAATTGTAACATATTTTACACAATGGGCAGAGAGAGTTTGAGACGTGGGAAGCAGCAGGATCTGGAGCAGGTCACTGTGCCGATGCAACAGCTATAAAGCAAAGAGCTCTCCCCATCTGTTTGCTAACGCTGCGATGTGCTGCACAGGGTATACCGTCCAGGAGCCTTTGGTGGGGCAAAGAGTCAATACCAGCATATCACTCATCCTTAAATCTCACTTGTTTGGCTCATGGATAAACTATTCAGCTTCCAGTTGGCCTGTGCAGTCATTTTCCATAGCTTGGGAGCAGGCGTGTACAGATGGGAATTAGTCGTCACCATCTTGTGCTGTGTTTGGGGAAAAAGCTAATAAATACCAAATTGAAGGGAGACCTGAGCTGTCTTGGGGATTTACTGCAGAAGTGTGTGTCTTCCAGATCTTTGATCATTGATTTTGCTTGGAGCACTAACGGAACAAGGAACAGCTGAATGTGCCAGGTTATCGGGCCTCCAAAAAAACAGGTTGGTGTTACTTATGGAGGTGCTAGTGAGATCTTGCAGGAAGGAAGTGAAGTGGCTTTCAAGAATTGCGTTTCTCTGTGTCATGGCAAACAATTTTAGATTTAATATGCAAATGTCTGCCAAAGAAAAGTATCTGGTTTGGCAAAGACTGATTTATTCCATCATAGGCTCCAGAGTAAAAATAAAAACAACTACAGAAAATAATCTGCTCTGAAGATCCCAGCGCCTATAAAAGATTAGTCTTAAGAAGAGTTAGCAGAGTGTTGAAAAATGTCGTGTCTTGTTTTCCATTGAAACTTGGCTGGCAATCTTGGATGGAAAACCCAGAATCACACAGCATAACACCCGCAAAGCTCAGCACTTTTCAGCTCAGATTAAAACACTTGTAGTAGTCTGCTTTCTTGTTGCAAAGGCGTGATACACACAGCTCCTGGGAAGAGCCAACCTTTGGTTACCAAGTCAGCCATTAGGTAAGGAGTAGTGCTCTTTCCCCACTTTGGAGACAGTAGAGGTCTTCTTTATTAATATTTCTCATAACTCTCTGGGGATTAAAGCACCCAGTTTCCTTTAATTTGAATTAAGCGTCCAGATCCTGCTGGTAGCTTTGTAAAAACAGCTTTCCTTCCTCAGAGTCAGTGTACCTGTAGTTCAAGGCTTTTGTTCTGGATCCCAACAGGAGCTGGGTTCAGTGTGAGGCCACAACAGGTTCTTCATAGTCAACTCATTCCCTGTATAAGGCACTGAGGTGATGCACAGCTCGGATGTTTTTCCTTTCTTTCTTTGGGTAGGGTTACTTTCCCTCGAAGGAGCTGCAGCATTTGTGCTTCACAGGGTGTCTGGCTTCCTCTCCTCAGCTGCACAGTCACTTGTCTGGGCTCTTGGTGCTTCTCCATCATCCCTGTTCAGACCTGAGCTGCAATGGAGGTCTATCAGCAGCAGCCTCTCCCTGCTGGGCTTTCTTGGTTCTCATTCAGCTTCTGGGTTTAAGCTCCCAGGAAAAGTAAGGGAGGATATCTTGCACGACTAAGGAGTTCCCACTTCATTCTTTACTTAGGTGGGAAAGAGCCAAAGGGATTTAATTCTTTTCTTTTTGCCCTTGCTGACTCTGAGAACAGACGGAGAAAGTTACCAAAGCTGTTGTTTGGCTGAGTTGTTGCAGGATTTAGAGCCTAAAGCCATGTCTCATTTCTATAAGGCCCTCATGTTCTGTTGGTAATCTCTGAGCTGTTTCTTCAGGGATGAACAAACCTCAGTCACTGAATGTGAGCTGGAAAAAAATAAAAAGGTACTAG
Organism: Pomatostomus ruficeps; assembly: GCA_013400735.1. Lineage (NCBI taxonomy): Eukaryota > Metazoa > Chordata > Aves > Passeriformes > Timaliidae > Pomatostomus > Pomatostomus ruficeps. The sequence goes on from VYZT01035327.1 coordinate 1,200,729, forward strand.
GCTAGTGCTGGTGCTGCTTTTCCAGGAGCTGTGAGGGCAGGCTGATGTATTCCACCAGGGAATAGAGTCATTTCCCTCCTATGCATGTGTTGTTACATCTCTGCTCTCGGTCAAGCACAAGCATAATTTCCCAAGACTCTCCTGCAGGGAAGAGTTGTGAATGCAGCACTTAAGTCCTAACTGAGCTCTTGAATCTTAAGCCTTAGTAGGGTTGGTGTGATACAAATTAAGCCTAACCTGTAAATGAATTTGAAAATTACTCAGAATTGCCTGGGGATAGCAGTTGAAACCCCTTTCTACAACAGCTGCAAATGATGGGGGTGCAGAAGCTCATGCATTTGGGGAGCACGCAGGGGAGAGCAGGGAGATAGATGGGCTGTCATCTGGGAGAGACCAGGTGGGAGACCAGAACCAAGAGCCAGCATAGTCTTTGGACTGTGTTGCCAGGCTCATCCCTCATGGTTCAGGTGTGACAGGCAGCCCCTCAGTGTGCTGAGGGCAGAGAAGGCATAACACATCTCCATACCAGCCTCACTTGGAAATGGCAATAGCAGGGCAATAAGCAGCTCAGCATCTAGAAGTGTGCTGGGGAAGAGGCAGCCACAGCTCTCCTCATCACTGCAAACCCATTCCACATTTGTCTGCAGTCGGGCTTATGGCTCACAGAAACCTGAACTGCCTGTAATGCACCAGATGTGCAAAAAGAGCAGCCATTCCTCTTGCTATCATAGGCAGCCACACTTACAACAACAGCGACTTGTGCTTTGATTGCTTGTCTAAAACTAAAATTCAATTATGCAGTGCAGGCAGGCTTTGCTGTGACACAGAGGGTTAGAAATTAATGTTAACACTGTTTCTGGTTAAGACTTTTTGTGTTGATAAATAATTCATAAGGCAGTTAGCTCTTTGAGTCTGACAACACAAGAATATATTAATACAGTAGACTCAGCTAAAGGTCAGCCCTGAACAGTGAAGCATCTGAGCCATCTTTTATTCATTTTCTGACACAGACTCATTAATTATTACCACATTTGAAGGTCTGCACGGGAAAAGTGCTAATGAGAAAAAGGATATTGGGTTTGATATCTGACGCTCACTCTTTGAAATGACTTTAAAAAAAAAGAGAGCAGAGAGAACAATACAAAACAGGCCAGGTAAGACCTTTTCTTTAATAAAAATTAAAAAATGAAAGTAAAGATAAATTGGAAGACATTCAATCAAAACCAGATTCTGCTGGGTTGCCAGTTTAAGTGTCTAATGGGTGATGAAGTTTTTAAGAAACCATTAATAAAGACATGATTAAAAGATGTCCCTGTTTAGGTGAGATGTAGTTGCTTTGACTCTTATTTGTGGTCCTCAGGTTTGTTTTACACATTTTTCATTTTAGCTGACCATTTACCTTCCTACACTATTTATGGTCACAAAAATGAGGGTTATTCTGGCTTTGTGCTATTGCTCCTGATGTTTTTCCATACTTTTCCCATGCCATGCTGGTTTTAAAGACCTTACAAAACCTACCTTGATACACTTATCCATGCAGCCATCTACCCCAAAGCAGGTGGTTACTTTTCTCATTTAGCCTGGTTTCCTAAGAAAGCATGAGCTGTGCAATAACGTCCTTGTGTGTGTGTCTGTACTTCCCCATTCTAGTAGTTTTTTTAATCCCACCAGAGAGCTGGTCCATCAAATTTGATGGAACAATAAATATCTCAAACCTAGTAAATTCTTGCAGTGTTTGTGGGGAAAAAAAGGAAAAGAACACATCTTCAGTATTCCCAATAAGGGAAAATGTTGTAACTTAAGCTTACGCCTTATTAGATATCAGAGAATTTACACAAGAAGGAACTCTAAGCAAAGACCAAAGGCAACGGGGCCTTGTTAGCAACTCTGCTTGTGGAAGTGTCTGGGGACAGGATGTGAGTGGAACCCTGTTTATCCGTAAGACAGATGATATCTCCTCATGCCTTTGAATTCGTTAGCACAGGTGTGTCTTGTATGTATTAACGAATGTGCAGGAACCGGACCTGGGCACTTCATAAAATTCAGCAGGACTGTGATGAGACCAGCCTGAAGATTTGATATGTGTGTGCACCTTGAAAAAATATATACTTCCAGCTTCTGGACTTCCAAGTAATGGTTTGTCTTTAACATCACATTAAAGTCAGGCCACCACTATACCCAATGATCTTTACTGCTTGCGGTGCGTTTCCATGGCGTTCAGGAAAAACGCAGCAGGCTGGGAGGGAAATTCTGCACTGCTTACAAGATTCTGGTCTATGAAAGATTCCTTATTTACATAGTGCAGCCTATGCTATGAAGTGATACTATGCCTGTGAGAGAGGTGAATTAAGGTTTTTTCATTTGTTAGTAGATAAATGGAAACCTGTCTCATATGGGCAAAAAGAAATGATCGATCTACTTCGAGTTTCATTTAGTCTCACTCAGAAAAAAATATGTTTTCTTAAACTGTGATGAAATGGTTGCTTTACAAATAGAGCTTTTCTCCATGCAATCAAAATTGCACTAAAAGATACACCCATTATTGATGTGAAAATTGAACCACGCTGAAATACAGATATAATGTGGTGAGTTTGATGTAGTCATTGAAGGGAAGAGAGCACTGGAGCTAAGACCAAACTCTTCCTTAGCTTTTGTGCTACTGTGCTTCGTTTCTGCTCAGTGCAGGAGGGGAGAGCTTGTTTCTAATCCTGTACTGTCATTCAGGGTTGCCATGCTTTCTCGCAGGTAATCCCATCTGCCTTACAGGAGTTTGCAGAAACATCTTGTCTCTCCACACAGTAAAATGTCCCCATCTTCACAACCCAATTGCCAGCCTAAAACTTCCAGTACAATGTCACCTGCTGCAGAGAGCACCTTAGACTCCTGCAAATTTGCAAATTTGTTGAAATGGCTGGACTGTGATTTCTTCCTAAATTAAGGCAAAATTAAAAAGTTTTAAGGTAAATGTTACTCACCTTGGTTAAAAGTCACCTGATTTTTCAAGAAGGCTTTGAAATGCAGAGATCCACTTCTCATCCATCCCAGGGTTGTAGCTGCTGGTACAATGTGAGAGACCTTCGCTTTGTTGGAGCTTGGCTGAGTAAACTGGAAAACTCTATTCACTAAATCAGTGAATGATGTTTCAGGGCTGTGAAAATATTAGCATGTAATGTAACATCTCTGGAAATGTGATGTTTGCTACAGCTGTGTATAAATTTGTTTAATGGGTCTCTAACTCACCATCAGACTCATAAAGGCAGCCACTGTACAGGCTATTAGGCTGCAGTAACTTAATTGCTCGTTAATTGGGTAATTAGTGCTTTGTTTTGCTTTAAAGCCTAAACACTCATAAAAAGTGAATTAGCTGAGTAAACAAGAATGGAATTTTCATGATATGCTGTCTCAGTTATTGCACATAATTAATCAACCTTTTATTATCATTCCTTTTTCTTTTTTTTTTCCCCTCCTGGTGACTGCCTCAGGTAGGTTGGATAAACATCCCAGTTCAAAGCCCAAGGAAGGTGCCCCGAGTATATCTCATTAACTGAGGATGGTACCTGTATTCCATGGTTAAGGGGGTTTGTGTACGGGCCAGAGAGCTTCATGGGCAGAGAGGTTCATGGGCAACTCAGGTGGCTGGGCCCTGGTGGAGCCAGTTGGCTCTTAGGTGGGAAGTTGTGCAAGAAAGGAATCATTTACCTCTTCCCATTTCCTGGTATGCATGGTGTTCAGTTCTATAGCTCAGACTAATCTACCAGAAATGTAAATGAAAACCCAGCAGCCTGGAAAACTGGTTTATTTAACCAAGATGTGCATTAACATGAAACTATTGCTGTACTACGTCAGGTATTTGGGCTAGAGATGGGCCTGCAAATGAATGTTCTTAGCAGTAAATGTCCCCCTGGGTTTAACACAGGTAGTTAAACTAAATATTGGGAAAGGAAAAAGTTAATGGAAAGCCTGTTTGCACCCAACTGTTAGAAGCTTAATTTGTACTCCCAAACGGGATCACAGCACCCTCATGCCTGCCAAGGTCACACAGTCTTGAATGCCAAAAGGATTGCAATTTTTGTGCTGCTTAAACAGTGAACGTCCTTAATTGGGATGATGGCCTTTGCTCTAATAAGCAGCTGCAGTCATGCTGTAGGTGCTCCATGGTGCTCTGCCTTCCATTGCTGGGCCTGACTGTTTCATGATGTCTTAAGTGGCTTTGAGAACTCCTCAAGAGGAGGAGGGCAGGAAAGAAAGGAATTGGTGCATTTTTTATTATATTTATTCTTACTTTAGAGAAAATTTTAAAGGGATGACAGCTGAGGTAGAATGTTACTCTTGTTGTGTAATATTACATGTAGGATTTCTCATGTGAAGAACATTGTCGTTCCAGTCTAAAGCAATGGAAGTTAGTACTGGATTTCCATGTTGAAGGGAAACTAAGTATTTACTAGTAGAAGCAAATGTCAGCTGCCTGAGCGTTCACTGAGTAAGGCTAAAGGATTTGGTGCACAAAGAAAGCATGAAACGCAATTAAAGTGAGTCCCAGTAACTTTTATATTTGGCACTTGTGGTCAGATGTTGATACTAAATATAAGCAGAACTGTACTGTAAAAATTAGACCTCTTTTATTGCAGAGCAATTGAGGTTTTACGAAGAGTGGCACCAATCCGCGGAGACTTTTTCCTAGTGAACTGATAAAGGGAACAGCTGCAAAGTTTGACGCGGAGAAAGTTTGAGTTAGAAATCTTTGATCTGCTTGAATATATGAAGTTAAATGCTTCTTTCATGCTTCACATTTTCCAGATTCAGCACTGTCTATGGTTGCTTTCTTGGCTGTGCTCTGTACAGTCATCAGTTAGTAAAGGGCTGAATGGTCTGTGAAGGAGAGCACCAGGCTTTTCCCTCCAACATCATAGGTTGGCTCTGGATAGCCTCCTGGGAGCAGAGTTTCTGAGAGATCTGGTTTGGTGTGTGCTTTTATTTAAAACCCATCTGTCTTTAACGTGCAGAAGTTTGCCACGTAGCTGCTGCTGCATTGTGAGACTCTGGAGCATGAAAGTGGTTGGCTGCTGGTGTGGCTGTGGTTTCCTAGCACTCAGAATCTGGCTGAATGTGGCTGAGTCCTTTTATTGATCATGGGGAGGGCTGGAGCAAAAGGAAGGACTGGCCAGGATTAGGAACCAGGCACCTGGAGTTACAATAGCCAGGTGAATCCCATCTTGCTTGTCTCTTACACACCTGGCATTTCTTGAAGTCACTAATTGAGCAATAAACACTCCTTTTCTATGTTGACTGCAGTAAGTCCAGTAGACCATCACTTACTGTTTTTACTTCTTGAGAGATTGTGCCATACAAAATTTATAAAAACTCAGAAAGAGACTTTGCTGTTGTTATGAAAAGAATTAGAGCAAAAAGGAATGAGTGATCTTAATGAAAAAATTGAAGCTATTTGAAATACCTTTCCTCTCCCTGCACTTTTATTATGTATGCTGCAAAATTCCCTACAAAAATGCTGACTTTAAAAAAACATGTGTGAAAGGTGTGTATTTTTTTCCACATAATCTTACACCCTCACAATTTTTTTTTTCTAAGTAGCATTCCAGATAAGTTTTGGAGAATTGCAGAAAATATATTCTGTAATTTGTACTATTCATGTGCTTCGAGGGTTTATTTTTCCGATTTGTGGAGATTTTTCCAGTGTCCAATGAAATATTGGCTCCTCCAAAATGGTACTGGAATTTTTTTAATTGGCTGAAGGTATAAATGCCAGGAATTAACAGGTTTCAGCCTTTCTTTACGAACACATATTAAGCTATATGTAAAACATATATTTCTCCCAAATAGCAATTCATCACCTATTAATACTCAGGTTGCAGTGCTTGGCACGTGCTGGAAGGAGTAGACAGCAGGGTTCCCATTAACCACCGCTTGGCTCTGCCCCTGAAATACCTACAGCCACATTCATCCCAAGCCGGGTGCAAATTTGCAAAGCAGACAGACTGCCAGAGCGAGGCAAACGGGATTTATTGTTTCACGGTTGCATAAGTTCTGGTTGTGTTCTGGAAACGTCACTCAGTAGCTGAAGAAGGGAAAGGAGGAGACAACCTCGTAAGCACCAGTACTCAAGAGCCCTCTGTGATAATCTGTTAGGAGCAGTCAACATCCAAATTGGAACCACTCAGTGAAGACAGTCTTCAAAACTGATGCTCCTTGTGTTTTTTGCCTTGCATTCAAATACACACACTCACACACTTACCTAACCAAGTGAAAGGAGGTTTCAGGTTTAGCCTTTAATCCACTGGCCAAATGAAAACTTCTCTCACTTTTTCTCAGGATCTCCATTTTCTCTTTTTTTCAGGATTAAATTTTCCATCTTTCATTTGTGAATCACCTTCCTTGAAAGCACAGTTCATAGTGGAAAAACTTTCTAGCTAGATGCCATGTGTTCCTGAGCAAAACTGAGCTTGAAAAGCAAAGTGAGCGTTGATAGAACTGGGGAGGAGGGTGTTACCTGGAAGCAGGCACAAACTTTTTGTCAGCTAAGTGCTCTCATGGGGATTGGTGAGGTCCCTGGCAAGCTTGTTATCAGATATGGCCAATTAGTAACAAAAGACAGAGATCATGATGGGATGTGGCATTATCATGGAACAGTTGTCGTCAGTGAATCCCCCAAATGTCACAGAGGGGGATTTTTTTTTCAAGCATCTTCCCCTCAACCCTTTGGACCTAACCAAGGAAGCCAAAAGAAAAGCATGCAGACATTTCTTCTCCCTCCCAGCTTTTCTGCTGAGATAGAGTGGTTCAGCTTGATGTTATTGCTGGTATCACAATAAAGGTGACAGTTTTGTTATAGGGGGATACAGCCCTCTGCAAAGCCCCACCGCTGGAAGGCTGTGGCATTGTTTGACAGCTGCCTTGATCTCTCTGTTTCAGGGAGTTTTCAGGAGGACTGTAAGGGATGATAAAGGCTGACAGAGAAGATCAAGCTGATAAATAGTCAGAAAATTTTCACATACAAAACCCAGCAAATCTGAAAACAGAGCCACAGCAGCAGGGAGATTTATGTATTATGTATTGAAAAATACAAGCGTGGCACGCTCTGTGAATGCTGGATCTCCGGCTTTCCTCAGCTGGGCGTTCCAGTCTATTAAATTTCTCTGGGCCATAATCTGTTATAATAAATCGTTTGCATAGCACCTCTGCAGCACACTGCCAAGCATAGAAAAACAGGCGACTTTTCCTCTGAAAAGCTTGTGGCCTGACCAGTGGGGAGTCACAAATGGGGCAGTAGTTCAGGAGAAAGGAGATGGAAAAATTGTTAGGAAGGGGGGCGGCAAGGGGGGTTTGCCTGGGAGGGTTGTTTTTTATAGTGACTGTATAAAGGACAAGAGTTGGGGCTGAAAGATGAGGAGAGAAGATGCTGGAAAATAAAAGAGAGCAGGATGGGAGTTCTATCATTTAGCCTCCATGGGATCGAGTGCATTACTGCTCTGAATAATGCCCTCATTTAGCTCCATTGTGTGATGGATTTGAAGCTTCAAAACATAAATGAAACTAAGGGCCTAGATAGCCTAACACTGTTATAAATTTTGAAGACTTGGTTTCAGATATGATTCAGGGGCCTTAGTGAAATGTGTTTGGGGATCTCTGCTCCATCCCTGTTGTGTAATTGTGCACATCACAGAAACATCACAACCTGGCATGATGCTGGTGCTCTGCCAAATGGGGGCTCTGAGGCTACAATAGCAAGGGCAGCTGCAAGTTGTGATTTAGGAATGTTGGCTGGGAGATGTGAAGGCAAAGTCTATGAAGTTTCTGCCTAGAAAGCATTTTTAAAAAAGGAAAGAAAAAAGAATCTCCAAGTTAATTCTCCTGTGGAAAAAAGCATTTTGGAAAAGAGGCAAGTACTTCATGAAATTGCCAATGCCCCATTTCCCTGGGTTATAAAACTTTTGGCCAATACATCAACTGCATTCCCCTCCCTTTTCAGATTACATGTAGTGTGTTTGAAATAATTTTTTATCAAATCACATTAAAAGGAAGGACAAAAGTCTGAATAAAATCTACTAGGTCAAAGGTGAAACGCTGGCATAATGCACAGCAAAAGTAGCTACTTCCATTACTATTGCTATTCTAAACCCCATGGTCACTGGCTGGTTGTGTCTACCACTTGGGATTACTGACATTTTTCTCGGTCATCCAAAAATGTAGAAAAACTTGGGCTGCAAACATCCTCAACTCTATTTGAGTAGCTTTAATTTACATGACTTAGGTAGGCGTAAAAAGTGAGAAATGACCTTTTCAACATGACTTCAGATATTAAAACGATCTTACAATCTTATTATCATGAGAACATTTCGCAGAGTATTAAGCTCAATAAATTACCTTTTCCCCAAGCTGCTAACCCTCAATCCCTCAGGGGCAGCTGCAGCAACGATGTTGGTTCACGGCCTTCTTATTTTAGCTGAATTGCTTAATTGGTATGTGTTCTACATCCCCGATTGAGTATTTGGAGCACAAATGAAGGTTAGAACCTTTGCGCTAGTTATCGACTGGAAGAAAATTGATTCACGCTCGGGAGTGCAGTTGGGAGACAATTCACAATCCCCTTTGGAAGGAAAGATTCTGCTCTTTTCTTTTCCCCTAGATTTCTTGCAAAGGTCACTCCAGCTGAACACGGTCACATTTTTGGTTTGGTGGTTGCTTTTTACACTGCAAATCACTGTTTGAGAACCGGAGCTTGAATTTCCTGGGTGGGTTTGTAGCTGAACTTGAAACTGAGGTGCTGGGGATGTTGTACTTCCCTCTCCCTACCTCCCCTTGCTCTTTGCACACCTGCATTTGTTGTTCCCCAGAAGAGATGTCCCTGTGTGGGACATCTGTGTAAGAAATGAGTTATAATTCCCCAGGTGTTCTCCACCTTTGCTGGATGGAAGAGAAGGGAGGAAAGTGTTATGAAAGCACATCACTGTTTCAGCTCCCAGCCTCAAGATGTATGCCATAAGGTGACTTCCCAAAGACATGTTTCCATTGTGCTGAACATCTTTAGTTCAGTGAGTGAAAATAAATCCTTAAGTAAAGGTCACTCAAGATGAAGCTCAGAAATGCCAGAAAGTGACAGCAAAATTTACCAAATTGCTGTGCTGAACAAATTTAAACTGAGTGCATGTGCCTTGCACTGCCTGATAATTGATCTTTTCTTTGCAACGTGATCAAGCCCTTCTGCATCAGCTGTCACAGATGCCTTTTTTTTTGGTGATTTTTGTAGCACGAACCTGAGCTTTTTGTGGCCTGTATTAATAGAAACATCAAAATGGCAGAGATTCTGCTTTGTTTTTAATGTTCATTAAAGGGCAAACATGTGACTTAGCCGGCCTCAGCAAGATTCCCCGTGGCTCCATGAACATGCCAAAAAGAGAGGCAAGGCAGCCAAAGCAAGAGGCATTCCTGGACTACAGAGCATGTTACACATAATCCAGAAGGGAAATGGAAAGAAAAAGCTTAAAAGTCAGACACGGAACGGGCAGCAGGATGTCAGCTCAACATGTTGACATGCCACAATCTGTTAGCTCAGTCTCATTAATACAGAGGCCAGTGAGAGAGAAGATAGACAGGACTGGAGGAGGAAATTTGGCAGCATCAAATAAACCCAGACAGAGTCACTGAGATACTGTGAGATGCTTCGTTTGAGGAACACGGTAAAATAAGAATAGAACTCTACTCTTGAATTCAAGAGTGAGCAGCGTGCAACCTTGCATGCTTTGTTCAGTGGGTGACGACTAATGTGAGTGTTGGTAGATGTGTCCCATTGCTCCAAGGGACAGCAACACAGTAGAAATGGTGATTTTGTGTAATGCATGACCAGGTACAATGGGAGAGCCCATTTACTGTGGCAGGTTTTGCCTCTGTAGCTCACTCACAACCCGTGGGCTCTGCAGATTGGGTGGACATTGGCTACTATCCCAGAGTCAGTGGCTTTCCCAGGCACTGCAGAGGTGGAATATTTGTGGAAGCTTGAGCAAGTGAGACAGCTGATATCTCAAAGGTAACCCCAGTGCAGGCTGCTGTCTGAAGGTGTCTAAATGCCATAGTATGAAGGACCCTGTGGAAGGCTGGAAGTTTTTTATTTGGCCACTTGCCCTATATGTTTTCTATTTTGTGGCACCCTATACTTTGTTGAAAGCCTTTGGATGCCACTGAGAGTCTTAAAAATTGTGGTAAGTGTTTTGATAGTTTAAATATATAAATTCAGATTTGTTCTTCTGGTACAAGAATAAGTGTTTTAGCTACTTGCATAGGAAATCTATCAGAAAATGATCCACTACATAAAACATAATACAGAAAGATATCACTGTCCTAGAAGTCTGTAAGGTAAAAGTATTAAATATCAACTACAAATCAGCATTCAGAGATGGCAACAGTAGTTCTGTGAATGTCTCAGTTTGTTTTTGGATTTACCCTGAGTTGTGTATTATCTTTATTTTAACACAGCTAAGATTTCACAGCCAAAGTCAAATATCAGCATGATCAGTGACTGACCATAAAAATAAGTAAATGAAGCACTCCACTGATTCTTGGCACTTCTGCAACGTTTTTTCTTGGTGTTGTTTGGAAGAGTCTCTTGGGACCTTCAAAATGAAAATGTTTCCTTATGTTTTCTCTTCCATTAAGTCTGACATTGAACTGGAAGTTATTCTTGCTGTCAAACTGTTGGTGTTCAGGGCTTTTATTTTGGCTTTTTTTCTTTTTCTCTGAGAAAAGTAAAAAGCTTTTCAGTAATTTCTGTTAAATTCTCTTGCATCTCACACAGATACAGTTGAAACAAGATTGGCAACCACTCATGACTTAAACAGAAAAAGTGGCATTCCTTTCATGTGTCACAGTACTTACCTTACTAACTTGGATTGTTCCAGAGCTCCTGCTGTGCTTCCAGGAGGTGGGAATGTCACTTTCTCTGTGGAGGAGACTCCCCACCCAGGGAGCAGTAGCAGAAGGGCCAGCAATGCCACACCAGGGTTTTGCCAAAGGAAATCCAACAAACGTGAGCATGTTAGGAAGCACAGAGAGATTCTCCTGCTGGAAGCAGACATGGTCACCTGCCCTGTCCCCACACAAGCATCCCCAGAACAAGACCCTCCTGAAGGACCACACAATCCCCTTTGTTGTATCAGTCACAGGGAAGAAACTCTGTTCTGATCTTGGGCCTTCAAAGCTTATTGTCTGGTTTCTCTTCTTCTTCTTCAAAAAAAGTCAACACACACATGGCTTTTGTGTGCTCTAAATGTATTTATAACTCTCCTAATAACCCACAGGGTTATCCTGGCTGGGTCTGCCCTACGACACGACTGCAGCTCATTTTGCCATTTTGATAAAAGCAGCATAGTCCTTAAACCACTTGAGATCTCTCTTCGCCAAAGAGAGATATGCTTGTTATTAGGCTGTCTAGGGGAACGTAAATAATTGTATTAGGAGTGAAAAAATATTTGTAGCTTTTATTTATATCATGAATGCTTGCAGTGAAAGGTCTAAGGAGCAAACAAACAAATACCTTCTTTTTTCAGTGTCTGTACCATGCACATTGTCTTTAGATCAATTCCATAACTTAAAAGTTATAGAAAGCTAACTGTAAATATGTCAACATTTTCTTTGTCATCCCACAGCACTCAATAATCTCTTAGATAACTTGGAAGTAAGCCGGGGAGTGCCGTAGCAATAAGGTCCAAGGCTTTGAACTTGATTCAAAATCATCTGGAAACCTAGTTTCAGACGTGAAGATTTTGACATTGTTACAGTAAGTTCTCTTGCCAAAGGGACAAATTCCAATATTTTATATTACTTAGGATTTTTGAGTGCTGTACGCTTCATGCCTAATGTGCTCTCAGTTCTGTGACCTATACAGCAGCATTGGAACTGCAGCCCAGCTTACCTTCCCTCTGGACCATGTCCTTTGGCACTGCCTCGATTCTACCCCAGATTTTTACCTTTTGTGTGTAGATCTTTCATAGGAAGAGACATTCAGGTACGAAGTATCTAGGCTTTCCATGTCAGCAAAAGCACCAAAGCAGTGGCAACTTGGAGGTGACGTAGTGGAGGTATGTGACGCTTTGGGGACCTTTCGGGTTTATTTCCATCTTCTTGACCCTTAGTGGTGATGAGTCTTCAGCAGCCTCTTCAAGGCAAAAGAACGTTTCCCATCTTTCCTTAACATGTTTTTCCCCTGTGCCTCACAGGGGGTGAGCTGCTGTCATTGACTGGAATAGACAAGTTAGAGAAAAACAGGAGTCCTGGCTGTGTTCCCCGACGGAAATGGGGAGGCAGAGACACCCTGTATTGTTGGCGCCATTGCAGCAGTGCCCAGGCTGAGCCAGGGGCACGAGGTCCATGAGGAGACGGGAGCAGAAGCATCCCAATTCTCGCCTTGCCAGCTCCAGGCTGGCAAACCTTCCTGCTGGCAGACAGGCCACTGGGGGCAGCTTCTGATTGAATTTCCCAGCCTGGAAAATGTTCTAAGAAAGGGAGTTAAAACAAAAATAGCAAAACATGCCAAATGGCAGCCAGGAAGCCGAGAGCAGGTTCTAGGCCAGAGGCCAAGCAAGCTGAGCGCGGCGGCATCTGACATGCAGTGACAGTCGGGACAGGGACAGGGCTGTCACCTTGCAAAGGAGCAGCAGCCACCAGCACTGGTGGCAGTGGGGCTTTGGAAAAGGAAACAGCCCTCTAAGTCTCCTTTTAGGAAAAGCACATTCTGGGGTCAGAAGAAAAACCAGGTGAGCCAGCACAGCATTTGCAAGAGTAAAATTCTGGGTTCTCAAGCCAGTTTTTAATTATTTCTTTTTGCCATTTCTTCACATCCTGATTTTTCAAGTAAATCTTTAAACTTCGGGACGAAAGTGATCCCTGCGACTCGGAGAGCAGCCATGGAGGTGTGAAATGGCGGGGTGTGGGTGTGAGAGCAGGCTGAGCACAGGGAGGGTGTTTGGATGAGCGATGCTGAGCAGCCACCTCGCAGTCAGACTGCAGGTGATCGAATACAGGTGGCTAAGAGCTTTAGGGAGTTTTAAGCCAACATAGTAAAGAACAGAATATTCTTTCATAAAAAAGTAGTTTGCAGGGCCAGATGGAACCAGTTCCTTTCATACTTTATGTATAACCCAAACCAGATAGTTTTATTCTTTCAGTCTTGTGAACCTGGCAACCTGTGTTTGTCCAGTTCACATCATGCTCAGCTCTCCTAGTCTGGATCAGAAGACTGAGCAGGGATGAACCACAGCAGCTAGGCCAGGGCATGGGGCAGGGAGTGCTCTGGGGGATAGCTGGACAGATACCTCTTGACCTCCTTTCCTACACACACTGCGTGTCACGGCTGCATCCAGCTTTGTCTTCAGGATGGTTGAAATCCACTGGTTTTCCTTCTCCTTTTTCATATTGCAGCAGCAGCAACAGTGACCCACCATCTTACACCAGATTTCTGAATTTGTCCAGTTTTACCATCCCACCATTTCTTCTTGTTTGGTTCTCTGTTCATCCAGGAATGAGAGTAATTATATTACAAATAAATCTCTTCAAACACAGTGAAGGAAATTTTGATACAACGGGGATTAGTTTAGAATCATCATGGCCCTGGTTTTGGCTTAAAGTAAAGAAGCCCTTGTGTCCAGCATATGAAAAGTTATAATTCTAGTTTCCATCTTCTGGCACTCCTGAATCAGCAATAGGAATTCTGTCCAAATGTGGAGGGCAAGTATGAAATCAAAAGCTTTGAGATTCTTGGATCTCTCTTTTCCTGGGAAGGGTGGGAGCAAAAAGAAGGCACAAAATGTTCTCATAAGCTTTCACAGGGAAAACAATATGGTAAGATTGAGAAGATACACATGTGGAAGGAATGTTCTCTTAAGATCAAGGCACTGGAGAGGGAGTTCTTGGGCACAAGATATGTTTCCTTGATTAATTCTCACTGCCTGTACTTGTGGCAGAGGAGAAAAGGGGAATGAGTATGAGCAAGGTGAGCTTATGTCTTCTCTACTGTGCTCTTCTGGTGCACCTTTTTGTGTTGTTCCTCAGCTCAGACACTTAGTGCAGCACGAGGAGTGTTGTGCTTTGAAACTACCTGGCTTACATCATCACCCAGGCTTCCGTGGGTTGGTTTTGTCACTGGTTTTCTCCTGAAGTTACAGTTACGCAAAAGCCATTTATTTTCAGTGAGTTGGGCAAGTTTCCTCCTCCTGTTTCTTAGAAGGATAGCAAGAAGCAGACGATCAGGTTGAAGCAGAAACTGAGAAATGTTTATTAACGCTTGCTTTGAAGGCGTTTTACTGCAAAGAAGCTAAAGAATCAATGTCTATTTTAATTGCTGATAAGGAAGAAAGTGTGACTCACTGACAAAACTCCACAGTCTGTGTTGGGTGGAGTTTTGCAGGTTTATGTTTGTTGACATTGGTATCTTCTAAATTGACAGGTTTAATTAAAAAACCCAACTCTAGTCAGAAATTTTGTTTCTTTAATGAAAAAGAAGTCAAATTTTGCAAAATTATCTTACCAATTAAGATCAGGATGTAAATTTATCAGATTAAAAGTAAAGCATACTTTTCTTTGTTCTTTAATGGAGGGCTGGTTGTTTTGAGCATGTAGCCAGCCCAGGTCACTCAGCCACAAAAATCTTTTCAAAGGTATTTAAATTGACAACACAGCCTAATGCGAAGCACTTGCTTTTGTTTCTGTTTTCATGACAAAGAATTACATTAAATGAGGGAAGTTATCAGGCTGAATCTTTGTTATCCTAAACTTATGTTTGGAATAGAATAAATTACAGGATCAGGTTCTTTTGTAGTCGTTGCTGGATATAGTGATTGTGTAACTGAATATGAAATTATGACCTAGTTTTTTTTGAAGTGGTTGAATACACAAATACAGCCAAAGATTTCTTTTATGTGGGTTTGGGTTTTTTTGGGGTTTTTTTTTGCAATTTTAGTTTTTAAACACGTAGCTAAGCTTTTGTTAAAAATCTGCAGGACACAGGTGATGATTAGGAACCAAAGTGCTTGCCCTTGAAAGAATAGTTGAGATCCAGATTTGCTTGTGTTGAGACGATTTGGAAAAGGAAGAATATTTAATGATAAGTTTTGCTTCTTATGATGTGCGTACAAAAATAGCAAAAGATGCTACATTCATAGAGTGTAAATGACAAGTATGTGAAGAGGGGACTGTGGCCTCTATTACAGATGTGGTGTCATTGCTCTCAGACTCCATGTG
This sequence comes from Pomatostomus ruficeps, assembly GCA_013400735.1. Classification (NCBI taxonomy): domain Eukaryota; kingdom Metazoa; phylum Chordata; class Aves; order Passeriformes; family Timaliidae; genus Pomatostomus; species Pomatostomus ruficeps. Next base: position 1,215,972 of record VYZT01035327.1, read on the forward strand.
TTTTGAACAGGTGGGTTAATTTCTTGTGTTTGGGATGTTACTTGATACCTGGATGATAAGATTTTTCAGGTGTGAGGACTGTGTTTACTCTAGAGGAGCTTAAATTGGCCAAGAGAGAGAAAAAGAGTAAACAGTTAATGTGTTCAGGAAACAGACTTCAAAGTTTGCTGTGTGAGTAACATTCTTCCTCCTGAAATCTCAAAATGCCAGACTCTAAAAGCCACTCAGTACTTCAAAAGTAAATGTATCACAGTAATGCATAACGTTCTAGATAAGGTGTCTCCTGCCAGCAAGAAAAAAGAAAGTAAGTGTGAGTGTGTGTGAGACAGACAGAGAGATGTTGGGTGTGGTGGGCAGGGTCTGGGCTCCAGCTGGAGAGGTGGTTTTTCTTAGTGAAATCCTGAAGCAGGGCTGGAGAAGCAGCCAAGAGCTCCTCGGTGGTCCTTGACTTCATCCCATCCCTCCGTATTCCTCATGGCAGGAGGTGTGACAGAGTGGGGAGCCATTAGACCCCATGGTGCAGCTGCTCCTGCTCAGTCCAGCAGCATGAGAATTATTCTTAGAGACTGCATGTTCTCTGTGTCCTCCACGTCTCAGTATTTCCAGTCCTGTTTCACAAAACCATGTCTGTACCAGTTTCACCAAGAGTACACACGGAGCATTTGGCAAGTGTGCTGCTACATGCAGATTTTTTTGGGAAGCAAGTCAAAATGGGAGTAATGACTTTCATGAATCATTGTGGTAATAGAGAAATTCTCTTTATTGACCTGTGTGGCTGGCACTGATAATGAGTCAGCACTCTGTGGGACTGTGGGAAACCTTATGAAATCATTCATTTAAGCAATAAACAGAAAAGAAAAAAAGCTTCCAGACTGCATGTTGTTTCCATTGCAGACTCTTAGCAAAGAATTGTCTCCTAATCCATTGCAACTATGTAGCATTTCATACATATATTCATTATTATTCTTCCCTGTTTTTGCAATGACATTTTAACTGTTGTGTTCCATAATTAAAGGATCGTTCTCCTTCTCCAAAGAAAGTAAAGCGTAGAAATCATGGGATTGTTAAGGTTGGAAAAGACCTCCAAGATCATCAAGTCCAGCTGTCCATGTAGCACCACCACCAAATGTTCATTACTAAACCATGTCCTCAAGTCCATATCCACACCTTTTTTTAACACCCCCAGGGATGGCAATTCCATCACTTCCAAGGGCAACAAGTGGCTGATGGTGAAGCAGTAGCTGTGTGACAGCAAACCCCAGACATTCATGGGACAGTAATTTGCAAGAGCAAAGCCAGTCTTGCCGTCTGATGCTGCCTTCCATCCACGTACTTAGTACACTCTGGAATCAAGCTTCTTTCCGTCCCTCTGTAGTTGTTCCTATTGTCCCATAAAGAGTAAACAACCATCTCTGAAGCACTGAGCATGAGCTTGGGCATGAAGTGGTGGTGGTGGGTCTGTTAGAAGAGCAGGACTAAAAGCCTTCAGCTCCACTTCCAAAGCTTCTACACCTCTGCACGTGGCCATTCCCTGCTGCCTCATTAGCTCTTGATATGTTGATGTGGCATGTAGCCAAAGCTTGGGCAAGGGCAAATGATGGAGAACTATTTTTCCCACTGTATCACCAGACAGGTAGATAGGTGAGTCTGTAGATAGGAGGATAAGGATGCAACTAAAAGTATTTCCTCTGTTTCAAGCTGGAGCAATCAGCCAGTCTTTTCGCACTGAAGCGTATCAGATAGGTGCATAAAACCATACAGCTTCTTTTTTCTTAAAGTCCCGTGCACACTTGAATATTCTGTCATGTTTTCAGCAGCAGTGCAGCTGCACCAGGGCTAACGAAAATTGAATGCTCATGTAGACAAGGCCTATTTTCTCAATGCACTTGCAGGTTTTTTTGATGGCATTGTAGTAAAAACAACTGAGCCCTGTCTATTTTCAGATCCAAGGCTGTTGGAAAATGAGGGTGTTTTGTAGTGTACCCAAGACCTCCGAGAGCCGGCTCCTTGCTCTATAACAAATAGCGCTGGAGAATATTAAGCAGCAATTCGCTGTTTCATTGGCAGGAAGTAGGATGTTTTTGAAGTGTGACAAAGTGTCTGTTTAAATTTTGAGGAGACACAGGTTCACAAAAGGTAATAAGGGTTTGTTAACCATCCTGGAGTGCTTGCTGCAGAGGTGGGTATCTGTTTTCAGTGTCAGCTGCAGAAGGACGTTTGTCAGCCCATAAGGTTGTCTGATTCACTGCTTATTCACTGAATCTGGTCTCCATGTGTTAAGTAGAGGGACAGAAAAGTGTCACTGGCCACTGAGCATTTCTCTTGGCTGACTGGTGCCAAGTTAATCAAGTTATTCCAACCTGCTGGAGGTATGCACTAGAAAGAGTCCTTAATTAAAATTCAGTTGGAACTAGAGCCTAGTGTGGGCCAGATAGCTGAAGAGCACTGCAGAGAGTGGAGGCTTCTGGTGTTTTACATGTTAATTTGTTTGAGATGCTGTAGGGCAAACCCCATCCTTTCCTAGGTGCCAGGAATGATGCTTTTATGATCTGGCATGGGCTTTCTGTGTACTAATATCCACTTCCCTTTGTAAGGCCACTATCCTGGTGTTCGAATGGTCCCTTTGGAGCAGGTCTGTGCTTCAAGAGCACTGTGGGGTTGTGTGAGTCTTGCTGGGTTATCCCGTGAGCTTATTTTCACAAGGTAGATGTGAGTTAATAAGGCAGCTCCATTTCAAAGCTTAGGTGGCTTTATCCTCTTCCTGTCTTCTGCTGGGAACTGTTAGCAGCATTTACCTTCTTCTTTCTCAGATGTCTGAGATGTACTTTGGATGGTTCCACATTTTTTGTTTGTGTAAAGTAAAGTAAAAACTGCAAACAGGAAGGATGTATGTGATTGCTTGCTGGTTATGAAAGCTCCTGTAAGCGCCAGCTTGGAACAAAGGAAGCACTGAAAAAGGCAACTGTAAAGAAGCAAAGGATTAATTTTAATGCGGTTTAGAAATTCCAGCAACTTTTTTCTGAGTGTAGAATAAACATTTTAGTGAATCGAGTGAAACAATCTGGAGGAAACAGGGATTTGTGTTCTTCTTGATGGACTTGATCCAATTTTTAGTGGAAATTATCCTTCGGAGCTTTACTGAGGCCCACATTTGAAAAAAGCAGTCCTTCCTATCAAGCCTGTTCAGATGAATCATTGTTCATTATTTGTGTTATACATTAATGTGTGGTTGCTTCCATCGAGATAGATGTTCTGCCATATGCAAGCACATATTAGAGACAGTCTTTGCCAAGAGCCTTCTCGATAGCTATGGGGGAAAGCAGTATGGGAGAGGAGGAGGAGGAAGGAGGGTTGGATGACAAACTGAGCGCTAACAGGGAATGTGATTTCCAGAAAAAACCTCCGCTGAAATTCTGCCAGTGTAAAAATCAAGGTTGCCTCCCCACACATCTTCCTCCCATCATCCATGGGCTCCCAAGACATTTGATTGCACCTATCTCCTTGTATGCATTTCCTTCGCTCGGAAATCACAGTGTCTCTGAGCGTGATTTATTAAGGCTCAAATTGAAATGTCATAAATAATGGGAAGTGACATGGTGGAGCTGTGCTGCTGTCCAGAGCACCAACATAAAGGTCACAGCACAATGCAGAAGTGTCACCTTCACAGCCTGGCTTCTGAGACGTTATTCCCGGACCCTGCGGTAGCCTTAGGAGGAGAACTAATAAAAACATCATGGCAGGATGGATATACAACAGCCTGAGTGAACCATGTCTTCATTTAATTCTGCATCAAATACAGTCCTTGATTTTTATCTCCATCACCTCAAAGCAAAAATAAATAAATAAAATACAGATTTTCCCACCTGTTATGCATTACTATACTTACCCTGTGCAATTGAATCAAAAAGAGATGAAAAGAGGGTTAATTACCGTATGTCAGTGTTTCAGATTCCACAGATTCTGGGGATTATGACACTATTCAAAAATTGCCAAAGATTCAGAGATAAATATTTTGCTTCTCATCAACAAGAAAGTTCACTGCCTGGAAATATCCCATCCCTCCATTACACAAGATCCTGTTCTGGAGCAGTGGCTGGGATTGGAGAAAAAAACATTTGGGAGCAGAGTCTTTCCTGTAGGCACATTCCATTCCATAGATTCAGTGGGCCAAATACATCACTGTATGCTTTGCAGCTGAGGAATAAGACACCAGAGGTTTTGGCCCCTCTCTTCAGAAGTAAGAACCATTTATCAGGACTCCATTCCTGGTTCCTCATATGCCCCAGGGGGGACTGCACTGAGCCAAACGTGGAGGGGTGTTGGAGCACAAGAGATAGTTTATCTTTCACTAAAACATCCGATCTTGATTTTCAAGTGTTACAAGGTACTATGGTGTTAGTGATGGACTGCCACATCCAGACCTTCTGAGTCTGGCAAGAGCATATATCTGCCACATCATATACACTTCACTTCTTTTTGCTAATATTAAATACCTTAATTTATTCCTTAATTTCTGTAGATAATTATAATTAACTGCGTATTTTTTTCTCTCCATTTTTACTAGTTATAATTAGATATCACAGTGACTTTATCTTATTGTTCTTATATCTTTAGAAAGACAAAAACCACTGAAATAATGGCTTTCATTTCTGTAACATTTTCATGCCAGCTTCAGAAAACACAGAAATAGTGAATGATCTGAAACTCCCTCTCTCACCCAGAGGGAAAGCGAGGCACAGCTGAGTTAGGTCAGTTGCTCAAGTCCCAAGTGGTCGTGGCTTGGTTCAGAGCAGATATTTCACCTCTGCACCTGAGGATCTCTCAGACAAACTGGGAAAGTGATAGGTACTCTGGGCCCTCTCAGGGATTTTCAAATCTTATTTTTACCTTTCTTTCTTCTGAAGAAAGGTGTATAATAGGGTTGCTTTCACGAGATGTGCGTAAAGAAGGCAGCTGTTACCAAGCTCTGAATAGACCTGATTAATCAGATGTATCCACAGCGGGATATTGTGTGTCTTGTGTGTAATTTGGAGTTGGATGTTTTTACCTCTAGCACACCTTAAAAACCTCTCTGGATAATTCTCAGTAAGTCTTCCATCGATCATATGGAATTTTTCAGCTGAAATCTGCTTTCCATTTACTTTTCACCTTCAAATTGCGGTTCCCTAAGGTCCTTTATAGAGATCTATAAATTGTAGATAGACGTTTTTGATTCTTTTTATTCAAGCTTAATATCTTGCTCAGTTAGTGAACCCTTAGGAATTGCCAGGTGGCCCCTTATAACCGGGGTGGTAATAAAGTGGCGGATTTGCAGAAACCCTATAAAAATGTGTGCAACGGTAAATTGTATTTAGGCTACTACTGGGGAGAGAGGCATGAATGTACAATTATGAGAAGGATGTCCCTGAAGAGAGATTTCAGTCCGTTGCCATAGTCTAAATCCTCTATCTTGTGGTGCACAAGGTAATTCAGGCATAGAGCAGAGGATTTTTTTTTTCTAAAGAGATTATATTACCCATCTCCTCTGTTGATGGATTTTATTGCACAGGTTCACTGAGAGTTTTATTATTGCATTACTTAATGTGTTTTTTAGGTTCCTGAAACATTTAAAATATAATAATGAGTTCAGCTGTATGCCTGCACTTGGCTCCTCTCAATCTGTGAGCAAGGCAGAGCTGTGACCCCAGTGAGCAGCCGGCCTGGCAGGACTCCAGGCAGTCAGTGGCTGTGGTGGATCCCAGAGCGCTGATTCCCTGGAGAATGGCTTGAATGTTAAACAGACTTGTCGGATGTCATCTAAATAACAGATTCCAGTCCTTTGCCTTCTTCCAAAATAGGGCAGGGGCAAGTTATGATGAAGATGGAGTGATGGCTATGGGATGTGCCCGTGATTGACAGGCTGCTTCTGCCACCCCAGTTCCTAGTGCCACATCTCCTTTTCAAAGCCAGCTGCTCTGATAACAAAGTGTCGTTAAGAGCCATGACACTTGTCATACCATTTTAAAGAAGTGTTGTGGTGTTATTAAAAAAAAAAGTGTTCCCATGTGGAAATCATGGCATAACATCCTTCTTAATAGTGTGATAATGTGGACCACAGTCTTAGTTCTCATCAAATAGATAAGAACGTCTTCCTAATTAGCAAGAATGTTTATATTGTGTTGATAGGCCAGATTTTTGAGACTTATTCCAGAGCCTTTAAAAAAAAGTGTTACTTCATTACAGGTTTTTTTTCATATAGAAAACACAGAATTTTGCCTGCCTAACTGCATTTTTTTCTGTTATTCTCAAAAGAATGGGAATAGTAGATCTGTTGCAATAGTTCAGCATTCATACATTGTTTGCTAACCCAATCTAAAAGCAGCATGGGAATATAGATCTCTATTACAGTGAATTCCCATACCGCTAATGTCAGAAATTATAGAATATTTGGGTAAAAGAGCAACTTCCACTACTAGCAGTAGCAAGCTTCCAGGTTTGTGGTGTGAATTATAAGACAAAAATGAATAAAATACTGATGACTGAACCATCTCACGTGCTCTTTTGCAAGGTTTTCCTTGGGCTTTGCCAGGCTGTGGACTGCTGGGCAAATCCTGCAGAGAGCTGCCATGGCTGAGGCAAATATCTGAGCAGTCCTGTTGGATTTCTTCTTTGGCTTTTCTTCTCACAAATGGGTACACGGTTACCTGCAGCAGCACAAAGTTCTCCCAACAGGAAGAGTTTTCTGCAACCTACAGGCCTTAATGAATCTAATTTTCAGCCATTTTTTTACTAATGGAGCCTCAAGTAGTTCAGTAGAATGCACACAAGTGCAGACTTTTTACAGCTTGGTAAACTCTGAATGAGTTTGCTTGAAAGTTTGTATTCATAGCTTACAGAGCAATGCTTAACATGAGTAAGGCAGTAATACTGGGTCTCTTATTTAAGTATTTTTCACTCTCTTTTCCAGTGAATGACCTGGATCTAGGGTTTAGGTTCTGCTGTCTGAATGTGGGGATGAACTGAGACTGTTTAGCTCAGTATGAAGATGATCTAGCATCTGGATTTTAGAGGAACTGTGTCTTTAAACTCTGTAAAGTTGCTTTACTTTTTGGTATATGTCTTGGTTTCAAAGACAGGTATTTGCTAAAGAAGGCAGAAGCCTCCTTTAGAATAGGAGAATGTAACCCCCTTCCCTCCGAATCGACAACAGTTTGAAATCAAGGGCTTTTCAGGCAATGGTATGAGAAAAGAGGAATAACAGTCCTTTACTAATATATTTTATATATATGTATATATATAATAGGACAGACAAAACAATAACAATGGTAATCACAACAAATACGAACAGACAAACCCACGGTCAGTTTCTTCCCGCTTGGTTGGCAATTCCCCTTTGATGAAGTCACAGTCCCAGCTGGCAGAGGCACTGGTACTCCTGGTGCACAGGGACGGTGCGATAACTCCCCTGAGAGGGGAAGAAAGAGGCTCGGGAACCCCGAGTTTCCTTCCCTCGAGACTCTGGAGCAGGCGATGGAGAGTTGGT
>VYZT01035327.1:1223644-1244154 GCA_013400735.1 Pomatostomus ruficeps
CAAGCAACTAATCACTCGCCATTATACCCCCCCCCCCAGCAGCTAGAATGGGGAAAAAATTCCAACACAAAGAGCTAAACAAAAGGTATCCCAAACCCTGACAGTATATTATTCCCTTTACTGTTATTGCCAAGCACACTTTCCTTTTCTGTTATCTGTGCCTTGCCATGTTTCTGATGCTGGTGAATAGCAAGTATCAGACTCAAATGTTCAAAGGTTCCTTCAGGATTACATTCAGGACAACCAGAGCAGCCCACTTGTGTCCCTGTATTCTTGTGTCTAGTAGTCTCTGTGCTATAAGCCACATCCACCAATGAAAAAAATCCTGGATAGCCAGCTGGAGACAAGGAAAATGTTCTACTGTTGCATGGCTGAGGACAGTTAATCTGGCAGCCTTCGTTAGTCGATGCTTAGCTGATAATGAGCCTCAGCAAATGGCCTGCATTCAATATAAACTCCTCTGTGTGTTTGAGTGTTTCACCAGTCCACAATATAGTTTAAAATTTATGCTTCTAATTTTACTCAATGGAAACCATATGAAATGAAAACGGGAATAGTCAAAAGAAAACACTGTTTGAAATATAGGCCTGTGAGCAAGGAAAAACCCTGAATTCTTTCTAAACCCAGATGAGTCACCAGCCCACTGTAAGAGATGCCTCAATCTCTTGAGTACTCGCCATCTTTTATTAAGCTCAGCAGGAAAAGAGCTTAAGCCATGATAAAACTGACCCTGCAGCTGCATTATTTTCTCGGACAAATCAGCCTGGGATGGAGGCCGCAGTGATTTCAAAGATCAGAATGGTGGAGGTTGGGCACGTTTCACCCAGCAGATCAGTCACTGTTCTGGTGGCTTTGCCTGGTACATTCCCCTCTGCTTAACCATGGGCCACGGTCAATTTGGCTGCGTCTGTGTTGAGTTTCCTCTTTGTGGTGGGTGTGTAGGAGGCTGAATTTTGTTTCTCATGAAAGTGAGAGAGCAAGCGGTAGCCAAGCATGGGGCGTGCAGGTGCTGCTGAGGCGCTCAGTCATAACTCAGTGCCTGAGCTCAGGCCTGAAACTGCCCCAGCTATTTAGGGTTTAACTGCAGCCGCTGTGGCCCCAGCAGGACTAAGGTGTCTCGTGTCTTGGGGACACCAACACGCTTCCACAGAGATCAATCTGTGATTCTGAATTTATTTGCATTACTAGTAGAAACAGATCATTTTTTAAACATAGATCTTTAAATGTCAGGGTAAGATACCAACACAGTTTAAACATATTAGTAAGTAATAAACAGAAATAAACCTCTTAGAGGAAAAAAATCTGGGAACAGACATGCTTTAGATCTCCTCTTTGGTGAAGGATTTGTCCTTTCTAAGTTGTATCTCTTCAATCAGACTTTATCTTGTAGATTGGACCCAAACCTGAAAAATAAATGCACTGGGTAATAATTTCAAAATACACAAGCAGAGATGTCTGAAGGCATAAGGGGAGATAGAGTATCTGTGGTTTGGTACCAGGGAAGTTGCCCATATACCTAAAGTAAATGCCTTTTCCATGGCAAATGTTAGGCCAGCTTTAAGTTCCCTGTTTACTTTTTGAATACTATTACATTGTAATTTTTTGCAAAGACATTACCAACAGTGTTTCAGCTCAAACTCTCTGTTTCCAGGACTATCTGGGAAAAACATGAGGAATCCACTGTTTTATATACTGTCAATAGGCTTGTCTTCTCCCTTGGAGGTTTAGTTACAGGATGTCTGGTAAAGTAGAAACCAAATTGGTCATGCTGGTAGTACTGGTGACTCACATAGAGACTTTCCGTATTTAAAACTGGAGCAAAGTGGTGCAATTGTTGGGTCTGCAGCTCAGGCTTGATAAATGTTTTGGGCCAGCAACCATGGACAAAATCTGCCCTCATTTGCCCCATAATGTTCTCAGTGAGGAGCTCCAGTTCACAAACCAGCTACAAATTGGTCCAGCTGAGATACTGATATGAAAATCTACAGGGCACTTTTCTCTAGTCAGAACTTCTTTGTGCATGAGCTGCTCTGTGATCTAACAGGTTTCACCTGCTACTTTGCAGTGATCTGAAATGAAAGACAGCACTTCCCACTGTGGCAGCAACAGACAAGAGTGCAAGGGAAGAACACGCAGGGGAAGCGACAGTTTTGTTGGATATAAAACAAACAGAAAAAGAAGGCACTTGGCAGGAGTGAAGACTGAAAAAAAATGGTTTGCAAAGGAGTTGTGCTCACTGATACTGAAAGTGAGTGGTGGAGCCCAGACACTCATTTCAGAAGGAAGCTGGTCAGGATCTCAGTAACCTTAGAAAGGGAGGAAACTCGGCATCAGTGCAGGATTGACACCTGAACTCTGCTCTGTTGTTCCCCAGTGCAGAGTCAGAAATTCTTATAGATGTATATTTATTTTTTCTCTTTCATTTGCGGGTTGCCAGTGTTGCATGATGAAGAGGTGCAAGCTCAGGTTACAGGAGCAGCAAATGGATTTTGAATTCTTCTGGTTTTTAACAGGCCAGGTGTTTTCTTAGCAGTCACAGAGTACTGTTCTCCTTGAGTCAACCTGGAGTCAGGCTCAGACTGGAACCAGAAACCTCCAAAATGTTCCACACTCAGTGCTGAATTCTCCATGTGTCTACCAAGCACTGAAACAGCCGTATGTGCATGTGTAGGCTGTCCAAAAGACACAGTGAGTACAGTGTCAGCTTTAGAAGAGCAAAATTAGTAATTTTACATCAGATGTCTATCCCCGCTCACTGTTCCCAGCAGATTTAGAGCACAGCTGAGAACCCATCCTCACAACTTTTCGAGGAAGGCAAATCTCTGAAAGATGTTTCCTGCAACAAAAATATGCGTCCCAAGTAGGAGAAGACTGTTTGCTCAGAGAAGTGCAGCCAGGGAGCAAAGTATGGAAAAGAGTAGCTGGGGAGAGCAATACTGAGCCTTGTTACACCCAGAAGAGCTGAGAGGGGCGAGACTGAGGCAGCGGTGTTGGAGCATGCCCTGGTGCGGCAATGCAGGAGCTGAGTGGGGTTAAGCGGAGAGCCCGCGGCAGTCAGGCACACAGGGCAATATCGGCACTTGAGAGAAGCATGCTGAGGTTAAACACACTGCATCTTCCTTTATCACCCAGCAAAGATGCAGAACTGATGAAACCAGTGTGTTTATTTACTTTGCCTTTGACTTTTCATCTCTTGTTTACTATGTTTCCTCTAAACATCAACAGATTATCTTTCAAAGACCAGGATGGCATTCATCAGCAACAGTTTATAAAAGAAGAGAAAGAAGCTGCTAAGCATTCTTTCCTGACACTTAATTATAAAACAAAGACTTAATATTCTTAAAAACATCTTACTTTTAGAGTAGAAGTTGAATCCCATTTCTTTTCCAGGCAGGGAACATGATGGCAGTAGTTGAGTGAAATCTTAGCAGATGTGAGGGAGAAAGTATATTGACTGAGGGGTTTGCTGCTTGTAAGGGTTTGTAGTTCTTGGAAACTTAAAACTTCCTGATTTTGGTGGCAGACACGTCTGGGGATTTGACTGCATCGCTCATGAGTGTTCAGAGTCTTCTGCTCTCACTGATGGGCTGCAGCTTTACTCTTAAGGCTCAGTACTGGGAAACCTAATCAAATATTGCCTTCCAATTCCAGTGTCATTATTAGAAAATTCTGATAAGTACCTCTGTGACTGCCAAAACCCCTCTGGGTTTAGTGGCCGACACTAGCAAGAGAAATTACTCCCAGGCTCTCAAGTCACAAGCAGCAATATGGTGTTACATATGAAACTAAGCCAAACACAAGTATAGGAAAGCCATTCAGACCAAGAAATCTGGGGTTCTAAAGAAGAGTAGTTTCAAAACAGTGCTGTGGGAGAGAATGAGTATACATGTGTGAACTTTTGGCTCCACTAAGGTCTTAAACACTGCCATGATTATGAGAGCTTTTTCCTTGTTTGGTAATATTTTTAGCTGAACATTCTTGCCTAAGTTCAGAGACTTAAGCATATGTTAAATCTGTCTACTTGCCAAAAAAGCTTTCTAGGAAGTGAGATTAATTAAGAAATTACTTCAAATTCACAATTCAGGCATCTCTTCTTGCAGCATGTTCCATGTCACTGAGGTGTGGTGTTTGTGTGGGATCAACACAGATAAAGCACACAGACTGTGGTGAGGCTGTTGGCTTGTCTTTGTCCAATAGTCTGCTCTGAAAGAGGTGGTATGTTTAGAATTTTGATGCAGAATAATTTTTGAAAGCCTGGGAACACGGATTAAGGAAGTTTTGATTTGAAGAGTGATTCTTAGTGTCTCACCTGAGGGGTTTCTCTTTATTAAACTAACAAGGGAAGAAAACATTGAGCGGTTCAGACTTTGAAGGCCTCATCAAATTCCTGCTTCTGCTATGGTGAATTTGATTAGGGAAGGGAAGGAGTTTCATATGATCCCAAAAGCTTTTGTGTTACACTAGTTTCTTGTTAGTCCACTAAACAGCTTTGTTCTCCTCACACTTGATCTATGCCTGACCTACATGTCAGCAAACAGCAATTCCTTTTGTCATCTTAAAAAGAAACTTCAGCTGAGTTTTAATAAAGGTGAAGCCAACTTGCAAAGCATTCGTGTGTCTAAAGCCAGTTACTTGAAAGGAGGGTTTAGATCTTCTTAGAAGCCATTCCAGACATAGCGGTATCTTGGTTCCCATTTAAAAGGTGACATTTTGGGCTGCACAGAGTCCTGATAAATTTTTTGTGCCTGACAAAGTTTCCCTGAAGCCCAATATCTGATTGTCAGCACAAAGGTACATTTGGACCACTTTCAGAGTGATGTGCAGACATCAGCATTTCATGACACCAAATGAACCATCTTAGCTGCTGTGCTGTGGACAGGTTGGTGTAGTGAGTGCTGTGTACTTAACAGAACAGCCACTTCAGTGCTCGCTTTTATTGTAAACTGGGTAAATGATGTTGGCAGATGCCGTTGGCCAGTGAAAATATGTTGACACGATCACATGTAGCCTATAAAACTCCCATTCCTTATAGATCCAGCTGACTGGCATCCTTTAGACTTGAATATTGCTGTGTAACCTTCCCAAGGACCTCCGGAGCTGAAATATTTTACAAGAAAACTGAAGCTCAACACCAAGGTCTTCCCTGCTCATGAATTTTTCATGTCTTTGTTTGAAAAATGCTAGGCAGTAAAACCCTCTTGTTATCTCTGCTGTAAGGCACGGTAATTAACATTCACACTGGAAAAAAAACTCCAAACTGAAACAAAAAGAACTGTCTTGTGTCTGTTGAAGCTTAATTGCTGTGTTGATTCTGTCTTTTGGGTTTTTGTGTGTCAGTGAAGCCCCCACTCATGCTCTCTTCTTTCTCTTCCTTCTTCCTCGCTCGCCCTTTCTATTGCAGATCCCAATATCAGTGTCATGGAGCCAACAAAATGTCCACCATTGGCTATGATCAGGTCAGGATTCAGCCATGAATCCTGTATCTTCCCATGAAACAGGATGGGTTATCTATCCCTGCAGGTAGTTGGCATTATTCAATGCCCCCCTTTGATTTAGGTGCTGATAAACTGTTTTGTGTGATCGGTTTAATGTAAGTGATGGTATCTTACACCTGGCAGCCAGCTGAAAGAGCCCTGAGCATCGATGGCTCCATCCTGCTGTGCACCTCCAGACTGATACCCTGTATCACAGTTCATGCCTAGATCTCACACTGGTATCCAGATAAATATTGCCAGCCTGAAAATATATCCTGGCAAATTGTCTAAATGCCCTTAAAATATGGAAGGGTATTATTCCCTGTCCTTTAAGGGAATAATCTTTACCTAGTGAGAGCTGTGGCATATTCCAGGTGTCACTTTTCTCAGGAGAGGATATCTGATGCTTCCCAGGGCCTTCTCTGATCCATATTCATTAATAAACAGGACCAGAGAGAAGAAACAAGGTCTGTATTTTGAGGATTTCTACAGTAGCTGAAATGAACTTTTGCTGACCTTCCGCATAGCTCGTGACAGTGACTTTGAGACCCCAACTTCCCCCTGAAGAACTGAGGTACTGTACAGATCCACTCATGCTGACCTCCAGTACCCATTTTATGTACTGTGGGAAAATGTGTGGTTGCAAAATGTTAATGGAAAGATAACTGTATAGCCAGACTTGGCTTATTTTTGGTGCAAAACCCAATATATTGTGCATAAATGACGAATGAGTATGCATTGTAAAGTAACAGATTGACTGTAACACACTCACTGATCATGAGTTCCTACAGCAGAAGTGTAGGAACAGGTTCACCACTATTCAACGCTCTGGCAAACTTTCCTAGCCCCTAATTATTAGCTGCTTTATCAATGAATAGCTGAGAAATCCCTTTTTTTCTTTTTTTTTTTTTTTTTTAACCAGAAAATCCTGACTGTAGTCCTTACTGCTCCTGAAAGGGAAGCAACTGTGCTTATTTACCTACATGCCAGTCGCTCCATCAGAGTGATGTAGTAAAACAGTTGTGGTTTGGAAAATTTGCAGTTCGTTTGCATTGAGGGGAAAAAAAAGAATCTTTATTCAAGGATAATTATTGCTTAAGAACTTGCTACAAAAATACCAATAGATTTTTCTTTTTAGATATTGTTTAATATTCATAATATGTTAACACAGAAGAAAAGTACATATCCCTACTGATCTGTCAAAGGTAGGACTGGTGAACAATAGATACTGTTCTACATGGGAAGTGCAAAAAGCTTTAGGTAGGATAAGGGTCATTATCATCATTAGTATTATCATTTTACTCCTCCTTAAACTCTGAAATAAATTGAACTAAGATTTTTCAACAGTTAAGAACCTGATGGAGTTTAATTAACCTGTTAAAGAAAATTCCACTACAGAGTTGAAAACTGATGAGGAGAAATTTAAATCAATGTATTTTAGTTGATCAAAGCACAAGCCATGGAACAAAAGCCTCTGAACATAATTCTTTTAGCCTCCCCTGGATGCTGAAGAGCATTAAGCCTGTAAAAATTATCATTAATGTATGTCAACTCCCCCAGTTTCATTTTTTGGTGACTTTAGCAGAAGTAGTTCACTTTTATAACCAGCATGATCTTCACCATCTGAACATTCATGATTTTATGAAATAAGACCCTAGAGACATAATGTTTTATTCCCTCAGGGTGAGATGTACCCATGAAGTGACTCAGATGGGAAGCTTGTCTCTGTTACACTGACTAAACTTTCTCTCTGTGGTGGCACCAAGACTGTCAAATCAGTGGGCGGCATGGTTTGATTGGCAGTGCCGTTCTGAAGGTCGTTTTGCTCAATGTATTCAAAGTGAGACAGATGTGGCTTTTTTTCTCAGTTCTTACTCTGATTAATTGCTTCATTCAATTTCAACTCTATTGCAGTTAAACATTAATTCAGTAGGACTTAATAATGTATTCATTTATGATCTTGCTTGTGCATTAATGACAATGATTTGCTGTTTTTTTAATTATAGGGATCCATGCAATGCGTATTTTACATCCACTTACAGGAAAATACTATACACTCTTGTTCTTTTATGTCAGATAAATTAAACACTCAAAGAAGTGCTGAAGTACTTTATGAAATATTTAATTCTAAATATTTGCTGTGAAATATGTGTTGCTACAGACTCTAGCTTTAAAAACACTTGGCAAAGATTTGTATATACGTAGGGATTACATCTTTTCATGCATTATGTGAGTGATAGTCCTAGACCTCTACAAGAGCCCACTACAGGCAAATGTGCATCCTGCATAATAAGAAAGTGCCTTTGTTTCATTTTAACAGTAATTAGGAGATTTGCTTTGTTTTGTCTTTCTTCAGCCTCAGTTCTTTTCAGTAACTCGGGCATTGGAGGATGAATGGTTTAATGTGGTTTCTGCATAGTGACAATCAGTCTTCCAACCACCGAGCATCACCAGGGGACCCCACTTTCCCTGGTCCCCAAATATTATTTTTGACATCAGCTCACAGAGGTTTTTGCTAAGCTTGAAGTGCAACTGTGATGCATCTGTAGTGGTTTTAATTCTTCAAGAGTTTAGTATTACTGGGACTTTCCTTGGTCACATTTCTTATTCCATAAAAGAAAACCAATTTTTGTTCTCTAGTCCTCCACACCCATTTCTGCATCATAATGAAGATCAAAAGTAGATATTCACACACAGTTTCCTTGTTTTGTGCCTACTGTTTTGGTACATTTCATCTTTATTTCAAACCACGACATGCAGTGCCTGCTCCCACAGATGTGGTTACCCAATCTTGCTTAGTACTTATACAGGATTAGAGCCACATGTCTTCCCTGCATGGCACTGGATATGGCTGCCTCCTGGGACCTCAGTCTCGATTCAGACATGGCTGGAACTGGAAGTACTAGTTTGCCCGGTAATCCCCAGAGGTTACCAGACTGGGCATTAAGAGCCTTCCCATGGTCACATTTATACTACTTGTGGTTCCTGCTAGCATAATTACTTAGTGTAGCTTGAAAGATCTGATCACCTACTGCTAAAATGACACTTTAAGGGGGATTACAGTTTTCCAGCTTGAGTGTTCGGTGGCTTTAATTAAGCAGGAAAAGGCCAGATCAGTAGCAGAGTCAACATCTCCCTGTTGAATGGCATTCTGGTTTGATCCCAGGCTCTGCATTGGCCCCACGAGAGTGATGTGTTGGGATGCCCTTTTGGCTGTAAATTATTTTACATATTCTACCACATACTGTTCATCTGATGCAGGTTTCATTCTTTACCACCTTACCACCTTACTGAAGTCTAGTTTCAAAATTTCTGATGAAAGCTGGGCAGGAATTTCTTTTCTTTTTCTCTTTTTCCACTCTCCATTCTGAGGGTACATGATACTTTTTTCCTTCTGCATGTCGGCCTAAATATTTTTTTTCATTCTCGTTACTATGGAACAACTCTTGGGAAGATATTTGTTTATGTTCCACTAAGGCCATTAGATTTTGAAGTTTTGCTTCATCAAATGTTTACTGATTCCTGAGCTGTCTCTGTATCTCATGAACCAATGGGAGTATTTCTGGTGATGGTAGAGGGAGGTAAAACTGTTTTTTAAATAATTATCAGCTCTGTCTTTCTGTCTTAAATATTTTCGTCTATCTGTCTTAAATCTCTTCACTGGAGCATTGAATTCTTCTTCTCTCTTTCTTTTACACATTTGTTTATCCACTTGAAATTTAAAGCATTTCCTTGTGTCTCATGGGTTCTTCAGTCTTTGGGCAGATAGTCTAAACTTCTAGAGTTCCTTATTTACTGATCTGGATTGCATTGGGGCATCAACCAGCCTAACCCAGAAATTCTGATTAGCTCTTTACATCTTCAAAGCATTGTACAAATGTGAACTAATCATATATTAATCATGCTGAATTTTATGTTGGCTTATGTATTCCCTCTCATGTGCTGTGCGTTACAACCATCATACTACAAACCACAGTATTGGAGAGATGAATCCAAGCTGGTCACTGTTGTGTTCTTTTGAAGAAAGGCAGTTGACTCAAAATAGCTCCTCCTGCTTTTCTTCCTTGTCTTTAACATTTGGCACTATCACTAGTGCCATCTAATTTGAAGAATCACCATCCTTATTTCTATGAATTGTCCAATTATGATTGCTCTAATCTGCTCACTCTGACTTCTGCTTCTTCTGATTGTTGCTTCACTGAGCTGTTTTCTGTCATTATGTGGGTCCTGGAGCTGCTAAGTAGCACACAGCATTAGTTTAATTTTAAAAATATAAGATGTAGTGTTTGTGCCAAAATTGATTCTTCTTCACCATTTAATTAATTAGGAATCTCCCTCTTGCTCCTTGCTATTTGTTTCTAAATAAAATAGTAAGAAGTTGTTAGGATAGCAATACTGGGTGGTTCAGTGAGAGCATTGGCACTGTGCTGGGCTGTCTGTTACAAATGCAACCCTGTTGCTCATGCAGTGATTCTGATTCACATCTTGTCAGGAGTGACTTAACTACAGCATCTACCAAAAAAACCCCCACAGTAGGTTTATTTTTAATAGTCAGTCCTTGAGTAAAATAAGCAAGTTTAATCGTGAAGAAAATTAGCAAGAGAGCATCTAATCAAAGTGTCCTGGTGTCACACTGCAGGTAAATATTTAGAACCCATTCCTGTGGCACATGAATTCTGTCATTTCCCACCATCCCACCAACCATTTGCTCACTGCTGTGTCCAAATGCTGTGTGCTCAAAAGCTGTGTCCAAATGATTTCCAAACGTCAGGGCAAATCCCTGTGGAGCTGTGCTGAAAACCGCAGGTTGGTGAGGAGCAGCAAAGCAGCTGAGGTGCCAGAGTGTTTGGCGGGTGCTTTAGCAGCCTGAAGGTTTTCAGGTGACTGAGCATTATAGAAACTTGTAATTCGTGCTGCCTGTGCTCCGAGCATTATTTCTGATCTGAACCTCTATTAGCTCTAGCATGATGCAATTTGCTTAGACATTACCATGCTAATTACATGTTAACTTTTCATACTTCTCATGTACTATACCTCCCAGGGAAAAACGCTGTATTCAGAACAAAAAAGATTTAGAGTTCATACACTTAAAAGAATGCATAAAACTTCGGCAGAAGCAGAGTATTGAAGTGATCTATCTTCCTAATAACTCAAAGAAGCAGCATTGTGTTGTTACTCTAGGAATTTTTCAGCCAACCTTGGTTAGTTATTTGAAATATGGTAGGATGATGGTTCCCACTCATATATTTCATTTGTTGTCATCCTTTTCAGAATGGAAATTTCTGAGAACAGATTGTGCTGAAAACTTCCATGAACTAATTGCACAAAATATTAAAATTTGTGTGTGGACTAAAGTTACAAATACTCTTCAGAGCAAAATATAACTTTTGTTGACACTTAATGGGTTGGTACTGCATTTCTGGATATTACATTAAATCAGATCAGTACAATAACTGAGGAAATACATTACACTGTGCACTTATCATGTGTGTCATTGTCTTTAGAGGTCATCAGATAAGCAAATAAGAAAGTGATTTCTCATTTCTTATTTTCAATGAGCAATTACTAGTAATGTTGTAGTATATTATGCGTCATTACTTGTTCAGTGTCCTTTATTAAAAAAGAAGTGTGGAGGTTTAATGAAAGGTCTTTTGATAACCAGAAAGCTGTAGAAATATAGAAACTCAAAGCAAATTTTTTATGAGAAGTGAATATTACCGCTCCTTTTCTCTCAGCACTGTATTCTCAAAACAGCACTGTGTGATGAAAGATGCATCACTGTTGTCCCTCAAGAGCCAGGAAAATCAAGGTTCAGAACCACATGGCAAATTGTGGTTCAAGTTAGGAAGTGAATCTAGTCCTTGCTTTCATTCTTGTCTGCTAAGCACTTCACTGCTTTCCAAACCTCTAGTGTACGAGCAGCAGAGAGAAAGATGAAGTAGCTGTTACCAGTAACGTTTGCAATAACATGAATGGGAACAATTTTATCAACTTCTGGCTCAGTGCAGGAGAACCTTCCCACCATCACTGAGGGAAGAACAGCTGGGGTGGAGGAGCAAAGGTGGCTGCTGTGCAGAGCCATGTCTCACTCTTCGTCACTGATGGTAGCTATGCAACCCCAGGACATTAACTTATGCAGTGATTGCAAGCCGTGAGCATCAAAGCAAGTAATTGGGGAGGCAAATGGGAAGTCTTGATGAATTCTTCCATCAAGATCAAAGCTTTATATAAGTTTTTCATTCATTTGGGAACAAGCACTGAGATTATTTCTATGTTCTGTTAGGCTATCAATGAAAATTGGGACCAAAGCTAGATTGTTTCATAATTTTTCAAGGAAGGGCCACTCAACTGAGCCAAAAACCATTTAGCAGCCATGATAGTAAATCAGGAGTTGGACTTGTTGAATCAGGCCATTAGAGTATTCAGCACACTTCTAGATATTTTCAGGAGAAAATTGTTCTAAACTGAGGTTTTCTTTGTCATTACCAGGAACATTAACTGTAACTAAAATATTTTAAGAATGCAATTTTTAATCCAAGACATGTGCTTCTAAGGATTCATATGATTATGGGATTCACTCTCAATATCTTCAGATCAAGAACAGAGGAGAGTTACTGTCAGAAATGTAATGACTGGTGCTCTATGAATGCTCTGAAGCGATGGTCTGTGGTTCCTTCTGCCTTTACACTTTAACATGTCCTCTCTAATGAAAGACACTGCGCAGCAAAAACCCTGTGGACAGCATGAGGTCCTCACACAACAGGGGAGAACATAAATGATGCAACAACGACTAATTGTCATGCTCAAACTTTTGAAAGGGCAAGTTCTCTCAGTACTGGGCATTTAGAGTGAATTTTCAAACACTGTATTTCCTCTATCCCCCCAACTGCACACATTTTAATAACCATAGGGTCTATTTTTCTTTTTCCAAGATTTGCTTTCCTGAAAGGTAACTTGTCTCCATTAGGCAGGAGTTTTCAGAATCGATGGAACTTCCACAGCACTCCATTGAGTACAGAGCTTCATGTGGGGTGCAACAATAGTTCCTTGAGCATCAACAACTTCATTTGCTGGGATTTTAAGGCAGGCATTAATATTTGGGTTGGACTTTCATTCTTAATTGATGAAGGAAAATACTATCTGCCTTTCTTTCCTTCTTGATAACGCAAGCTTCTCTTTAGTAACTTCAAACACCCCAATTCTTCAGTTAAAGGCGAATTAAGTTTTCCTGTATTTAAAATTAGCTCTCTGAGGGTGGCATTAGCTCTGTTTCTTTTATATTTTGAGTCCCAATTCTTTAATCTGTTTCTAATACATTCTGTTCAGCAGTTTTGCATTCCTGTTTTAGTGGAAGCAATGCTGATTAATTCCTTCTTATGACATCTGTGGCTGCATCCTAGATTAAACCTACTCTAATACAGAGCCTATCATTAAGTGTTAAATATTCTTGCAAGGCTACTTAAATTAGATTCAACATCAGTGGATCATTTAGTAGAGAGTCGTTAATTTTCCATCTTACAGCAAGGCCACATTCTGGTGATTCTTTTAATCAGAAGATTATTGAGGTATGATTTGAAAGGGATATGCTGCCCATATTTTGCCTTTGGGCAAATTATGAAAGGTCAAGTTGCCAAGGAAACAAAACTAAGATAACATTACTAATTCCTGACTCCAATAGTTGTCTTTCCTGATCATATAATTTGCTCAATGTACATGCTTAGAAAAGATACCAGCTAACAATATCTCTGCCATTTAGTTCACCAGAAAATGGCTTTATAATTCTTACTCCTCTAGATAGCGTTCATAGTGATGACAAGGCTCACCAGAATACTTTGTCTCCATAGAACCCACAGATCAGTTGGTTTGTTTACGGATAAGAAAATGTTATTCCTGATTTATAAAAGGGAAAAGAAGGAAGGGAAGGGTTACAATTTACATATTCAAAGATAGCTGCAAAGTTAAGATGTTACTGGTTTTGACAGCCTAATTTACAGCTCTTTAGAGGATTCTGGTGTTCATAAAGTGAAGAACATTTGATAACACAACTTCATTAAGGCCCCTCAAGTTAAACGCTCAGAGTTGCTTCTTCTGCTCACAGGTCAGGCCAGTGGAAGAGCCAAGAAGGCTTCGTCAATGTTTGCTGCTGAGTGTCGTGCTTCCTCTTTTTCTGTTATTTTCTCTTCTCCTCTCCTGTTCCAGATGGGAAGCAGTAGTATAGGATTGGCTCAAGTGCAAGAGAGCCTGCATGGAGCAGCAGCATGTTCTGATGAGTTTATTCCTGCCCCTTTCTCCTTTCCATCCACACATGTGTGAGTGTTCAATATGTGTGTGCATGTTTGTGTTCAATTTCTTGTCCTTCCTTTGGAGAACTCATGAGAAAGGAATCATTTAATTCCCTTAAGTATCAACATCTGAGGTTGTGGTAGATTCTGTCCTTAAATTTTCATTGGGAGCTGTGCTGTGTCGTAGGGCACTGCATAATGAATACAACCCTGCCAATCAAGACACTCTGTTTTATATCACTTATTACTAAATTGAAAATGGTGTTTTACTACAGCAATAAAGGGCTGGTACAGCATGAGGAACATTTTTATACAACTCTATGAACTTTGTCATTGAAAACATTATAGCCTTGAATTTGAGAGCACAGTGGAAGGCAATATAATTTGATTACCTATATTAATCAAGTAGAGTACAACATATAAAACCAGTAATGCGTAAGTCTGACTGGAGCCAGATAACCCTCTTGTGCATCTTAGAAAGATTTATTTTCAGTAATATAATTCATTTGACATGAAAGTATCATAATTGCAGTTGCTAAGAAGGATTTCTTTCTTTCTTTTTTTAGGGAAAAAAACTATCATGCTTTCAAGAGCAGTTTGTTCTTCTAAAGCTCTGCTTACTGAAAATTGAAAACAAAGATTTGTTTTTGTAATTGTGGCAATTTTTCATCAGCCAGCTGAGCTAACACAGTGGTTTGTTTTGAATTCTGTTTCTTCTTCATGAACAAGTATTAGGTGTGAATTTAAAAGAATATTTTTTTGCTGTACATTGATTATATTGATTAGTCATGCTGTCACTCTCAGCCTGTGCTTCTAAAAGCTGCCCAGAAACCCTTGAGCCTTCAGTTACCTGTGCAAATATTTTGCATGAACTCTGAAAAGAACTTACCCTCAGTCACTCCATGAGAAGGCTTTAAAGCATATTTAAAGACACCTAATTACTCAGCAGTCTGTGAAAACCCCTGTTGTTAGACAATATGCAGTAGTGACACATACTAATAATAGCATTATCATGAGTTGCTATCTATGCATTTTATTGCTGAGTGTGGCTGCAGCCACATGTGAGTTGGTTGGTGGATCACAGCTGACACAGCAAAAATCACAAGTGAAGAAAGACCAACCACAGCTCCCCTCAGAGCAGGAAAACTTGCCTGCTTCATAGTGCCATTGCACACAAACTGAGAGGGGTTAAAATCTCCTGGTCAAGGTATTTTCCAGTTCTTCAAACAGATTTCACATTCACCTTTGTTCATCATAACTTACTGGAAAATAAAAGGTTTATATAACTCAATGTATTCTGACTCTGTGATAAATACATAATAGCTTGTTCCAGCTAATTATTATTTCCTCATTGTGCTAATAAAAGGTGATAGAGTCCATTCCCAACAGTGTTTGTAGCCCCATCTCATTACTGGTCCACAGAGCAGTAAGGGGTTTTTTCCATTTTTACTCTTCAGTCTTTTGTTCTTTTTCTCTTCTTTCCCCTCCTGTTGAGATGTTTTGTCTTTCTTTTATTCTCTGATTGCTCCAGTCTGGATTAGACATATAGAGGGTCGTCAACGCCAAGGAAACCCTCTGACATCTTGGAACTTCTCTTCATAAATTACATCTATCCACACTGCTGACCATTTCCTCATCAGCTCTGGAAGGAAAATACAAATTAAAAAAAATAAAATCTGTAGTGATAGCAGAAATCGTAAATTCCCTCAGGCCTGTTCAGAAAGTTTCTGGATGGCTTAGCTGAGGGTACTCACATTCCCGTTTTCCAATATGTATGTATGTATGTATGGTCTTTGAGGTCGGTGCTGGGCAAGCTAGCTTGGCAGTCTGAAAAGCAGAACAGTGAGGTAGGAGGCTCCATTTGTAAATCATTACATTTCCATCAATCATGGACATTTTGGGGCTGGCAAGAACAAATCAGTATCATGGAGCATTGGAAGAGAGGAGCAGATGTACTAAGGTAGGGGGAAGCCTTTAAAATTTTAAATGAAGTAGGATCTGTATGTTTCCAAAATTGCTTAGTGCTTAAAGGTTTGTCCTCTAGTGGTCCAAAGAAGTATTTTCCAGGTAATGGCACAGATCTTGAAGCTTTGATATTCAGCTTTGATGGGGCGTAATTCCGTAAGAGTGAATAACCAACTGTGCTATTTTCTTATCGAATTAGCGTGAAGTCTCTGCTACATTCTTTAGATTACATTGATGACACCCAAATGTATGCCCTAGGCAATGCTTGTCCTTCATTTCCAAGACTTACCTACTTTAATATTTTTAACATCTAAATGGAATGAAAGGAAAAAAGCAGATTTAATTTGCATCGTATTAATGCTGATGACAACTGCTGACTATTGGGGGTTAGGGGGTGTGCAGAGGTGGGTTTTAGTTTTCATATTTAAAATATTTTTTATTTCTCTCTTAGTGAATTTTTTTGTTCTAGAGTAGTTCGTATGTGGCAAGTGGGGCATCCATCCCTTAAGGTTTACTTTAAAAGCAGTGGTTGAAATCTGCAAGCACATGCTCTGGGTTTCCTTGGAAGAATAGGCCTTCTGTAGATGTCTCAATTCTTGTGCTAAATGTTTTACCAGATTTGAATTTTAGTGTTCAATAATGCAAACATTAATGGTAGCTATAGTAAGCTTAATATTTTTTACCCACAACAACATAAACCTTGCTATGAGTTAAATAGCAGTGGAATTAAATAACATTAATTATTACATTAATTATATATAAGTATAGTTAATCTTGTCCCTGACAGCAACAGGGACTTTTAGCGACTAAAGGCATTTGACAAAACAAAGCAGCTGATTCACATAACCTTCGTATATTCATTACGTGAAGAATGAGCTGAAGTTCTTTTTACTGAATTAATGTATTTTGAGAACACAGTGGGTGCTTTAGATTGTTTTCCACCTCCAGAGTCCCTAATTGAACAGTGCTCTAAAATGCTCCATTTACCATGGCAGTGGTGTGTTTCCAGGTGTGTGGCTGGTCAGCCCAGCTTCACCCACCTGAATACAGCCTTGCTTCAGCCACTCCTCCTGTCAGGTCCAGCATAAGGACCGCATAAGGCACAGCAGAGATTTGCCTTCATACCTGAGTCATGTCAGCTCTGGTTCTAAAATTAGTCCCCACTTCTGAATGTTCATGTTAGACATTTTTGGGCCTTCAGCTTGAATTTGAATGCATAAAGCTGTGGGAGAACTTAAGGAGTCCTCAGATGGATGTTTTCATGCATAACCTGGTGTAGTCTTTAATCGCTGTACCACTTGGACTTGAAGGGAGAAGTAAGGAGAAAAGGAAGTTGGCAGCATGAGAAAAAGTGTACGTGTGTGTGTATGTGTGTGTGTGTGTGTAAATATATACATTAAAGAATTAAATGTTTAAATGAAATAAAATAAACATTCATGTGAATGAGCTGTAAGAAACCACATCAAGTTTCATAATCAGAAATCCATCATCCTGATTCCAGAGGGTGGCTGTCATTAAGCAGGATAGGGAGGTATTTGGAAATGCCTTTCCTCCTGAGTTCTGTGCTGAAATCCTCTCTAACAGCTTCCAGCGGCTCATAACGGTTCTGCACGGAGGGAAGACAGCCATGCACGTTCTTTACTAAATAAATATGTAAATGGAACTCCCAAACAGAGTCACATACCATGGAGTCACATAGCTGAGAATAACTAAATGCTTTCCTTTAGAGGAGGGTACTTTAACAAATCCTGTTGTTTTGTACTGGCCTAATGCTTTTTGGTGACTCTATAGTGATGTGGACATGGCGTAGTAACGGACTAGATTTGCAATCCAAATAGAAGAAAACTGATGTTTATAGTAAATGGGGAATTACTAGACAGATCATTATGGTTAAAGTGGCTTTTGACTATATCCATATTAAGTCTTAAACTCCTCCTTAATTTTAGAGAAAGCTTATAACCCCCTCTCCAAACTGCAGCATCCTCTCATTGTTGTAAATAATGGCTTTAAGCCATTTTTCTTCTGTTGGACATCATCTAGGCCTCCTTGTATTAAGCAAAATGAGAGTTGCTCTGTGCAGTGAGTCACTGCAAATCTGATCTTGGTTTCTACTCCTCCCAGCAGAGAGTGAGGGACCAAAGCAGGGGGCAGGGAGTCCAGATAACTCTGAGCCAGGGGGCTTGTGGTCAGAGGAGGCAGCCAGGCAAGATGTCTCTTGCAAGCACATGGTTTTAGTCATAGCCTAAAACAAGAGAATTAGAAAGTAAGGGATGTTTCTCTGGTTCCTTAGTGAAAACCCACATACAACACTGAAGCTGTAATGTCTCCAAGAGTGTCTGTCTAATGAAAAGAAAATGAGTAACAGGTGACACCATGCCCAAGCAAGGGAAGAGTGAAAAGAACTTGTGAGCACTTCAGAAGAGAAGCAGACTGTATCTCTTTTCTTGTCAAAGTTTCCTCTATTTTGTAAATTGGTGAAATGCAGTATTAACCATTCAACTTTGCGTGCGCTGTTCTTTCAATTACCCAAGCATGGCTGCAGTGCACCACCAGAGACGTGTGGAAAGAAGGCGAAAGAGCAAAGAGGTGAAAAAGCTTCAGTTCATTATTTCTGTGATCCCTGCAAATGCTGGGCTAAATGTGGTCCATAATTTACATTACCCTTTGGTGTAATCATAGACAGTGCAAGTGAAAATTACCTCCTGCATTGTCTGATCACTCTCCCTCTTGGCTAATATGGGCTGAAATTAAGCATAAAATTGTATGTTGGGTTTCCCAAGCTTTCCCAAGGGTGCTGAGATTCTGCAACCATAGATATAATGAGTCAATCACAGTTAGTAAATTGACTTCAAGGCAGCTACATCAACCTACCATTAAATACTTAGAACGAGTCCAAATAGAGAGAGAGGGGGAAAGACTATATATTGAAAGTGGTGGATTATGTGGGAATAGATAGATGGATCGATCAATCAATTGATCTACTTTTTTCTGACCATTGAGTAGAATAGATTGATTCTGGAAAGAATGTCATTAAATTATACAAAAATTATGGCAAAGCATTTTACTGGTATATTAAGGCTTAAATCAGGAGGTATAATGTGGTAAACCAGCCAGAAGGCCTCTCCTGAGTGTGGTACCAAACGCTGCTGTGTAGATGGCATTGGATGCTGACTTTTCTATTTTTAATGAATGTGTCTTTATCAAGCACTTAGGTAGCAACATTCATCTGTGTAGGCTCCAGTAAAAGACTGCACTATGGAAAGATCTTTCTACCTTTCCTCTGGGAGGGAAGGGCAGGGATGTGGGAAACAAAGAGAAATCTGGTGACCCTCACAGCTTTTTCAAGATGGGTTGGTCAGTCTCTGCCTTGAACTAGTTCCTTTTCAGACTTGACTGGAAAGTAGGCAGCTGTAGATCTTATTTTGTTGATCTCAAGGAATAATTTGTGATTATCCCTTTTTCTCCAGAAGTGCTTTGGTGTGTATAGGTATAACAATAAAGAATAAATTTTCAGCATAGAGATGTGCTTGTCAAACCACAGCAATGATTTTCCAGTTGCTGACTTTTTTAGTTGTGCAGCCTTCTAATATTTCTGCTTGAATTCTTTCATGACAGAAGCAAATGAAAATTACACCGTGGTTTTTAGGTCTCTGTTCCCTGATTTTTGCTTGTCATGTCATGAACTTCTTCGAAGCAGTGAAATGGCAGCCCATCTCCCTGAGAGCTCCAGACAGATTTCTAAAGTTGTCTTGTTAACAGCTTGTCAGAAACCTACATTTCAGTCTCACTGAGTTTATATCATGGAAAAAAAAAAAAGTTGCTGGAAATTATGATTTTTACAGGTTCTGACATTTTTCTAAAGAACTGAAATGCTCAAGGCTGCTGTCTCCCTTAACAGGCTGTGCTGTTTTGGGTAATATTCTGCGTTGCATCAACTGAACATCAGAGCAACATTCAGTTTCTTCCCTTTAACATGTTCTTTGAATTATTTAAGGTGTTTTGATGTTGGCTAGAATTTGTAACAAAGTCCTCCAGCTTTTATCCTAAAATATCAAAAAGGTTGAGATTTTTTCCTTCCCCCCCCTCCCTTTTCTCCCTCTTCCCTAACCCTTCCTCCCTCCCTCCTCCTGCTTTTAATAGATCCTTGCATGGATCATCAGGGGACTTTCTTTTATGTTGTACAGCATGAAATGACTTAGTCAGGGTCTTCCTGATTAATTTATGAGTGCTAAGGAAAAGGGAAGGGGGGGAAAAACAGTCCTTGAGGGATTGACCCTAAGCTGCAGCAGATCAACTCAATTTTATGGAATGATAAAGAGACTTAAACAGTATTTTTAACGTCGGTTTCTCAAGCCACAGAGGTAGAGAAGCTCCCTGCATCCAGCAGGCTGGAGCAGGGCGAGAGGTGCCCATCTTTCCGGGTGGCTGATGGAGTGGAGCTCCAGTCTTCGGAGGCACCACACGTTCAGAGTTAAAGCTGTGGCAGATTGGTGGATTAATGTGCTCTGCCTACAAGGGACAAATGCTCCCTTTTTTTTTTCAGTTTTTTTCCCCCTTTTCCCTTCCCCTTGCTCCCTCCTTCCCCACTCTGGGCTTGCAGATGACAGCTGTTGGTCACTTAACAAAATGTCCTCTTGATTGCTGCTTCACAACAGGGGCCCCCTCAGACCAAACAGCACATAGCCCGTACAATGCATCACTGCCCCTCAAAATTAGTTATAGTGCTCTGGGCTATTCTCGGCTGCCATAGCTAATACTCTCGTGCTGTTCTTCTCTCTCCCCGCCCCCC
>VYZT01035330.1:0-39038 GCA_013400735.1 Pomatostomus ruficeps
GAAGGAGCTGAGATGAATGAGAACAGTGGTTGTAATATTATTATTTATTTTTAAGAATATTTATTATTTAATACTTTTTAATAATAATTCAAATCAATGGGTATGCTTTTTATGTCATGTTTATATAATGTAAAGTTCAACACTAACAGTGCATTATGAAGTCTGTGTATACATCTATAAAGTAAACAAAGGGAGATGTCAGAAGGATTCAATCCAGTGCAAGAGACACTACCCAGAAACTGGAAGTTTTGAATAAGTGTTGAACAGAATCCACCAAACATATTTTTCCACAACTGCTGAGTTGTGCAATTATGCAACTATGTGCAAAAAAAACCCACCCCAGTGAAGCAATGCCCTTGCCAGCAAATGCTCATTGAACGAAAAGCTTAAATTCCTTTATGAAATGGCACAGCAGACCATGCCAGACCCACAGCTCAGCGAGATCCAAGCTCTCTCAAGGAGAAAAAGAAGGGCTTCTACCATGGCTGGCTGAAAACATAAGGGGGAAACATTGCTCAGTATCTGCACATCAAAAGCAGAGAGCCAGGGAAAAAAGCAGTGCTTGACTGCAGAGCAAACAGAAGAAACAGCTTTTTTTGGCACTGTAGAGTTTGGAAAGGCGTGCTTAGAAACTGCAAGTGGTAGCCCTGTGCTCAGCCGCACTGGAAACCAAATACATGAACATCAGTCAAAACTAATTGTAAGATACAGGGGTTTTTTAATCATTTTCTTAATAGAAAGAACTAAGCAAAGTCTCAAGTGCCTGCTTGAGCTGGGAAGCAAGAGTTGTTTCAGAGATAGCAAAATCCTTGTTCTGAACATTTTCGAGTAGCACATTCATGCAAAGAAATGCTTAGCAGAGTGCTATGTTTTATAGGACAAAAAGTAGGGAGTCCTCCTAGAAAGAACTGCAATACCTGAACGCTGCATTTTCATAAATAGCTAAATTCTGGGAAAAGATCAAAGGTGGCTGTTCCTGAGCTTTTTCTATTGGTAAAGTGGTAGCTTACGTCAGCTGAACGCGCTACAGTGAGAGCCAGCAATAATTCCTTTTATTCCTCAGCTTGGCTGGAGAAACAACCCGTCAATTTCTGAGTCACTGCTCACATCCTGCCCCGCTCCAGCACTTCCTCATTCACAGTAGAAGCTCCTTGCAGCAGAACATTTGGATCTCAGCACGTGCAGAGGGAGCACGGGGATATTCCACAGAGGTAAGCAAGAGACCAAGTTTTCTGTCTTTTACTAAAATTGCTAAAATTGCAGTATTTGGGCTCTGGGTTTTGGCTAAGGTCTTGCTTCAGATGATGTGGCCATGGGAATAATGAAAAAGAAACAGTCAGGATTTGGCTTGGGGTTTGTTGGTTTGTTTTTTTTTTTTTGTCATAAGTGACAGTTTGCCGGGGAGGAAAAGCTATTGAGGGGGTTCCCAGTTGTGTAACTCCTCTCCCCTGTGCAGGATCCCAGCTGGGGTGTGCTTAGATTGCAAAATGGAAAGTGAGGTTACCACTAAAACAAAAGGCATTTCCAATTGACTTTCTTACTGAGTACCGCTTTGCCTTTATTTCTGCTCTTCTCTTTTTGCTTTCACTTAGTCATTAGTGCAACATCCTGACAGAAGTGAATGAACAGGGAGTGTCAGTTTAGTGAAATTCCAAGAACAAATGTTAGGTTGAAAATAATCAGATCACACTTGCTGCCTCAAAATGTCACCTGAGCAAGAGCAAAGTCTCAAGACATTCAGCATCCCAGCCACACCAAAAAGGGAGCTCTGGGTAACTTCTCAGGTTCTGAATGGTCGCTGTTCACAAACTATCAGAGAGCAACAGCAGCTGAAAAGGAAGGCAAAGGGGTTCTGGGGCGCTGAGCAGCACACACACAACCACAGAACCCGAGGTCCAGGCTGCAGGTGGTGAAGAAGTCAAGTGTAAGACAGCAGGATTTTCCAAAGCTGAGTCACTGCAGTTTCTGTTACAAGTGGTGGTGGACTTGGAAAAAAATAAAAGGAGAACAAAATGCTATTGTTGCCATTGCACAAGTAGGTTTCAGACAAACTTGGTGCCTTCAAGTTTTGATAGAAGATTTATATTAGACGAGTTTAAAAAATAATAAAAAACCCCACAAAAACTACATAGCCATATATGTACATACCAGTAGGGCAGGACATTTAAAATACTTTCCAATTTTAAAATCTAGTTTTCTTCTTGATCACTTGTCCCTTCCTTGAGAGGGAAGTGTACCCATCAATGTAATGCAGGGACACAGGAAGGTAGGAGAGAGACACCTGGGAAAAGTCCAGAGCAACAGATACCACAAAATCCAATTTCTGATACCTCCTCCATGTGAATCTGGAATTCAGAGGCCTCAAGAGCCAGCTCATGCCAGATAATTTTGCCTTCTTGAAAGCTAAATAGAAGTGTTTCACCAGTTGACTAAAAGTGAATCCTGAGGAAGAAGTGAAATGACAGAGCTAAAGATTTCAGTTCTCATTAAATCAAAAAGCTTGCCATTATTTGGAGTTTATCTGGGTAACAAAAGTGTAAGCAGTGCAAAGGTGGAGACCAGCACAGATTTTTCATTCTAGAGAAATTATTTATCTATTTCTGGAAAGGGAGAGGAGGTGATAAGAAATGTTCAGCTCCAAGGGCTCTTCTTGTAATACAGACAAGGTTATTGAAATATTTAGCAAGATGAGCATTACAGAAAACACCTCTGATACACTTTCACCAGCTGGGAAAGCCCCAAAAAAGAGATTGCATGGGTGTATACTACATTCAGGAGACTGATCTTTAGGTAGAACAGTCACCAGTTAAGGGGCTTTTTTTGTGCCAGAGAAGCCACTCAGGGGTTGGGGGTTGAGGGGTGGATAGGAGGAGAATGTTTTACTCTACATAAGGAAAAACCCATATGTTATATAGAAAAAAACCCAAAATCAAGCAAATCAAACCACCACCAAACCACACACACAGGTGCAGTCAACTCTTTAGGGGGCTTCTTAGATTTTCCCACCTTATCATGGTAAATGGCATCTGCAGTTTACTGCTAACATAAAATGGAGAGAGGCCTCTTGTAGCAGATCCAGAAGAGGTCCACAGAAATGGTCAATGCAGGAACACCTCTCCTCTGAGCACAAGTTGAGAGAGTTGAGGTTGTTCAACCTGGAGAAGGCTCTGTAGAGACCTCAGTGGGGCCTTTAAGGGTCTTGCAAGAAGGAGACTTTTTACCAGGGCCTGTAGTGACAGGACAAAGGATCATGGTTTTAAACTGAAAAAGGGCAGAGGTAGATTGCACGTAAGGAAGAAATTCTTTACTGTGAGGGTGGTGAGGTACTGGACAGGGTTGCCCAGAGAAGTTGTGGATGCCCCATCCCTGGAAGCATCCAGGCCAGGCTGGATGTGGCTCTGAGGAACCTGGGATAGCAGAAGATGTCTTTGCCCATGGCAGGGTGGGTTGGAACAAGATGATCTTTCGGGGTCACTTCCACCTCATTCTATGCTTCTAGGATGAGCACTTCAGAACCCTTTGAAAAAGCTGAGCTAGTTTCTGTCTTTCACACCCCTCTCACATTCCTTTTCTGAACTGTGTTACAGCCTTCCTTCTCTCACGACAAGGAGCCTACAGAGCAACTGCCTCCTCTGGAAGCTGAGCATTCCTAAACATCCACCAAAACAGCCAGGTGAAGGACCCTGCATGCACATGTCAGTGACCGGGCTTTGGATCAACAGGTGAGAGGAATAAGGGGAGGAGAGAAAAATACATAAACTGTCCTCTGAGCAATGAGATATTTCTCTGCTACAATCCATCAAATATAGACACGTGTGCTGAACATACACACAGTGAAATATCTCATTGAACACTGACAACTTTCAGAGGCAGCTGGGGCTGTGTCTAGACTGTGAATGTACCTAGAGTGTTATTTTCCACAGCAGCCTGAGCCTCAGAGACTTCCAGTCATTGATTTCAGTTCACATCTGCCTATGAGTTTTTCAAACAGCACCTCAGCATCTTGAGGCACATCCTAACCCCAGAGCAAGGTGTGGTGCAGAGGTGCCTGTGCTAACAGGGGCTGGAGAAGTGCCACTGTATTAGTGTGGCATTGCAGGGGCATGAACTCCGTGTGCTGATGAGGAGTTATTAATTGCAGCTCCCCAATACCCAAAGTTTCACTCCAAATTCACTTTTATTCTATAAAAGAGTTCCAGGGAGTGCTGAAATTAAGTTTTTGCTTGGTGTGGTTGAAGAATGCAGCTTTATTAAAGAATGGGAAGAATGGAGAAAACAAAAAAATTATTCATCTAGAGAACACTAAAGGGTTCTAACTTTTAAAATTATTTCTACAGCTTAGTTTTGCACGCAGATATTTTCCTCTCACACCACCTTGTACATACATTATCGTGCAGTTTTCCATATTATTTTATTCCACTTACAATTTCCTTGCATCTGAAAAGAGCAGGCTAAATAAGATAGAAACTCCTGTTTGCTTAATTTTTCCCCCCTCAGTTTATGAATATAGTTAATTAGTTGTAGAGTCAAAACATATTTCTCAACCAAGTGCATTTAATTATAATCTCCAACTCTGGCTTCTTTTCTAACATCTGAGCACCCCGTGTTCTACATTGGTATGCACTTAAGTTCTGAACCAGAAGTTTTTTGTAAAAGCAAACTTGCTTTCAGCTCCTTTATCAGTACTCTTGCCAGGCCAACGATTGCTGTCACCACAGAGAGAGATCAGAGCTAGAGCCAAGCAGATCTTTCCCATTGTTTCTCCAAAGAGGACTGATTTATTTGGACACCAGGAAAGGGAAGAGCATACAGAACTCTGTATGTTTCCTTCGTTGAGGTAGATCAGCTTAAACTTGGTTGTTCCTCTTACCCAAAAGCCGTTTGCTATCCAGAGGATGACATTTTCTTTAAACAGCAATAGCAATGAAGAAGGGGAAAAAAGGAGATGCCCAGAAGCATTTGAGAAACCCAAGAGGTGAGAAGAAATGGCAACAGGAGTGTCAGTATTTTTCCAGACCTATCATATATCAACCAAGGGCTATTCCATGGATAATTCACTCCCATCCAGTCCTCACTCAATCACCCATAACGATGCTTCTGAAGACTCAGAGCAAGCCAAGTTTTCCTGGCAGCTGGCAGGACTATAGGGAGCATTGTACTTCTATTTCTCAGAGATTTTTGAAAGCAAAGCATGACCCTGTAGGAATCTAAAAGCCCATAGTGATAGGATCTATAGAGTAGACTCTATCAGAGCTTCTACTGTCTCCTACACAAAATCCATATTATTTTACAGATTGATTTTTTTTTTGTTTGTTTAAGATGAAGAAGGAATTTTTCTTGACAAGAAAGTCTGCAACAACACATGGGGATGGGAGTGAAAGCTCCCTGGGGTTCCCATGTTTTGTTGCATCTCTTGTACTTTCTAAGTCCTCTACGGGGAAAGGGGAGAGGGGGCATCTTGTACTTTCTAAGTCTTCTGCTGGGAAAGGGGAGAGGGGGCATGAAATTAAAAGCTTTAGGGCTATAAGGTTTTCCTGGAAAGGTCTCCTCCACAAGACAGCTGTGCCAAGCTAGAGAGTCAGGGGTCAGCATTTCATTTCATCCGTGGCTAAGACTCATCTAAGTCCCTGTGCTCTAACACATTTTACTACATCCTCCCCCATTTCTTCACTCACCACAGAGGAATGATGCAGAAAAGAGTGTGTTGATTTGTACTAGAGTGTTGTCATCCAGCCAATAAGTGTACTCTGGGGAAGCCTAATTTCATAACCATTGCTTGGGCCCACTCTTGGGGTCTACTAATGCCAGAGAAAGCAGCAGTGCCTTGCTGAGCACAAACTCCTTTTGTGACACCAGGATGGAGCTACATGACTGCCTGAATGAAACCTTCATATTCTCAAACCAAAAAAGCAAAACACCTAATGAAAGGCCTAGCAGGGTTGGCATGGTAGGTCTGCATAGGGAATCTTTGAATTTCCTCATGGGAAACTTCTGCCCTCAAAGATTATCGTCCACACAGTTAATTTCACCCCTTGAGAACCTCACTGCAGCTACAATTTCCACGGTGGTCACGGAATGAAGGCCCTGCATATTACAGGTGTTTTCCAAATACTGCTTTCACTGAACTTGAACAACTCGGTTCAGACGCAGAGTCACCTGCATGAGCTGATCTAAGTCAGTGCAGCTTTGCTGGCTTGATATGGTTGGCAGTGTTTCCCTGCCTCAGCCCAGCTACAGGTGTGTCCCACACCTCAGAGGAAGGGAGGGAAGGATCTAACTTAGGATATCCTTGGTTAAAATTCAATTTTATTGTCTAGGTCTCCACTTTCCCTTACTCTTCTGCGTTGAGAGGTGCATGAACAAGTTCCCACTCAGAAAAAGTCCTCATGCCAAGGGTCATCTCCAGGGGGTGTAAATGGAAACTTCAGCTCCATCCCACCTTGCATTTGCAGCCCATAGTGCAGGAGATTTTGGGATGAAGCAGCCGTAAGAAACAGAGCTCAGGAAGGTAACACAGATCATGGCAAGACCACCATTGACTCCCAAATGATGGTTTACAACTTGAATGAAGGATTATAAAAAGGCCAACATGTAACACTCTTAGTTCAGTCCTCTAAATAAACAGTCCTAGAAGCGCTGAGGTCAGCTTTGAGTTCCTCAAAGAAAGTTACAAACTTAACAAGGCCCTTCAAATCCCATCTGGTGGTAGTAGGACAGGAACGTAAGGGCTTTGAACTGCAAGTATGGGATCAGCATGTTAACATCTAGAGAATATTTTCGTGAGTGCTCTGAAGAAATGGTTCAAAACTAGGTCAGGTAAACGTCACGAACCTTGAATGCTTCATACAAATTATTTCTCCCTTAGGTTGAACTCACAAGCTACTACTTTGTTTAATATCTGTGAGTTCAAGCATGGGTCCAATTGCACCTAACAATTACTAGTTAACTTTCCACAAATACATCAGCAAGAGGAGGAAAAAAAAAAAATCTTGTTCCATTATATGTTCTCACAAATGGACATTTGTGCCTGCAAAAAGGGCAGCTGTAACGTTTAATGGCATTCCGTAGTGCTCTAAAGATCCAAACACAATACTTTGTCTGCCTTCATTATAATGAATCCCCAAGACGTTTGGCAGCCACCTGTAAAATATGGTGATAATCAATTAGCACTGGGTACTTTCCCATCTGAGGTGATCACATCCCTTTTCCTTTGAGGGTTAGAGATGCAGGAGGCTGCACAGCGAGTCCCACCCAACACTCCTCCCCACCTCAAATTACAAGATGCAGTTTGAGTAAGCAGTAGGTAATTGTCACATTCCCATCAAGGATCAATCAACCCATGTTCTCATTAAATGCATCAGCTCTTTCTACCAGCAAGCAAAGACAATTTGGAGAAGGAATCCTGCCTTTCCAAATCAAAGTTTCTGTGCAGTTTTCACTCCAAGTTTAGTCATTTCTGAAACCCTAAGTCCGGCCATCTGTTACCACAAATACTCACAACTCAAGCTTCAGGCACATGGAAAAGATGGGTTTTCATGAGGAGCTGGTGGAAAGAGAGGATGTGAATTCAGACAGTCCAGCTGTGGGAACAGGGGAGGCTCAGGGACATCTCCTCCCAGCCCCAGGAAGACTCACTCAGTTGCTACATCTGTCTAGACTAAAGTAGCACATTGCAATGACAAAAATCCTCTTGGACACAGCTTTGTTTAACATCTCCCTGGAAGTGCCTACTTCCCTAGAATCTGATGGCGAAGCAGAAAAATAATTGTTTTCTCTAGCAGCAACAGCTGTGCATTGAAAAAAAATTGTGTTTTAGAAGGGTTTGGCTGTAGTAGAAACACACTGATAAGTACTTTGAGACATGCAAGTAAGGACTTCCATTCAAACAAAATATCCACAGCATACTACAAGATGCCAAAACAGAATAGACAAATATGGTTCTGCCTCTACCCTGCACATGGCTAAATAATAAAGCATTTGGCCTATGATTTTAAACATTTTCTGCAAGAACTGAATAAAGGAAGGTAATTTTTTCTAAGGAAAGTGCAGCAGGCATTCTTAATTAGAGAAACCCAAAGATAAACAATGATCTCTCACATCCATGAAAATACAGTTCCTTCAGCTGATGTTTTACATGTCTTGCTCTCACAGAAAACAAGGCTACTCACTGGTGTTTTCAGTTCTCAATGTGTATGATATGGCAGAAAGCTGAGATCCTGTCTATGATTTGGGTGTATTTGCACCTTAAGAGACCACTAAAGCAGAGTCTATCAGAGGAGTTTGAGAGTAACCACTTTAAAAGTTATCACAACTTGGATGCTCAGCATTTATGTCACAATTCTTGGATATGTGAACAGAGAAATTGTTGAGAAGGCTGGCCCTGACACTACATAGCCATAACCACCTGCTCAGTTATGGATGGCCTCATAAATTACATTGGTTCTCTGACATTCCTGGAGATCATATCCAGGGATTCAGAATTGTTAGGTGATATTAGAGATTCCTGCTCACACACATCCTTGATTTTTGACATGGCTGGAACAACCAGCACATCTTTCTGCCCTTTATACTCCAAGGCACATTACGCACCCAACCTGCAATTTCTGCTGTACATCACAGCTCCTTAAGAGCATTTCCAAAATCAGCAGCACAGACCTCATCACTGTCAGGCTCCAACCCACTTTTTCCTGGTTTTCTAAAGACCAGCTGTTATCTGGGTGATGCAAAACTTCATCACTTGTGCACAACTCCAGCCAAGAGCTCAGAGGGTGCCAAAGCAGATGTGCCACAGGCACTTGTTGCTGTGCAGAGGAGCTTTGTGTCAGTGGCACTGCAGAGACTGGAACAGCTCCTGCGGCTACCCAGAGATACCAGATCACAGCTGTGGAGCTGCAACCTGTTCCTGCCCTGGCAGAGCAGCTACTGGGCCTGGAGCATCCCAGGGGAAAAAAACAAAAACTGGTGTGAGATGGCATCAGAAGCTATTTCACAGGGTGTTAGTCAATGGAAAGGAAAGAGCAGGAGTTCAAGGGAGGTGTCACTTGAGCAGTGCTTCCCCCAGAGCTCTGTCAAGACCTCTCAACAACACTGATGAAGGCAAATGTTGCCCTCTTGGAAAGGAGAGGGCTCAGTCATCTGGGGGAAGGCTCATTCTAGGGACCCAGCTGTGGGTCAATGCAATGCTCTGCTGAATTTTCAAGCCTTATCTGGTCTCTGCATTTCACACCCTCAGCTTCCACTTCGGGGCCAGTTGAAAACAGGCTGCAAAATAAGTTCACCTAAAACTTTCACAGGGGGATTTCCTACACTGAAAGTGTGGAACCACAAAGAGGTCAGGCTGATCTTTCATAGCGTGGAACCTTCTGGTTCTGCACAAACGGCTGCTCTTTCTTTTCAAGTCATTACTCACCAACGTGCTCCAAACAGCATAAACACATAAAAGTCCTGTTTGGCATCTCTGACTCTGAGGAAGGTTTTGTTTGGTGCACTCTAGGCTACAGAAAAGACAAGACAGCAGCGACCCATGTGCTGCTCCCCTGCTGTAGATGCAGCTGCCTACACAGCCAGCAAGTTTTCTTTATTAAAGAGTCACACACAGTTGATCCAGTGACGCATTGCTAAAGTATTTGTTTGGGCCCAGGGCCATATCTAAAGGGACCTCCACTACAGCCCAGGATAACCCTATTGTCTCTCAGGATGACCCTATGGTCCCTCAGGATGACCCTACTGTCCACTACCAAGTAACCACCGGATGCTATTGCAACACAAGACATCTGGGCAGAATTTATGAGTCTGACACCATCTGTCTGCTTTCAGATATTAATTCTCCAGCCTACTTTCAGCTGCTGTGTCCTACTTTCAGATGAAAAGTATTGTGTTCTCTGGTATTAAACATACTCACTGGTGCAAAGGTTATGTGGCTACAACTGAAATAAGCCTCCTCTGAAGAAATGAGACAATTCATTACCACAGCTCCATTCTCACTGACCATTTCACCTCAGAAGAGCAAACTGAAGACTATTTAAAAAGTCAGTAACGTTTAGGACTTAGATCTCCCTGTTGTTCTTGGAAGCTATAAGAAATTTACATATTGGGTTGTCATCTTTAGTTGTTAAGTCCAAGGACTGGCTCAAATTTTCCTGTTCCATCACAACTCAAAGATCAGCACCAGCCAATTGTACAAAGATCCAATTAACAGTTCACAACCTGGTTTCTTAAGAAAAGTAAAGTTTGTGGGATCAAGCAAAGCACTTTCTTAATTCCTCCCTCTTCTCCCCAACATCCCTTGTAGCCCTTTGATAAATATTGCAAAAATAAGAAAATTTTAAAAACCCGAAGAGATTCTCTTCTCAAGGCAAAATAAAACTAAGACAGTCCTGTAAAGTCAGCTCTTGAGTCCAGGGAATTTGTGTTAGAGGGCAAAAGCTTTAACATCAGGAGACATCACAGAACCCATTTTCAGCATTCATTTGCCCTTTCCATGTACTTCTGAGCACTTTTCTCCCAGAAGTTATGGAGCAACAGTTTGCCTTCCCTTGACACAACCAGTCTTTTAGGGAATACAACACTCAATGCAAGCATTTCCATGTCAGCCACTGGTATCTCTCAGTTCTAAAGTCATCCTTTGTAGAACCATCTGTAATGCTGTTGTAGCTGGATTTTCTATTCTCTCTGTCCTAGTTATCCAGATAAGGGCTTGCAAGGCTGCCAGTGCTGATTTGCCATAGGAAAGGGAAGTCACAGAAATAAATTGCAATAAGAAATGTGACAGCATAAGAAATTATGGGTTCCACCTTACATCATTCCTTTGCTTTCTTCTGGAGGAAGAGACCTTCCACTGTTCACTGGGGGAAAGGAGAGAGAAGGAAAGGGAAGAGCTGGGTTTGGATTTTTTAAAACCAGAGCTGTTGGTCATCTTCCAATTCTAGAAGAGCAACATTTCAACCAAGTACAGCTTTCATTTAAAAGATCATTCACCAAAAAAATCCTGCTGAAGTCTCCAACAGGAAAATCAAGGCA
This sequence comes from Pomatostomus ruficeps, assembly GCA_013400735.1. NCBI lineage: Eukaryota > Metazoa > Chordata > Aves > Passeriformes > Timaliidae > Pomatostomus > Pomatostomus ruficeps. The sequence goes on from VYZT01035330.1 coordinate 11,020, forward strand.
CTGAACCAGCACAGAAAAAGCAGAAGGAACACACACCCCATCCCCAAGATACTAGCACAGATAACAATAATGAAACAACTTGCAGTAGGTCCCCACACAGACCTAAAAGAGAGAGCAGACAACATGAAAATTCATTTACATGTCCACAGCCATAGGAAGAATAGGGCACTGTTGCTAGAAAAGGGTTTCCAAAAGATGCCACCGTTCTGAACAGAAACCCATAAGTAGGCAGCAAACACAAGTAGTCTTTCGGAGAGGTTCAAAAGAAAGGAGTTCCTTGCTTTGCTTCCAAACCCCAAGCTTTTTTCTTTGAAAAGCAGCCAGCACCTCCCTGTGTGGCTGTGATTACAGTCAGGGATAAAAAAATGCTATTAGTGCTATTGGACTAATAACAGAAATTGCTCTTTTGCTGGTGGGATCAAGAATGAGACAAGATCTGATCATGCTTACACAATGCTTGAGAGATGGGTGCTCCAGATAGAAAATCATTTGGCTGAACTGAATCTGAACCAGGCATTAAAAAGATCTGAAAGCTTTAAGAATGTTGAGAAACGTTCCAGAGTATGGGGCCTGCAGGAAGTGCTTATGATCCCCTCTTCCTTCTCCTACTTACACAAATTGACTGCTGCAGACCTTTCCTTCAGACAATAACTACATCCACCTCAGCTATCAAGCTAAAAGTCTACAGTGCTTCAGCACCTGGGCAGAATATCTCTGTATGACTGTTCTGCACCTGGAACAATTATTTACAGGCACTTTTCAGGGTCTGGGCTTAGGATCCTGTTCGTATCTATCTCTGACAGACAAAAGTTATTTAGACATTAATATTCCCATAGTTGTAGCACAGCCATACAACTGGAAGCTCTCTGCTCCTACACCAGAGCAGCTAGGTTTAAAAGACTGTGTAGGCTTCAGCTGCACAAATGTTTTCAAAAAGCAGAGGTTGGGAAAGCAATTCCGTTGGGAGGAGGGGGTCAGGTTTAAGCCTGCAATATTTGGCAACTCTCAGTCATATTTTTGTCACTGGTTCAAGAGTCCTTGAACAGCTAGGACTTCATTTACTAGTACAAAGTATTCCATGAGTACCTTGGTCTTTAAAATGGGCATCTATGGAAAAAAAGCCAAGTTGGGCTCCTGGAGGCAGGAATAGCTTTTCCATTTCTTAATTATTTACTCATCTTGTTTTTTCCTTGCATAAAAAAGGTGCCACCAGAACCTGCAGAAACAGAGATAATTCACTAGCACACCAGTGGAACTGGGTACATGCTATGAATTACTTGGAAAAGTTATTCTATAAAGAGTTCCTCCCTCCTAGAAAAATTCTCACCAACTGTAGTTGCAGGTCTGCTTACAAGAATTATGAGAAAACAAACCACAATTAAAACCCAGACACCTTCACTTTTGCTTTAAGAGAGCAATGCTCCTCGAGAGACCAGCTCAGGCAGAGACCAGCTGCTTTTGGTTCAGTAGCTCTGACATCAGTGAATTAATTATTATCATTGATTGGCCCCAGGATTTGTTCCAGGTCTATAAAAACTTTATGATGAACAGTTGCTTATAAACATGTTCAAACAGCTGCATTTTGTAGCTGAGTAGAAAACCCCAGGATGTGACTCAGGTGGTTTGTCTCACTCAGAGGAGCAGTTGTCAGGTTTATTTTCCAGGTGTACAAATCCTCAGCAAGGTGCCTGGTGTGGGACCCTGTCAGTTCAGTCCCAAGTGAGCATCATTTTCCAGGGAAGAGCCAAGACAAGTTACACCAGCCTTGAATAATCTCAGTTTCTTCCTCTCCTCCCACCCTGAACTTCCATTTTCAGACTCACCATTCCCAGTACTTCCATGTCCAATGCAGCAGTTTCAACAGCATATGCTGCTAGTTAGCCTCATTTACCTGTGAGGCTCACCAATTTGTTGATGAATACTTAACTCCCTCCTATAGAACAAAATCATTTTCTGAACTTGGTCCAACCTTCTTCCTCTTCTCACCTAGTAGGACATATAAATCCTAGTGATTCTGGCATTACAAATCTGGGATGAGATATATTGTGCTAACAGGTCTGACAGAGGAAAAAATAAACTGACTGTTGAGCCTTGGTGGGATTGTTACATGTATCACTAACAAGAGCATCTTGTAGAAAGAACCTCTCTTTGAGACATTGTGCAAATTAAAAATAGCTCAGAGAAGAGGCACCACAATGCAGTAAAGAAACTGGTAATCCTGGAGCCTGTTGCTAGCAAAAATAAACATCTGCAGGTCAGGATTTTCCCTGGTCTCACAGTATTGGGCTGGAAAGTCATTTTGGAGAAGAGAAATTGTCTGGTATTAGCATGTTACACTTCCTCCTAGATAAGGCATTAAACAAAAGTAATAAAGGCATTTTATTGACTATTCTGTCAGCGCAAAGCAGTCTCTTGAGCCTGAAATAGGTTCCCTTCTGCTTCCTAGGAAATTCCCCCAGAATTTCCCTTTCTTCCTCTCCCTTGTGATTAGGCTATATCCACTACCCGAATTCAAAACTTCCAAGGGAGGGAGTTTTCCTCTTTCCTTCTTTGTGCTGATAACATTTACCAAGGGGCTTTTATAATCCTGGCTTGGTGTTAAAGGTGCCTGCTGCTTGGACAGGAAAAAACCCACACTTGTAAAATGGATCATTTTGGAGTTTTACAGTCTTAACAGCTCAATACTTTCATACAACGGTCTGGGTTTTAATGGATCTTAAAGATCATCTCATTCCAACCCCTCTCCATGGGCAGGGACACCTTCTACTAGACTGGGTTGCTCAGACCCCCATCCATCCTGGCCTTGGGTTCTTGCTTGGTGTTCAGTAACTCAAATATTGTCAAGTTATATCCTCTCTAAGTGTTATGGTGCTTCAGCTGCACTCTGTCAAGACACTGGACAGTCAGGATGGAGAGCAAAGACCAAAGGAATCACATTTATGAGCTTTTAGACACTTAGCAGCTGTAAGCAGTGGAAGAAATGGAGGCTGTTGAGACATCCCAGGTGTCGGGCAGAGGCTGAGGTCAGAAATGCTTTCAGCGCTTCCAGGCCTAGCTTGAAATGCAGCCGAACCATATTCCCACTTAAACCAGAGCCTGGCTGAACCAGAGGGCTGGAGCCTGGCTGGACCTGGGAAGCAGCAGGCAGCTGCTGCTTCTGTGCTGCTCATTGCTCCTTAGCCAGAGGGAGCATCCTGGGTCACCTCTCTGGCAGCCACTTGCCCTGCTCTGCCCTTTCCATCATTTCAGGCATCAATACCCTCTTTATTCTGTTTTTCCAAGAAGCCTGAACCAGCCTGGTACACGTCTAGCTGTGCATGTCCCTCTGTGGGGGCTCAATAACAAAGGAAGAGCTCAAACAATCATCAGATTTCCAATGCAAGTTGAGGAGCTCAGCCCCTTGAACGATGGAGCTGTGAACTATTTGCAGAAATTTAAACTAGGCAGAGACATTGTGGTGTAGGGAAGTTTCTCCAAGTACCAGACTAACAACAGGATTAGGCTGCCATCCTCATCTTTAATGAGACAGAATCATTTCATGTAGGGAAATCTCTAATCCAGGTGGCACAAAACCCTTTAAGGCAAGTAATAACTACAGTGAGAGGGAAAGGCCTTGAGACAAAGAGCAAGGAGAAATGCCTGCCAACCACACCCATACTATGCAAGAACCTCCCACATATTTCAATCCATTTTTGTCTTTCTTGCCTGTACCTGGCTTATGAGGAGCTGTATTCAGGGATTCCTACCACTTGAGGTAATTAATACATAATAAATGTGTAGGTACCTGAGAGGGCCAGAGGAAGGGTAGTGAGGTATCTTTATTTCATCCATTTTCTCTCCTACTCCAGTAAATTTCTCCCCAGTTTGTGTCTAGCAAGAACCTCACACACATCCCAGTCAGTAAGAAGGCCAAGTAATCATTTCAGAGATTATGGCAATCATTTCAGAGATTATGGAAATAATCACTTGCACAGAAGCTGAGCTCTCTGCTGCAAAGTGGTGCTAGTAACCCAAACTGGATCAGCTCTCTTCAAAACCAGGTGTCATTTTTACATCTCCAGATCACCCACTTTAGAAGTATTAGTATTGGTCAGTGTTGTATTAATCCCATCTTTTTTACTGATATCAGTTAACTTAAAAATGCCTCCAGGACTCTTCACAGAATTTAATCTACGGATCAGCTTAGCTGCTTGGCTGTTGAGTGCCCCAGAGTCAGGTAATACCCCTGATTTAAGGCTTAGTTTGAGCAGATGACGGGGCGGGGGGAAAGCCCAAAGGGAAGAACAAAAAATTAAATCCTTATTTCCACGTTAACATTCTAGCCAACAACATCTCTGTAGGTTAAAAAACAGTAAACCATCATATAGAGAGTACTAGAAGCAGATGCTCAGCCAGGAACTGCCTCTAGAAGAAGGAAAAAACCCCATAACATAGATTCAGCTGAATGAATCCTTGTCACTTCCAGCATTGTCACTTGGGAGCTACTTCTTTAAGGCTACACTTTCCTAAAAGGTAAAGCCTCACACACCTATGCCTTTTTCACATAATTGCAATCTCTTGAAAGAAGAGAACTTTATTCTTGAGAAGAATAATTAATTCACCAAAAGAAGGAAAAAAAAATTTGTTGGAACTGTAAGATAAAGAGCAATGGAAACTCTCAGAAAAGCAAAAAGGAATTGAGAAAAAGAAGAACGTTAGTGGGAGCTGTCAGAAGGACTTTACAAAAAGGAACAATGGCTTTTTGGTCTCATTCCAGAAGCTTCATCAAAGGGCAGGAGCCCACCACACAGCAGTAGTTACAAGGAAAAAGTCTCAGCCATGAGCACAAGGCCAGGCAAAGGGTGGGATACACCTCCTGCTGCTTGGGCTGTGCTTCCTGAGATGTCAGAGTGTCAGGTCTGCAGAACTCAGTTCCAGGAGGGTTTAGGACATGCAGGATGGGAATAGGTGGGGCTGGGAACACTTGCTAGGGTTTCAGAGGGAGGAAATTCCTCCCCACGCCAAGAGTCTTTCCAACAGGAAGAAAGCAAATGAAAGGCACTGCCCTGCCACACAGCAGCAGCCTTCTCTTGGAAAGCTAAATGCTCAATCTGGCACAAAAGTTCTCTTCAACAGAATAAAGCGTGTTTTAAGAGAATGGGATGAGGGCCACTGCTGAAGATTACAGACAGATGTCACACCAAACTGCCTAACACTGACTCCACAGGCAGCAGTGACGCAACGTCCCTCTGGAATCTGTGTACAAACATCCCCCTTGTGCTTGGATTTGCCTTCACACAAGGGAATCAAGCAGATGGCAGACACAAAATTTCTCAGAAATAACAGCTGGAAATATGGATGCTGTGGATCTTGACCGTCTGAGTGTTCGATCAGACCAGACTTAACATGAAACCACTAAACACCCAGAAGGCTGTAGCATCATTTGCTCGGAGTTGAATTCTGTTCACTTGCATACCAAGAGCGTGCTTCCTTCCCCCTGAAACTTGAAACGAAACGTGCCACTTTTAGCATCAGTCCCCTGAGCCACCAAACCCTTCCCACTTTACAAAGCCACAGACCAGTTCAGTCTGAGAGCGATTTAGAATGGCTGTTCTGAAATCAAGAACACAGTCTAGTGTCTAGTCTCTAGTTTCCTGAGGCTTCCAGTTTGCTAAGTGTGCGAGGTCATGTACAGTCCATTTTTGGCCAGACACCTCTAGAGTTTTGCTGTTTTCCTTCAAACCTTTGGGAAGAGGTTTATGTTTGAATTCTGGAAACTGATCCATTATAAACTGAAATTCCTGCGTTCCCTGCACATTTTACTTCCATACACAAATTCTTCCTTACCAAAGCTACTTATTAAAAGCCAGGGAGGCTCTAAGTTCCTGCTGCAGTACCTATATGTGGTACAGTGGGGCAAAAATAGGGCAACAGAGCTGGGGAAGGATCTGGAGCACAAGACTGGTGAGGAGCAGCTGAGGGAGCTGGGGATGTTCAGCCTGGAAAAAAGGAGGCTCAAGGAAGATCTTCTCATTCTCTACAACTCCCTGAAAAGAGGTTGAAGCCAGGTGTAGGTCAACCTCTTCTCCCAGACAAGTGACAGGACTAGAAGTGGGCTCAGGTTGCACCAGGGGAGGTTTGGATTAGATATCAGGAAAAAATTTAAGGTTTGTAAAGCGGTGGAACAGGCTTCCCAGGGAAATGGTGGAGTCACTATCTGAGGAAGTGTTCAAAAAACATGTAGAGGTAGCACTTGAGGACATGGTTTAGTGGTGAACACGATGGTGGTGCTGGGTTGAGAGATGGACTTGCTGATCTTAAAGGTCTTTTCCCACTTTAACGATTCTTTGATTCTACAGCTTTCCACCAGGAGCAAATCATGCACCATCACTCATTCATTCGTTATCCCCAAGAAGGAGAATCTTTTCAGATGCCTTTGATAATCTTTCAGTCCCCAGAGCCTGTCTGTGGCCCACAACAAGCCTTAAACGGGCAATGGGAAATTCCAGCAGCATGGGGAAACACTGGAAAGCCCACAGGCAGCACCCCACCCACCACCCCCACAGCTGGGCTGGGGTGACTGGAGCACAGGGAGGGAAGGGAGGGAGCACGGACAGAGTACACAGAGCTCCAGTGCACAGCAGATAAGGGCAAGTTCAGAGAATTACAACAGCTTAAAGTCTGCTAAAACAAACAAACCTGAAAACCAGGCCAGCCGCCCACGCCAGGGCACCAGAAGACAAGGACCCAATCCAAGACTCAGCTGTCACCACAGGACATTTTGCAGCCTGAAGCCCCAGGCAGTCCCCCGGGGAAGCAGAGGACACGACTTCCCACTGCCTTGAGCCACAAGGGTGGCTACAGAAACACTCACTGCCACTGCTCACAAACTTCCAAAAGATTGCTTTCAAATTAGGGTAATTTCAAAACCTAAAACCCTTGAAGCAGAAGCCACTGTCATTTTTGACTATGTATCAGCATGTATCCCTCTCCCAGATGTCTTAAATCTCTCTCCCTGAACTAATTATATGACAGGTCCATAAATGATGTCTCATGTTGTTTATAGGTTGCTTTCAGATAAGACCAGAAGTAATCACCCAGTTTCGGTACAGGCTGTTACATCATAAAACTTTCTCTAAGAAACCAGACTGTAATTTCCACTTGCAAACTCACTCATTAGCTTTCTATTAATGAATGGCTTTTATCTGAAGGTAAAAGGACTGTTACTGTGGTTACACGAGAGGAGAGCACTTAAAAAAATGACAAATTTGCCTTGATATGGGTAAGGAAAGGCAAGGTGGCATTTTTCTGCTCAGGGTACACTCAGGATTTCACAAAGTCATGGAGAAAGGTGCCTCCCCCAGCCTCCTACATCACCAGTAATAAAAGTCACTTTGCTTAAGTCTGTTCTCAAAAGCCAAAGGCATGCAAGGGAGGGAGTGGGGAAAAAAAACATACTTGAAGAAATTACCAATGACTGAGTTACCAAGCTTTGCTAGGTGCACATTGAAGGCCATTGCCAAGATTGAAACTTCTCATTCATCTGCTGGGTGATTTTGGCTAATTCTTTCAGAATTACTGGTGTCTGCTCCACCTTGTATCACCGTTCATTCAGAGCCCAGCTGCATCGACCAGTGCTGGACGGTGCCAGATGAAGTGGAAGAGCTGACACAGCAAATAAGTTCCCTCAGTTTGTTGTGCCCACTGAGTTCACACCAACTTTACTATCAGTGTCACACTCTGTGGTCACCACACAGGGGGAGTTTTAATGCTCCAAGAGCATAAAGCCTTCAAGAGCAGCATTTAGACCCTTTCTCACCCCCACTCACTGGAAAGGGAATTGGAATCCATTTGCTTTGGGACACAAAGCCCTGCTATTCTACTGGGAACATTTGGTTACTTCCCTGTTTGATTAATTTAATTTTTTATTGCAGACTGAGCTAGCATGCTCAGTAAATGGCCTTGCACGTATGATGCAAAAGTTGGATGACAGAGATTGTGAAGAAGATCATAATTTTACAATTTAATCATACACTTTACAATTTAATCATATACTTTAATTATACCCAATGCCTTAGTTATTACAGGTAGGTTAGCATGTTAAAGAGTTATTAATTAGCATTTGAATTCTTCAGGAAGTGATTATTCATCACAAAGCCTTACTCAGTTAATTATTTTAACCTCTGGGAAAAGAAGTCCCAAATAATTCCTTCATATTATTAAAATGAACAATAAATGGGTCCACTTTCAATCTGAAAAAAATGACAATGAAAAAGATTGTTAGTTTCAAGAATTCCCTTTCATTTAAACCAGAAGTGGAAAATAAGAAAAATAAAATATCACATAGAAATTGTTTTAAGTGCTTATCCACATAGTGCATGAAACATCTTACATCAGGTGGACTGGACAGACAGGAACAGATGTCTCTTTTAGGGTACCAGAAGCATCAAGCTGAGTCAGCTCAAACCAGAAAGAAATGTTATTGTAACTAAACAGCACTGAGTTAAGCTAAACTGAGGGTCAGGTACTCCAGCTGGACCCATCTGAATCATTCCTGTGGGTAGATTCTGCTTCCTTAAAAAAACCCTGCATTGTTCCCTATGCACAAGTTTAACTTCAGTGGGGAAGTAACAACAGCACGTGGATGGCAAGAGAACTCAACATTCACACGCAATTCAGATGCAGTTTGGTATTTCAACTCTGATCCCAGTCACTCCCCAATCCAAAACTTCCAAAGAGGCATTTGTGAGAACCAGAAACTCCACAGGGACTCCGTGGGAGTGAGCCAGCCAAAGCCAGGGACACAAACAAACCAGCTCTGCTGGAACAACCACCCTCACGTTCTTCTTGAGTCAGAACCAAAACTGTTAGAAAATGACCCTCCGGAGGAATGACACAACTTGCAGGAGCTCTGACTTGCGGGTCATTCCTGCCTGCTGTTACTGCACCTCTTGAAAGGCGTGTTAGCTGGTCACACCTACCAACACTTTTAGCTTTTTTTAAATCCGTTTTATCACGAGGACCACCTTTACCTACAGAAAGAGTGGCCACAGTACCACAAAGCACCAGCTGCTGGGCCAGACACCCTCAGCATGGCCAGAGACCTTGCTGCTGCCTAACAGGAGAGGTTGGTGTGGAGCCCTGGTTCAGCAGAACAACTTTTCCTGGTATTTTTGCAGCCTTATGTGGAGTGAAACATCTGCACAAAGTTGAGAGGGCAGATGAACTCTTCTCCCAAGAAACCAGAAAGAGGATGAGAGGACACAGCCTCAAGCTGCCCCAGGGTAGGTTCAGGCTGGACATCAGGAAGAATTTCTTCTCAGAAAGGGTTGTTAAGCATTAGAGTGGGCTGCACAGGGAGGTGGTGGAGTGACCACCCATGGTGGTGTTCAAAAAACAGCTGGACATGGCACTCTGGTCTGGTTGACAAAGCAGTGATCAGACAAAGGTCAGACTCTGTCTCAGAAGCCTTTTCCAACCTAAATGATTCTGTGATAAGAGTGGCCACCAGTGCCTCAGTTTCATTTACAACAGATAGGCAGGAAAGAAACAAATATGGAATAAGCTTCCATAAATGTATACCCTTGCCTGAAACAATAACCTCCTCCAGTGGGGGGGAGACAACCACAGGAGTTTATCAGAAACAGCAGGACACACTGGGTTTCATGTCAAAGAAGCCAACACTGGCAGATGGCTTGCCCTGAGTATCAGGAAGGGGCTGCTAAATAATCCATAACCAGGGCATGGCCCTGAGGAGAGAGGGAAGAACACAGAAACCCAGGCCTTACTCACCCCAGGAAACCTCATTGCACCAGGATCAACAGGCAGGAGAACAGCACCACCACCTTCCTGATACAGAGCTTCCGCAGCAGGAAGAAACCTTGGCTAAACCACTGCTTCCACCAGCAGCATTGTCTCTGGAGCAACAGGGAGGAACAATCACTCAGATATTTGTACTCCTTAAGCTGTGAGATCCTATGAGGATGGCAACAGGAAGCCCAAACTCCACATTTATTCCCCTGCCTCCACTCCTGCTCCATTTTGGATATTTTCCCTGAGAAAGTGCCTGATTTAAAAGCCTCCTCAAAGAAGTTCTTTTAAGCATCATTTTCCTTACAGGCTTACTATTCTCCTGGTAGACGTGCAGCTCTGGTGGTATTTGGCAGTTTGTAGGATGATGCCTACACCTCCTGATAAATACAACCCCGGTCAGGTTTCTCCACTTTCTTTGATCTCAGCTGGCTGCAGAACAAGAATCCCTTCACTGGGCTGAGAGCTGAGGGCTAGTCAGAGCAGGGCTAGTGACTCACATCCATCCCAACGAGAAAGCACATTCTTTGGATTGCAAGAACGTACCCAGAATGCAAACACACAGAGAATCTATACACACAGAGTGTAAATGATATATACACAGAAATTATATAATAACTCACCATGTTTTACATACAGATAGTGAAAGGAAACAGCAAATGAAGTACCACTAAATAACCTATTCTCTCTTATAAGAAACACTTCTAACAACAAAAATTAAGAGCCTTTCACTCTTTTGCAGAGACACAAGGAGCAGCTGAAGTGTCTGGAGAAGCTCCTGACAGGAACAGATTCCCAAGGGCTGGGAGGCATGAAAATGAAATGGTAAGCTATGCTTTTCCTTGGGCTGTGAAGCAGCTGAAGTTGGGGAGCTGAAGGAATTTCTTTTAATTACCAACAGAAAATAACCTCAAGCTCAAACTATGATGCAATTAACATTGTCCATGTGTGAAGGCAAGGAGGAAGTACAGGTCTGGCAAATGAAGCCTTGTCCAATTATGACCAATGAGAAACTTCAGTTCTACAGGCAGGAGATAAAATCCACAGCAAGGCTAGATGGCAAAACAAGCCAGGGTTTCTAACACATCCAGCTTCATATCCAAATTACCTCCACAAATGAGGGAGCTGGGAAAGATGATATAAATTACACCAGAGAAAAGGTCTTTGATCTCTGCTCTAGCATTCTAACAAAGCATTTGACCTTTCTCTCTTCTCTCTCCTTCCCATTAGGGAGACTGCTCTCTGGATGGTTGCCTGCTTACTGCTTGCATCTCTGCCCCGAGGTAAATACACCAAAATGCACACCTAGGAATTAGGAGAGGCATTTACATGCGAACACACAAGCTGCAAACAGAGTCTTGGAGCAAAACAGGCAAATGAACGCATTGCTTTGCATCTATTTCATCACAGTCCAACGTTTGCAAGTACAGGTCACAACCTTCGGGTAAAACTCTGTATCCAAAAGATGTGGTTTACAAAGTTAACGTGTTTCTGACCCATGAACCTTTACCTATAAATTTTATCCTGCCACATCCTTAAAAGTACCCTACCATTTTCATATTATTAAAGATGACTTGGAATCTCATCCTTCATAACCCCCAACCATCTTGCATCTGCTTAGTTCTAGCAGAGCTGGGTTTCTGACATTATATGAATTAGATACCACCTTCCCTATGGAAAGGATAGACTAGGATGTGCTGCTGAGGGAGCTTTATACAAGGTGCAATTTCCTTATTGAGGTTTAAAGTCAGCAGTAGTAAGACCTCTGTGTGTGGCCAGGATTTCTCTGTTTGCCCAGAAGTGCCCCACATTTGCCAAATATTGTGGTGGTTAAGGAGGTTATGCTTCACCTGGAAAACAAGGGGGGAACAAGTGAACAAAAAAGCCCAGTCTTTATAAGCTTCCCTGCACCACACTTTGGAGGCCAAAGCAGCAGTATTTTATAATTATAGGAATCTTACAGATTGGTTAAATTGTCATATTCAATTTCACCTTAACAGGCTTAAACAATTCAGCAATACTTAAAACACATAATTTAAAAAAAAATCCACAAAATAAACTCATCCTACTTTCCACTCAAGCCTTACGACTGCAATTCAAAACTGTGTGCCAACATTCATCTTCTGCAAGACAGAGAGCTGCCCCTTCCATGCGCAAAACTTACTTGATAGGTGAGATGGGCACTATTAATCCTGATTTTCGTGCCTTAGCAGTAGCTGCCACCACAGGGCTGCTTCAGTTTTCTGGCCAGGAAGCTCCGTGATTCCACATCTCCTGGTGCATCACCAGCCTTCAGCATGACTTCACCCTTCCTCTCAAGGTGGCCTTCTATAAAAACACTTCCTTGACTTGCCCTCAGAAATTCTCCCCATCTGCAAAAGACCTCATGCATCTGTGGGCTTGTAAATAACTCATTAGAGCAGATTTCAGTCACCTCTGCTTGTTCCAGCCAAATTCAGCAGTGCCTCCTTTTTGCCTCCTTCTGCCCTGGTTTCACCAGCTGGAAGCACTGAGGGCAGGGTGGGCTGAGCCCTGTGGGTGTTTATAGTGTCCTCACCAGTGTCACAAGGTTTGTAGACCGTGTCATGGAGGAGAGGGAATGGGTATGGCTAAGCTCAGATATGCCAAACACTGCTGTCCTCCATCCTCAGAAAAGAATCCAGAGCAAATAGGTGCACTTCCAAAACCAATATCAAAAGTAGAGATCAAGTATCTCCTGTCCACAGGCAGGAGAGAGGACCCATACCCTTTCTCCCTCTTTTACTCATTAAGAAAATCCTTATTGTCCATTTTTCTGAATAGAGCTACAAGCTCTGTTTATTGTCTTTTCTTCACCACTGTGCAACACTGGGCATTGCAGGCACTCTCTCTCCTGACAGGACCCTGTAGGCAGGACCTTTCCCCCCAGAAAAGTCTCTCTCCCTCCTGTGCTGGAGGCTGACTCCTTCCACTGCCTGCAGCAGCCCGAGGCGCACTCATCTTCTGCTGTGGTTTCCTGACCACGGTCAGCCATGACCACAATCTGCTTTCAGACACAGCCTTGCCCCAGGGACACTGCTGAGCACAGCCTTTGCCCAGGCCCAGACAGCTCAGGGATGGGGCTCAGGCTGCTCCCTGCCCTCACTCCCTTCCCTCATCCAGCAGTGGCCCCTCAAGGTGTGCTGGGGACAGCCGATGGCCCTGCTTGGGTATGTCACTGATTGCAGGGCATGGGGACTGTAGAGTCATACATGCTGGGGCAGTAACGGCATAGGACAGTGGAGGCTGACCTTTATTATACATAAAATAAAAGCCTTTGGATGCTGTTGTAAGTCAGATTCCCTTTGAGATGCAAAACCTGGTCAGACACTGATACATTTGGAGAATCACAGGACCACAGAATCATTTAGGTTGGAAAAGATCTTTGAGATCCTACAGCCTATGACCAAACACCACCGTGTCACCCAGACCATGGCACTGAGTGCCACATCCAGCCTTTCCTTAAATACCTCCAGGGATGGGAAGGACTCCACCACCTCCCTGGACAGCTGTTCCCATGTCTAATCAGCCTTTGAAAAATAGTTTGGCCGAAGCGTGACGACCGAATGGCTGAGCCCTCCACACAGTAAAGGGATTCTCTCTCCACCAATAACCAGAAAAAACACTTGGGATATGTGTTTTTTTCATCTTCAAGTTGACATTGTTGGGCAAATTGGACTGGGATTTTCAGCTGAAAACTCTGGAAACCAAAGGAAAGCAGATGTGTGGTAGTAGAGTTATAACCAAAGACATTTACTTGGCTCTGAGATTTAGCTGTCTGTATCACGCTTTTCCTTCTGCTTTTATATCTGGATAAACACAGTGTGACATCAAAGAAGGCTGATTGATATGGAAACAGAGGCTTGAGCACGTGACAAGCTGAGCCCTGGCCGATGTCACTGACTTCAAGGGGAAACTGGAACTCTCTTTGGTCTTTAGCCTGACATATGCGGGGAACTGATGCAAGCCACGAACACAGGAATGACCCCACTGCAACCAAGAGCATTTATTTCAATGTTGAGTCTAATTGCTTGCCCCTTATGCTTCACAGAACTTTGGCCATGGGAGCAGATCGAGTTGTTTCACAGTGAATTTTAGCTTTTCTTGGCTCAGTCACAGACTCACGCTGCTTTTGTTCTGCTCCGTGCTGGGAACAACTTTTCCTTCCAAATTAATTAATCTGCATTTTAACTTCTAAAATTATTTTATGCAACAGGTTTGGTCAGAGTGCTAATTTAAGCCCACCTGCTGTGCTGGAAATACCTAGTTGTCTATGCTTAATAAACACATAAAAACCTTCTTCCACAACCCCGTCTTCCCCTAGAAAATGTAGCACTACAATCTGATAGGAATTATCCTACATGGTAGTGGCAGACTTACCCATTTGTGCAAGTTTTAATGTGCTTTCAGCTAACTTGGAAGCATTTATAAAATAATTAGCACCAAAGTTATTAAAGGAACAGTGTGTGTAAGTGGGGTGCAGCTGGGCTGCCTGCCCTGCCTGTGCCCCTGTTTGTTCACCTGCAGGATGCCTTCATCCTGGCTCTTACATCTTCTGGAATTGGTTGGGAAGGTTGGGAACACCTCTGCCTGATGTTGAGGACACCCACCAAGTCTCCCCAAAGTCTTGGACAAATCATTTGTCTAAAGTGGGAATGACAGACTCTTCTTTCTGGGCTGCTGGAGAATAACACCACAAAGTATGAGAGACCAGCAGACAGAATAAATAATTCTCCAAATAATGGGAGTCGTGGGAGACCAAACTCATCCAGGAGTTTTCTCCTGGTCTAGCACTCTTTTCACACTTCTCCCTTTTTTTCAGCCAGACTTCCTACAAAACCAGAACTTGTTTAGTCATGTCTGCCCTCCTCCACTTCCCTTCATCGCCTTTTCCTCTTGTGAACTGACCCATTAATTAAAGTCAAATCAGACACCTAATCCCAAAGACTCAAATCCCCAGAAACTGGAAGAAAAATCACCAGCTAAGGAGACAAGTGGGAACAAGTTCAAGCAAAAGCCCCACTGCCGAAGTGGAGGCAACCTGCACGTATCAACCTCTGTCCTGCTGCACAGCTGGCTGGGCTCTGAGCACACGTGGCCCTCCTGGCTGGAAGCACGAGAAGCCAGGAGGGAGAGTGGCAATAATGATGTGGTGAAGCCAAATTATGGGAAACCCGGTGCCCCTGTGTCTGCTGCACACCCATGGAATTGTCTGGTTTTCATTCCAGGTCAGCTGGACACCACGTGCCACGCATTTATTGGAGAAACTGTGGTTTTGCCTTGCACCACCAGCCCTCCTGGAGAGCTGAGCCTCAACAGGTTCAAGCTCTACTGGCAGATTGGCAAGAAGATCGTGCACTTCTTTCAGAACGGGCAGGATTCACTGAAGGACCAGGACCAAAATTTCTCCAACAGAACCAGCCTTTTCCTGGACCAGATGAAGCACGGCAACCTGTCCTTAAAGATCACCAATGTCCAGTTACTGGACGATGCTGAATACACCTGCATCTACAGACAGCCTGAGGATCATCAAACACAGAAATCTAAAATTAAACTCAATGTATCAGGTAAGATTTTTTTTTTAGTTCACAGGGAGGGAGCTGAGGGCATCATTTCTTGTTGATAAGCCATATATGGCCATTGACAGGGATAACTTCAATTTTTAAAGCAATTTTTCACTCAGTTTCATTCTGTTTCTTGCTTTTGTTGGAAGAATATGTGAGAAAGAAAAGAAAAATCCTCTTTGTTAAGCTTCAGCCCTTCAGGGCTCCTAAAGGCAAGGCACCTCCTTCTTCATCCTCCCTTCGAGGAAATATTAATGAATAATATCCCCAAATTTAAGTGTTTGGTTATTTATGTGTTTGTACTGTCCTTGCTCCACTTTGCCCCCGAGGAACAGGAGAGTTCATTTCACTGGTTGCACGTGGGGCTGTGAAGCAGAAGTTTAACCTCTGGCAATTGGATCCAAAGTCCAGCTCACAGACCCTTCCAGAGGAATGACAGCCAGTTGCTACTCTCCTTTTCCCCTGCAGCTGGAAGATGTGGATCTGGTGGCATGGCTGGACAGATGCAATGAGAATTATTATTTTTCCTCCTTAGGAAAATGAGTGAGGCCATAACACATGTTTGAATAATGAACTACCTACAAGCACAGCCACCAGAAGGGTTTGACCAGCTGACCAACTGAAAAAGAAAATCTAAAAAATATCACACACATCAAAACAAATCATATCTTTTTAAGCTGTCTTGCTTGAATAAGTCAGCTGGAAACTTTCATTATGCTCAACCACCTAGATTTAAATAGGAAAGAAATTGTTTTCAAGTAAAATAAACCTTTTAATATCTTTTTTTTAACGCACATAATTCTCAAGAGAAAAATGCTTTTGAAATATAAAGTGAAATACATTTTTTCATTAAATTTCAAAGATAAATGTTTTTTGGTTTTCAAAGTGGGAAAAAAAGTGTTTTGAGAATGCAGAATCAAAATGTTTCCCTCATCTACATTTTGGGAGCAGTAAAGTGCCTTTTACTCTGATTTAACACTGTGATAATACTTAAACTTTCAGTTTGTTTGACAAATGTGTTCTGCCTCAGAAAAAAAGGAACACAAATCCTTCAATTAATTGTCAGAAAAACAGAAAAAAATTCTAGGCTCAAACTATTAACTTTGATTATTTTTTTCCAGATCCAGTGAGGACTGAGAAGCCACCTTCCTCTTCTGGTAAGGCAATATTCCTTAACTTGCTAAGTGTCTGAGGAATTATCCTGTGCTTTATTTTGTATTTGCAAGGTTGGTAAAATGTGCTGAATAGATAAAGTCCACTAAAGTTATGGTTCTTGTTCTCACTAAGCCTGGTAAAATATAGCTGTCCCAGATGGGAAAAATGTCTCCGCCACTGAGACAGACCTAGACTGCAGGGGGAAGGATCCTGAAGTGCCAGGAGTCACGAGTCCATAAAATTACTCCTCATAAAAAGCAGTAAGAAGCAAGTAACACGGAAGGCACTCGGTTCTGGGAGTTAAGGCCTTTGGAAATTACTTTGATATGAATGAATCGAAGAATTGTCAAGGCTGGGAGACACCTTCAAGGTCACCCAGTCCTACATCAGCCCAGCACCACCTTCATCACCCCTAAACCATGTCCCCAGGTTCCCAGGTGCCTCTTGAACGCTTCCAGAGACAGTGACCCCACCACCTCCCTGGGTGACCCATTCCAGTGCCTATACCCACTCTTTCAGTGAACTGTTTCTCTAATATCTAATCTGAACCTCCCCTGGCACAATTTAAGGCCATTTCCTCTCATCCTTGCATTTGAGACGTGGCAGAAGAGACCAACCCCTACCCCACTACAACTCTCTCTCAGGTAGTTGTAGAGTTAAACTACCAGACTGAGCAATCTGAGGGGTCCTTTTGCTATTAAATATTCAAAAAATACATGACTAATGACGCCACATAAGCTCTTCTGGGAAATTAGGGTAGATTTTATCCAAAGGCAATTTTGCAATACAATACAGATGTTTGTATCGAGGTTTATTCGTTACAGAAAACTACACTCAGGTCATTTGTGAACACTTCTGGAGTGCATTCAGTGCAGAAGGGATGTCCAGCTTGTACCTGCCATCAGCAGCAAGTTCTTCCCTAAAAATCCTCCTTGCAAACCAAACGGTTCTTATTAGTGCTACAAATTCTTAAATTGGCATCAAACCTGTAGTACTTCATCAAATAAAATCAAGAGCTGCAATCAGTATTTTCCTGGAAGCTGGAAGTTATGATCCTTTACATAACAATTATTGTATTGCAGTTAACATGGTAAGTTCGGCCACACTATGGCGTTACGGATTAGGCTGCAATAAACTCAAATAGAAACTAAGAAAGAGAAATGTTCCAGAGTTTTACCTCATGATTGCACAGAAAAAAAAAAAAAATCAGTCCTTGTGCCTCATGAGTAAAAAACAACTTGAAAAAATACAGGAAGTATCCCTTTTTAGACCTAAAATAGGTAGTCTAGCTGGCTTAAAGGTCTTTAAAAAAACCATGAGGTTAAATTGAAGATGGTATTATGTGCCTTCACATTACATTATAAAAGCAAACAGAACAGGAATTAGAATATCTCCAGTTGTTACCTTCCACGAGAAATCAGAAATTATCAAGGGTCAAACTTTTTAATGTAGAAGTAGGGAAAGAGTCTCAAAACCAAATGTCAGTGGGTTGTATTTAAATGAGATATTTGTATTTATGTTTGACTCAGCCAAAACCCTCCTGACAACTACCCCTCAATATAAACTATTTCTTATAATGAAAAGGTATTCATTGAGGAAAGGTTTTCATTGAGGAAAATCAAAATAAATTACTGGGACAAAAGGGGAGTGTTTCACTTTGCTGTAGGAGTGCAAACTGAATCACACACCTTTGACACCTGATGGTTCTTGTACTGCTGGAGTTTGAGGGTCTTGGGGATGAGGAAAGAACAAAAGTCTTACTTTTAAGTGTAATTTTATTAAAAAAGAAAAAATATATTTCCTGTTGTCAACTTCTTTTAAAGAAAATCATCAGCCATAGCTCCCCCTTTTTTTTTAATTTATTTTTCAGCAATTTCTTAAGAAAGAGAGAAAGAGAATCTGTTTTATATTAGCTGTTAATTCATAAGGGACTTAGAAAAATTCAAAAATGACCTGCTGGGAACAAAGGCATTATATATCTTCGTGAGAAACATTTCTCACATTTCACAGTAAACCAGATCAACAAATACTATTTTTATGTAAAACAGAAAGAGTTTTCATCTGTTTCACTATGGCTACATTTCTGTTTGTTTGCTGGTTTGTTTATTTTTCGCAATTACTTTAAAGAGCCGAATTTTACTTTCACTCTGAGTGTCTTGCAGGACTCCTTCTGGGTCAATAAAACTAATTTAACACTTTTTTCTGGGAAAAATGAAAGGGTCTGGGCCTGGAAAGGGACACAAAAGGCCAGGAGGCTCGTTGTTCTAACCCTGCATTTATTTCAAAGCGTTACTGAGGACTACTTGATGTCAACTTGCTCTCTCCACGTTAATATCACAAACTCCTTCCAGGAAAAGGGGGGAAGCACCCTGGCTAGAGATAAATGAACTACAGTGAGATACTGACAGCTGATACTACAGCAACGGGAACAGCCCTCGGGCTGGTGATGTAAAAACCACTAGAGCCTGATCGCCTCAGAGAAGGACTTGGACCTGAACATGTTTGGGAAAAAATTCTCTTCTTTATAAGTCAGGGGTTGAAAATCTCATTTTGTTTTTTACTACATCCAGCACAGGTTGAAGGTACCACCTTGCCAAGGGTAATTTGTACCCTGTGTCCACGTTGTGAGTTTTGTACCTAGAGTGGCACACAGTGCTGCCACCACTTAAAGTGTGTGTGACCTACACTTTTTAATATTTATTACCATTATTTATGGACTCTTAATCAAAACATCTGCCCCAGGCCCTGGGGAGGAAGAATAAAAATGAATTTTCATCCTAAAATCATAGAATGGCCTGGCTTGCATGGCATCTCAAGATCACCCAGTTGCCACCCCCTGCCATGGGCAGGGACAGCCCCCACTACCCAGGAGGCTGCTTGTTGCTTTTCTATCGGGACTTTAAACACGGATTCTTGGTCATTCAGAAAAGTTGCATTTATTGTTGCTGAGTTTCTGTGTGAAAATTATTTGTCCCAGTACCTTGAGACTGTTTTGTCTGGACTGTGTGCAGACACACAAAAGGAGAATTTTGAAAATGAGCCAAAATCCTTTGTTTTAAAAACAACCTTCCATCAATGCATTCATGTAAAATGTGTCATGCAAACTTCAAATACACCTTTTTTGTCAAGCCACTACTTTCATGCCAACTTTCTCTTTTTTAACTTTTCAGGGCAGAGTCAGATTTGTTCCGGAAGCCCTACAGATGTGCCATGTCTGGCTTTGCTTCCCCTCTCCTTCCTCATCCTGGTCCTCCTGCAGCTTTGGCACTTGTAACGGAGGAAGCCAGCCTTGTCTTTGGGAAGTTCTCCTCACCAGAGGACCTTTCTGGGCAGAAGAAATCCATGGGGTCAGGGTGACCCCTGTTCCAGAACCACAGGAAAGAAACACCAAGAGCTGAGAACAGAGCAAGCATCAGGTGTTTGCATCCCACATTCTGGCATTCCACAAAACCAAGGGCAGCAAAACTCTGAGGTGCCAAGTCTGCTTTTGCATTTGCTTCTTGGAGTCCAGTTTTAGTGCTGCCAGGATATACATTTTAATTTTGGATTGTGTGGGTTTGCTTTAATGATAGGATAAAAGGCTCACAAAACTCCAGGATCACATTATAATTGATCCTAGTGAGATCTTCTGCCTCTCATCTTCAAGACAACTGAAATGAGGAGTAGGGGAACTACCCTCTGTGTCAGACAAAATCTGAAAGTAGGAAGACACTCCCATTTTGTGAAATGTAAGGATGGAAACCTCATGAAACATGATTCTGTGGAACTTCAGCTTCTGTTTTCACTCTTGAGCGTCATGGGCTATCTGTAAGAACCCTTTTTTCCACAAGAAATGTAGTATTTCTTCGGCGGATGGGTGAAGCTGACCGAGAAGGAGGGTAGAAGTCCATAAAACATCCACATAGAGGAAGGAAGTGATGTATTAGTACAAAACCCACTGCTAAATAAGCCAAAAACTTCAGAAGGCTGGATTCAGTATTATCTCTTTTCATCATGAGACACGGCAAAGCTGGATTCTTAAGCTGGAACTGTGCAATGAGAAATTGTTACTGTGATAATGTTACTTCTTTAAAAACAGTACTTTGGAGGGGAAAAAGATATTTAAAAACTCATCAGAATCATTGTAACTGATACCTGTGCAAAGTGAATGGGTTTACTTCTGGAAATGTTCAATTTAGGTAGCATAAATGTCCTGTGTAAAACCTGGGTGGAAAGGATCCTGCATACCAACAATGTCAAGGAAGTGCAGAAGTTTTGTTCGGGGCCAGAACTGCAACTACCCAGTTTCACAACCAAAAAGCATCCAGAGAACAGAACCACTCCCCCCGGGCTGGTGATCAGCAGTGACTGCAACACACCGCTCCTGCTGAGCCCTAGGGAATGGGAATTCCAGCGGGAGTGACACACCAGGATGCACACGAGGTCACTTTCATTTGGAGCCGTTGCACTTTTTTTTCCAATGTAAAGACAAGACTGTTTCTGCAAGGAAGGGACAGAATAAATCAGATCCTAAAATGGAAGTAAAGGAGACAGTTACCTCTGAGTTTTTAACTAAGGGTCCTTTGCCCATGGTGGGGAAGAGAAACAAAATCCCACACACGGCCTGTGCTGCTGCTGCAGTGAAGCTCAGCTGGTATTTGGCTACCCTGGGTACAGAGCAGCTCAGAGGAACACCTGGGGTCCAACTGCACAGAGAAATTTGACTTTAAGAACTGTACATACTGTGACTGTCTTTGTGTCCCACCCTCCAAATGTTTGTCTCACCAGTCATGTATTTTTCAAGACAAAATTTGATTGCAAATTAAAACCTGAAATAAAACAAAAAACCCTTAAGAAAGCAATAGCTTGGTCTGTAAGAGTTCTTTGTTTGTATTCTGGTTGTTCCTACAGTTAGAGAAGCTTCTCTGCAACCAGGAAGTTTGAAAGGTAACATCTGTGTAGTTTTGTTGGCCCTAAAAGTCTGGACTGCTTGCCCTCATCTCAATGACCATATGACTTCTAAAAATCTAATAGCCACATCAGCAGCCCAGCATTTCTCAGGTGTAGAATCCCAGAATAATTGGAAAAGATCATCGAATCCAACCCTTAGCTCAGCACTGCCAAGTCCACTACTAAACCACGTCCCTCAGAGCCACATCTACACATCTTTTAATGCCCCATGGGGTGGCAGTTCAGTTAAAGAATCTCCACATTTTGGTGCCAGCTGTGTGTGAGGATAGAGGCCCTCGCACGTGTCCAGACACGGCTCTGATGGATCATCAGGCAGAGACAGACTGGAGACAAATTCCCTTGCCAGCAGTGCCCCTGCCCAGAGGGCTGCTAGAAAAAAAACCAGTCGGTCAGGAGCAAGGACTTTTAGCTAATTTATTAGCTAAAGTCCATGTTTTGTGTCATACTTGAAAACAAACCAGGAGCCAGTGCATTTTAGGAGCAAACTTTCCTCTCTGTAAAGGCTCCCACAAGGCAAAGGGATGTCGAAACAGCACATCCTGAAATAATTTGCTCTAGCTGTGCTAATTGCATTCCCACATAGCGCTGTATGTAGCAACAATCCAGGCTGGAATTATAAAATTCCTTAATCATGAGCACAGACTGCCACATCAAAAAAGACAGATCACAGCTTTTAGCCAATGCAGATGGATTTTTTTTTTTTTTTTGGAGGTGCAGGTGTAACTCGTCTGTCCTTTAGCAATATCCTCCCCTCCTTTCCCTTCTCTTCTCCTTTACCCTTTCCCTTTTCCTTAAACCTTTTCTCTTTGCCTTTCTTTTGTAAACTATGGCCAGATTTTGGGTTTAGATCTCATCCCAGGTGCCTTCCAGTTACACTGTACATAAGACATCTAAAACCTCTCCCTCTCCCCCAGCTCCTCCCTCTGCCCTCCCCACATCAGTCACACAGCTCTGCCTTTCATCCCCTCTACATCAACAGGCACTGGCTGAGTGCTGATTTAGCCTATGCGAATTACACACTAAGAACAGCATTTTTCTCCACTTTTACATGGAATTAAAAAGGTGCTTCCATACTTTTTTGAGTAAGGAATGACATTTGACAAGAGTCACAAAAGAAAGTTGAAACAGCAAAAAACAAACAAACAAAAAAACGCAATCAAAGCCAAAATATTCTCACATATAGCTTATAACTACTTTTCCTCTTTTTTTTTCCCTCTAAATTCTGATTTTCTTTCACCCTTTGAGAAGAAAGGACTGACATGAATGTATCACTACACACAGTAACACTCAGGGTATGGCATAAGAACACAGGCCAAGAAGTTCCTGTTTCCTGAAGAGCAAGAATTTTAAGAATGAGGATCTGGAGCAAACAAATGAAGAGGAAGGGGAAGAGGAGAACAAGGTTCGTGGTATTTTCCAAATTATTACACTTACTGATGCAAATCTTTTTTGCATTCCAAAAATAGCTGCACTGGGCTTCTTGGCCAGAGAGGGGAAAGAGAGACCGAGCCAGGGCATGAGTTGTGCAAGGGCAGCAGCAAGAACTGAGCTGAAGGACCCAGAGGAGCCCTGGCAGGGCTGTGCTCAGTGCTAAAGGACAGAAGCAACCCCAGGAGCCCCTGCAGCAGCCTCCAGCCCTCCTCCCTCCATGTAATTCCATCAGGACACTGCAGGGTGCTGCTTTTCACCTGCCCAGCTCCATGGGTGTCCCTGCCCACCAGGAACCCACAGGTCACTGAAAACGTAAATAGGTTGGTAATGTAAACTGGCATGCAAATAGGTTCTGTAAATTGCAAAACCAAATATGCAAACAGTCTTAAGACTGCATTTAAGGAATCCAGAGTGGTAGCACAGGGTCCTTCTTAAGCTCCCAGCCCAGATGCACCTTTATTGCTGGAATAGAGGACTTCTGCTGCCTTTTTTTCACAGTACTCTCCAACAAAGTAGAATAAAACTAAACCACAAGGAAATCCATCACAGTAACACCTGCATGGCTAATATAACCCTGCCATTTCAGCCCCAAACCAGAGTCCTTTACAGGAATCTCTTTTACAGGAATCCCAGCACAGAAGGGAGACAAACTTCCCAATTGTTTCAAACCCAGAACACAATAACACAGAAATCTCAGTGGCAGCATTTTCCCAATGAGAAGCCATACAAAGTCCTGTTGATGCAGGCAGCTCAAAGCATTTTTATTAATTCAGGGAGCTCCCGAACACCACCCCTGCACAGTGCTGGAAAAGAGTTATTCCTGTTTTAGGGGGAGAAAACTGAAGCAGAGCAGTTTGTTCCAGCTGACCACATTGACAGATCAAAAATCTGAGTTGAGATTCCCCACTTCGTTTTGGATTTGTTCTGTGCTAGCAGCAGGAAAAGCTTCCTAGCTATTGCTGTACATAGTATTGGGCATTTATTCTATCAGCATCATAATTTCTTGGTCATAAACTGAAAAATATTAGAAGACCAATCATGTAAATGGACTAACGTCTTCATTATCAGAGTGTATTTTGAAACTAAAACCCTTGTAATAACTGTACAAGAACACAGACACATCCAGTGTATTGCATATGGAACTAGGAAGTTTTAGTAATAGGCACAGTATAAACATATGGGCTAGATTATATACTGTTTAATTTCTACCAACTTTATCCAAAAAATTGTAGAACTCAGTTTTTATGGCTGCTGTGAAAAGTTACTGAAAAAAATAGATTATCACTTGTAAACAAAGCCCATTAAAATTGGTTTGTGAAGCCATGATATGAATAAGACTCTGATGCTTTCATGTCTTTTAAAATGCTCGCATGGTATAAGCTTTTCATACTTGAGTCCACCTACTGTGCTGGTTATGGGAAAATAACATTTATTTCCTTGTTGTACCATCCATCTGTTTTTAAATTGAATTACTGCTGTGATTTCTGTGTGAGCACCTTCACTGACAAGCACAAGCTGTGTGACTAGGGAAGGGCCTGGGTGACCTCTGAATGTTGTTTACAACTCCCCTTTTTTATGACTCAGACTTGCAGCGCACTTGGGATGTTTAAACATCCCTGTTTATTATATTTTCCCAGAGCTGTCGTTAATGCCATTCCCAGTGGTTATCTACGGCCACCATTCCAAATTCCTGCAGGTGAAGGTTTGAGTGACCTTGAGCTGTCCTTCCTTGGCTGGGTGATGACACAGGAAGTGTGTGTCTTGAAAGTTCCCTCACTGTGCAGAAGGTGAGGAGTTCTTGTGACTTCCAGAGTTCCATTGAGAACAAGAAGGATAGCTTTGAAAACTTAAGGAGAACAATAACAATTCACACATCTAAGGAGTAATCTCCCCTTCTCTCGCAGCACCTTGGTGGCCCACACCTACATATTCCATATGGCAGGAGCATACGGCTGATAATACACTACATTAAAGAAAATTTTAAGAGGTCCTTGGACATTATTCTTGTTAAAGAATGGCTGTAAAAGCGAGTTAATTTTCTTTTCAGTGTTTGGCAGTGACACTGGTGAGAGACAAGGAGTTAGTGTGATCATCTTTTTCTAGGTTTACAGTGAGGCCAGATTAACTGGTTAATGATTTCCTCTGACAGTTCCCTTTAGTTCCATGTGATGTGGGAGAAATGGCCCATAGAGAACATCAGCATGAAATTAATGTGGACACATCTGATGCAGAATCATAAAATCACGGAATGGTTTGGGTTGGAAGGGACCTTAAATATGATCCAGTTCCAACCCCAGCCATAGGCAGGGACACCTTCCACTAGACTGGAATTCTCACCGCTAATTCAGCTAAGCCTGAGGGCAGTCACTCCATAGCCTGACACTCAGTAGTTGAACAGAGAGTACTGAAAAATACTGAAAGCAAGCAGGGAAGGTGATTATTTTTAAATATACAGCAGGAAATCTTGTTCCTATGGGTGCTGCAATCCTTGCTGCCACTTCTGTTTCAGCTTTTGGGAGAGTCCAAGTTTAGCCCCTTCTCTTGCCCCCTCTCTCTCTTCATGTAGAGGTGTTGGCCACCACTGGAGTCACCCTGGAGAAAGTAACCAAATATCAGCTCCTTAATTCTCCTTCGGGCTAAGGCTCACCCATAGACTAAGCAAGCTTCCCCTCGGGCACTGGAGCCCACAGAAGAAGAAAACCAGGTCAAACAAAAGGTTCAAGCCCTGGATTGCAGGCAACCCTTAATTATTTGCAGGTGGAGAATTATCTAAGGTCCCACTCTGAAAAAAATAAAAATAAGCTATTGCTAGCTTGCAGAAACACAGACACTTCAAGGAACAGTGTGTTTCCTTCCAGGGGTATTTCTTGGCCTGATAAGAGTCCCACTCTACAAATCTTCATTTTAGGTCATGTTGGCTGTAACACCACTAGTATTAAAAACAAAAACAAAACAAAACAAAAAAATCAAAAAACAAAAACAAAACCCAAGAAAAACAAAAAAACCCCATCTCTCAAAAATAACCAAACCCCACTATGTACCTTTATGACTTTATCCCACACTTTTCCTCACTTTTTCCATGATAGCTGTATCACAGGAAGGGGTTAGAGCTTAATTTATGTGTATTTGCTACTATATTTTCAGGGGGATAAAGAAAAATAACTGTGCTGAAGAAATGAATCTTAACAGGACAGCAGGACAAATGCATTCATTGCAATGGAATTGGATGTCCGATTTATTTTCGTGAAGCCAGGAGGAAGCAACATTTGTTTTATTCTCCATATGAATCCAAAATGCCCAAAAAACTTTCCTACAGAACTGTGCCACGTTCCAGGGTCCCTGGAATGTTGTCCCTGGCTAAGTGGAGTCCTGCACAGAACGTTGTTCATCAAGTGCCCTCTGCTGGCTTTTTATTCCCCCAAAAAAGCGTCTCTCATGCCACAAACCAAAGGGTAAAAACAAAAAAGGGCTTCTCAAACTCCGACTCTCATTTCTGCTTTTAGAAAAGCATCACTGCCAAATTTGTGAACCCTGCAACAACCCGCAGAGAAACCTCTCATGAAATGGGGTTTATGTGTGACCATCGATGAGGCAAAAGGGGACAGAGGCAGCAGCTCCTCCCAGCCCTGCAAGCCAACCCTGCAAGCCCTGGAAAGGCAACTCGAGCAAGAACACATTTATTAAAACTCCCTTTCAGTAGGACAAAGCTCTTCAATGCTTCCCGAAGGTAAAAAAATGTCAGCAATCCATGAGCCAGGTATTGCATGACTCCTGGTGGAGGCTTCAAGAAACCTCTTCCACTTCTAATTTCTGGTAGCATTTAACAAAACATACTCATCATAAACTCCTGTCCACTTGGCTGAAAGTAGCAAACCCCTCAGTAGCTCCAATCTGCCCTATGGAAGGAAAGAAAAATCCCAGCTTTGCAGACAAATCTCTAATAATAATCTCTAAGGGAACATGGAATTTCCCTCAGAATTTACACTGGCTGAAAGCCAAGGTGACAATCCTACATCTTCCACCAAAGTTAAACAACTTTCTACAGATAACAAAAAAACCAAAACCAAAACAAAAAACACTAGTGGAAATGGAAACAAAGAAAGACAACCAAAAACCCCACACCACCAAACCCTTGAAAAATGTGTATATCAAAGGTTTGTAAATCAGCACATTACTGGGAAATTAGAGAGAATTTAAAAAATGAAAGGCAATTCTGGTGCATGATTCTTTCTCCCTTAAAAAAAACCCATTCTCTCTAAATTCAGAGAAATTTAAAAAGAAGGGTAAAAGGAGTTGAGGACTGTAGAGAGGCACCAGCTGGATGATCCAACCACCAACTTGCCACAGCTGGCCACTGAATGGTAACAGCAGCTTCTTTCAGAGGACATCTTTATTCTCAGGGCACCTGAACCCAAGATTCAGAACCTAGGCAAGCTTTGTGCCACCACAGCTGCACTTACTAGGAACTGTAGATACCAGAAACCCTGAATTCCAGCCCTCAGCCCTGCTGTGGTGAGGGAGTTCTTGGAAGGTCTAACCCAGAGCTGAGTTCCTGCAGCAGAGGAAGGTGCTGCTAACGCAGGCACAACAGCTGCTCTTCCACCCTGGGGATTTCAACACCATTTTTCTTGTCTGATAGTCTGTTACCAAACTTCTTTTAAACCTGCTGCAGATGTGGGGAACACATGCACTTTAAAGTGTTATTACATTTTATATGAACAGTGGCCTCCCATACTCTGCTAAGACTCTGTGTATAAAATCAACCCTAAAAATATCCACTTTGTACAAGCAAATCTCACGGAGAGTTTTTGCACTGAATTATATAGTGGCAGTATTTTAAATTCTGTTTCTTACCCACTTAATACCAAAAATTTCATGAAGATGCATAAGCAAAATATGTTTCAGAGAATGTCCAAAATCCACTTTATGAACCACACTTACTTTCACAATGACTTGGTGTCTGATTCCTTTGTAACCTCCCTGGAGTTGGTGATCTGCATGTGGAATTTCTGAAATACCCCAAGAAAACAGTGCCAGCACTGAACTACAAATACAAATCTTCTAAATCCAAAAGTATTTTTTTTTTTTTAGTGACTGTCCTGGTTTCAAAGA
>VYZT01035331.1:2733-41819 GCA_013400735.1 Pomatostomus ruficeps
AAAAATTCTCTTTCTTTCCAGGTCTTGCTGTATTGGATACTTCTTTAGGGATTTCAGTTTCTAGGTTACAGAAGGAGCACTCCCCTTTCCTTAAGGTCTCACGTCTATTTTTATACCTAACCTCTTTCCAAATCACATTTTTCACTTTCTGATGTGCAAAGAACCTTCTTTCTTCCAGCTTTACATTGAAAAACAACTCAAAAGAAAATTCCCTCATCTTTTAGTCATATTTCAGTCATCAGCAGTAGTTACCTGCCATTATTGCTGCAGTGATGGACGTGAAAGGACCTAATATAGATTGTCCTGCTGTTACCTATTTAAATTCTTATATAAGGCATTTCAGCATGGATATAGCCTGAATGCACCACAGCAAAAAGAATGAAAAAATACATTCTTCTGTGAATGGTTTGTATATAAGAATTCTGCTAAGGATGAGTTTGCCTATTTTCTGTGCTCAGCAGACCAGAGACAGAATTGGGGAACACATTGTGGGGATTGGGACCTTCTTGGGAAGGAGCAGTTACGAGGTATTTAAGCCTGGAAGGGAATGGCCACGTATTTCTGCGTTTTAGCAGTGCAGGGTGCCTCAGCATTCCCACATCCCAAACAAACTGCCCAGACCAAAGGACATCGCACGTAAGGGATGGGCTGAGCCTAAGCCAGATGGTCTCAAACCTTTCTGAAAAATTGCAAGAACTGTGAATTGGAGAGATACCTATTTTAAAATATTCAGGAATCCCTTCAGAAACATTCCCATGGACATAACCAACCAGGAGCGGAGAACTAAAGGCAGATGTTACAAATGGGAATGAATGTAAAAACCTTAACGATCCAACAGTTTACTTAGTCTTCTTGAGAACCTGATCCTCACCAGGATGCAAATGTTAGAAGAATGATTATCCCCATCCAGCATGTTGGGCATGAGAGAAAAAAAATGCAGTCAGGGAATCTGACAGATGAAATGGAACAAAACAAAAACATGAAGGCAGAAAACACGACCTGCTACACGACATGGGCAAAAGTTGTTGTCAGGTCAGCAATGAGTCCTTGTACCAACCTCTCCCCGAAGGACTGGGTGCTGAGGATCACTTAGATAATTCACACAACTGTTTGTTAAGTAAGAGTGAGACTGGATGAACAGTCCAAATCCCCCTTTTGTTTTTGCTTGATGGCTCAAGACATCCTATATGACTCTCATTTTAGTTATGGGGTTTATATGGCAGTATTATTTTGAGTTCCAGAAGTGTTTCGTTCACATTTAAGCCATGATAAATACAGGTTCTTTGTCGTTCTTTTTGCCACCTTTACTGTGAGGTGCAAACTGTCCTTTGTGTCTGTCAGGTTCCTGATTTTAATGGTCTGCTCTCTGGTACTAGCCCAAGAGAACACTTGTTGAGGTGATGGACAAAGGTACCAAATGCTTGGTGTAATACAGGTCATTCTCTGTCCTGGCCATTCTAATTTTAGGTTGCAAGAACTGAACAACAAGTTAAATCTATAATTTATCTACTTTACAGATGCAGGTTAACCCTTTTAAGATTGCCAAAAGAGGATGGATACTTTTATGCAGGAATAATGGAATATATCAACTATGTTTGTGAAATACACATTTGTAAAATTGCAAACTTACTTGTACAAATCAGAATAAATGTGCTCATTATACGACATATTAGAATACACTACCATTGCTTGGTGTATTCTGGTTTTCACAGAAGTTACTGAAACCTCTCATAGTTCTGCAATGTAGCAATCATCTTCATTATGAGACTCAAACTATTTATAAACCCTCAAGGAGAATAGAGGTATCAACTCTAAATCTCAGATAAACTGGTTGCTGGTGTAACTTTCATCTCAGAAGTGAATGCAAGTTATATTAATGGACAGATTGAATCAAGAAATAAAACCAACATTATTAATTTCAGATCTGTTTAAGTACAAAGATTTGTTTACCAATGCTTACGGGAAAT
Organism: Pomatostomus ruficeps; assembly: GCA_013400735.1. Lineage (NCBI taxonomy): Eukaryota > Metazoa > Chordata > Aves > Passeriformes > Timaliidae > Pomatostomus > Pomatostomus ruficeps. The sequence continues at coordinate 4,701 of VYZT01035331.1, forward strand.
GCTGTTTGTAAAATATCCCTAGATACTCATAGAAGGTTGTTTCTCTTCTCCCCTCCCACCCCACCAAAAAACCCCAAAATGGGGAACCTGGGGAAATTAAAATTTGAATCCTCAGCTGCTTTGTTCATACTCTAAGGTTTTTAGGAGGAATAGTATGCAAAAAGATAATTACCTGTTAAAAAAACATAGAAAATTTAGATAATTCTGACTGCAGGAATTCTATACAAATTCTGTAAGGAAAGTACTTTGCAGTCAGAATACCTCAAGTCTTTTATATCTTTATTTAATGATCCAAAGATGGAGTGATGACCTGGTGTGGTCCAGGCTCAAGATGTCCAAATTATCCACGCCAGCCACACCAGTAAGGTCCCAGACAGCTCGTACCCCATCCTAGCAGGCAGGACACACCTACACTGTGTGTTTTGCAGGGCACAGCTCCCAGCCTCTCTGAAGGGGCTCGTGCCACATCCTGCTCTGAGGCTCCCTGTGACCCACAGTGCAGGGAATGACAAGGGAAAGGCCACAGCTGGTGAGAGAAAAAACCCTGTCCACTTCAGCACTGCCCTTCTGGTCCAAGGGGGCAGAGGGACATGTGACTGAGGGAAGCAGTAGCTGAACCAACAGAAATATTTTCCCTAGAAAAAGCTGTCACCATGTCTTCTTTTGTTTGTAGAGATTTACTATGAAATCATATCTCAAAAATTAGTTTAAAATATTAATGGAACTGAAATTGGAAGATAATCTCTGTTGGCCACACCAGTTCCTGCCAGCCTCAATGGCAGGATCAACAACTGAGGACCAAACCGCCTTGGAGAAATAGACATCTGATAAAAAAATTAATTTATTTTGAAAATTAGCCTGAATGAACTTTGTGAACTTCAGAATACAGTCATGGTCATGACTGCTTTAACAAGCCGTCCTTGATGCACAACCTTAGAATCTAACATGGCTGTAAGGGAGGGTCAAGAGGAGGAGCCAGCTGATGGAGACCTGAATAAAATGCACTGTAACTGTATCTCTACATGTATTATTGCAAGGGTGGATACTTAAATAGGCACCTTACTGATGAAAACCTTCTCTATTTGTAAGCCATAGCTCGTAATCAGACTTTGAAAGCTGCATGCATTAAACAGTTTGCCTGCAAGCCTGAGAGAAATTAACTGACCATGCAAACAGAGCCACAACGCCTCACGTGCTTCCCTTACAGTGAATTCTGAGAAAATACAGCAAGCTCTCTTCATGTAAGCTTAGCCTCAAAGGCTTTAATAAATGTGACTCCATGGCACCTTAAACAGCCCATTAACAGGAGCAGAAGATAGAGAAAGCCTTCATGGCAAACAGTCTGTGTGACAGGCAACAATGCCATGCACATGTTCTGAATACTCGGCGGGCATTATCCTAAACAGCTTCGGGAGAAAAGGCAAGCGAGGTGGTGGGCTGAAATCTGCTTATTCCAAGCAAACCTGCCTCAAGTAACATATTTTGTGGACAAATCAGCTACAGGACAAGGCACAGGAGGGAACTGGTAAGAAAAGCACTTCAAGCTTGCATACATGTATTTTACTCAGACTGATAATCAACATAATCTAAGATATAGCCCCAAACCAGCTGTCTACATTAATGACCTAAAAGCAATCATAATAAAATAAGATAATCTTAACTATTCTTGGGCTGCCAGAGAGCTCTCTAATTGCTCTATTTAAATTGTTCCATTTCAATTAAATTGAGGAGAAAAAAAAGTAATAGAATTAAGTGCTTCACTATTTACAGTCCTTGAGTGAATACAATTTACGTAATCTGTGTAGGATCCCTATTAGCAGGGTTCACAGTAAGAAACCACAGTGATTAAATCATTAAATCATATCTAGGAAGAGAGAACATTCCCATTGATACAGGAAGCCTTGATGAGATGTTAAAACAATTAGAGTCATCAAGTGCTTTTATGAATAGCAAGGATTGTGAAGGCAGAAAAGGTTTTCAAAACTGGGGATTCACACTATTTTTACCCTAATACATTTCACTTTCTCTTTGGTTCATTATCACTGGCACAATTTGCATCCATTTTCAGTCATTAAATAGTAGTTCAGCTCTTCAGTATTTCAAGCCTTGGTCATTAATGTGAATTCATACAACCTATTCCCTCTGCCCCTCCTACCTTTTCCTCAAAGAGAGCACCCTTTTCAATAAATGACTCTCAAATTGCTGTTAGGATGGTAATTTCTAATTTCCATGGTTACATTTCCCAAAAGAGCTGCTGCTGCTGCTAAGGAAAACACATTGGAGAATCAGAGAATTGGAGTAGTATAGCTGGCTCTTAGCTTTCATTCAGAGTGGGGGTTGGAGGTGTTGGTTGCAATTCCTTAATTTTTTTTTTTTCTATTTTTAGTAGCTTGGTAGATCATACCCAAGGCCAGTAAAATGCACCCAGCAGAAGATGGATCTTGCCCCACAGGTCTTGAAGATAGTGGCTTATTCTGTTGTTTCAACTGTTTTGGAACTATTGGAATACACAGAAAAGTTTATCAGGAACACCAAATTGTCCAGTGCCTTGCCAAAAGCATCCCTGTCAGATCAGGTTGTGGTGTCACATGGTGGATAAGAACAACTCCAGCTACAAGATCAGCCATGGTCACCTCACAGACGTGAGGTTATAAAGCAACCTAGAGGGTTGTTACTTCCACAGGATATGTTTTATAGCACATCAGCATATTGGACAGGTGTTACACACTTTAACTCAGACTTTACAACCTTTTTTCAAATCAAAACTAGCGATGCACAATTATTCACACTGAAGATAAAAGTTACAAAGTAATTTTGTATAGAGGTCTGGGTTTGCATTATAACATCCTTACTTAAAAAGCCTAGATCAATCCTGCAAAAGTCTCTCTAATTTAACTCTGAGCTCTGCTTTTAAGTTGGGCAGCTGAAGCTGTTGGTCAGCCAGAGAATAAAACAAGATATTGCCTAAGCTACCCTTGTAAAAGATCAGACTGACTTCAGGTTTGCCACAGAAATCATGCAGCTCAATATGATGTGTCAGGTTAAAAATTGCAACATTATTTCAGATGTGCCTGTTGACACAACAGACAAAAGGCTCCTTTGCAGCATCCATTGGCTTATTTGGAAATCCTTCCTCGTTCACGGATCATTGACCTGAAAGACAGGTTTATCAGAGAAATACTGATTTTCCCCAGTAGCATAAAAATACTGCTAGAGTTTTAGAGGTTCCCTTTAGTCTTCTCGACAAATTCATGAGGCTTGAAGTTCTGGCCATTAATAAATAAAAATCTAAGAACAGCGGCACTCACGAGTTTTTTTCCTTCCTTAGCAGAGAAGAATGTTACTGTGATTATGTAAAATAAACCTATTTTAAACCTAATGCTTCACAGATATTATGGACAAGATGCCTATAAGAAATATTTTATTGATGATTTAATTTTCTTTCCAGGATAGCTGGAAATCTCACACCTCCATCTTCATTTAGGACTGATTTATCTATTAGTTTGAATTAAATCAGACCAGTATTTCCTTTTGCTTAGCACGAGAGGATTAATAAAATCATGAAAACTTTTTAAATTGTGACATTACCTTTTTAAAAATGGTCAGAGAAGTAGCTGGAGATATTGCTATTGTTACGAAACCCGCTGTCTACACAATGCGATTGTGAACTTTGGAAAAGAGAGATCAAATAATCACCGTATCTCTTCTTTCCCTTTGCTTCGACTTTGTGTGTCAAAAGTAGATTTATAAATCACTGATACATTTTGCAATCAGGTCCCCTGCTTCAGTTTCCCCCGTCCTTGATTTTTTTCTGTGCCAGTTGCCGTTCTGGCCTGGTGCTTGCCTTGCTCATCCCTGCCTTCAGCACATCCCTCATTAAGTCACACCAAAGTGCCTTCATGCTGAACTGCACCTTGGCCAGCTGCACAGTTTAGAGGTTTAACTATGGATAATCCTCTGAAGTCCGAGTGTCAGGACCTCAGCACACACTTTCTGTGTTTATTTGCTTTTCTGAACAGGCCCAGTGAGTTCATTAAGAGCAGCAAAAATAAAAAACAGCTGTCTTGTAACATTGGCAAGTGTCAACCAGCTTAAGAGCTGGAAAAGTCTTGTCCCTTTGATCAACTCCAACAATAAACTTTTCTCATAATAGTCTGATTCTTTAAAAAAAAAAAAGAAAGAAAAAGGTTTGCACTCCATTGTAAATATTTCCTTTAGAGGAAGAAACTACTTAGAATGTTTAAAGCATTTTTCCTTCAAGGGGAATTTCACAAAGACAGATCCAGGTGGAAAAACACATTAATGGCAATAGAATAACTGCAAATATTGGGAGAAGAAGGAGTATTTTTGTTAGAGTTTTGTGAAATTGTTCTTAAATCTCTTCCTGGAGGTGAAACTGGCTGTATTAATGAGGACTAGTGCCTCTGGTAAAAGGTTTCAGTATGAGCCTTAGTAGGTTCCATGCATTAGGTAAATAAATGAGCATCTGAGCATTCCCTTAGCTGCTTAAATGAAATCAGCGCATGTGAAAATGTACCCCAAAATCCCTGCCCTACCATTACACAGGGTTTGAAGCATCATTTTCAAAGGCATTGATGATTTTATTATCAGTTCTATATGCTTATTAATACAGAAAAACAGTTTCCACCTTTTACTACCAACCTCTGCAAATTCAAACTGTTGCCTCCTCAAAACAATTTAAGATAGAAACTTCAGAACAAAAAGTAAAACTGACTTAAGCATTTCATTATTTTACCATAATCTCTTTGTCCTACACATTTATGTCTTACAAAACATTAATGCTTTTGTAAATACAGCTATTACTAACCTAATAAAAATGCTGTGCCAAATGGAAAATAAAGCCTGCATAAAAATGTAGATGGGTACTCAGGAGAGATGATACTCATCGATCTCCCAAAAATATGCTTGCCTGTAAAAAACACAGCAGTTAACAGTACTTTATATGATCCATAAGAGACTGTGTGGCCATGAAAATAATGCTTGCAAATGATGCTCTTAAGGAACAGTAAGGTGAAGGCATAATGGTTCCTGCTAGTTTAGAGGACAGTAAAACAAGTATTATCATATTCTCCACATTTGTCATAGGGACATCTCGAAAGTTAGTCCAAATTAACAACAGGTATCAATTTAAACTGCATTCATTAAACAGTATTAAATCTTGATATTGACACTCTAGGGATTAGAAATATGGGCATGTACTGCCGCTTAACAAGCTAAGCCCCAGTAACAAGCTTTGTATGTATTCATGCATTATAAAATGTGAGGTAAGATGAATTCGTTTAAACCTCTTAGGTGAATATATTTAGTATCACATTTGCTGTGTGCTAACAGCATATGCACAAATACATACTGCAGTTAAGCTAGGCACTAATTAGTAAATGCTTATCTACGAATATTTAGACCCACTCTGACCATTGCAGTTAACTCTTTGCATATGGAGCCACTGGGATATATTTAGAATATGTGAGGATTCCAAAGATGTAACTTCATAGTCCTTACCCCAAAGTTTCTTTCATCCGTAAAATTAATGTTCTTCTGTCATTGATAATGGTATTTACATGAAACAGCCGAACAACCTCACCACCTCTGCCTTCCAGCATCTTGATCTTTCTCCTCCTTCAGTCTACTGGTCTCAGGACCAGCATCTGCTGGTGGAAAGATGCATGGGGTTACCCAGGGACCAATTCAATGGATTCTGGAATAGTTTTGAATAGTTCATCATTGCCTAACATTGCTTCTTGTAAAGCAAGCTGCCTTATAATGGGATACTTAAATCTTTAACAGAACAAAAAATAAAGAACAGTGTAATGATTAGAAGCAGAGCCAGCAATCAGTTCTGAGCAAATCAATATTTAAAAATGATTTCACGTACAATATCCAGCAAATGCAATGAAAAGTGAACAAACTGGCACTGCGAACTAAGAACTATACTTCACTTAGTACAAATCTCAGTCATTAGTGGGGAAAAAAATAATGTATCCTGGTTGAACACACAGCTAAAATAAATCTAATCAATGCATCATAGGTATTGAAGATTCTGAGCCTGTCCTTTAAAAGTATAAGGCTATTTTCATTAAGACACATGCTTAGAGGGAAGGAAATGTTTTTTAAAAAGGTCTCAGGTTTAATTTTAGGCATACAAAGTTCTAAACATCCAAAGAAAAAAAATTCATTCTAAGTGACTCATTTGGTTTGTACTGATGGCTCTAAGCCTTCCTAAGGCTTTCTGTGGAAATGGGAGGGAATTGGGCAGATCACAAAATTGGGCTCTTTCCTTAAAATCAGTTCAGACAGGTGCACCAGGCAACCTCTGAGGAAAGCAGCTGAACAACCTCCCAGGAGTTCAGCTGGATGCAAGGATCACCCCCATGATCAGAGACTCCACAGGCAACGAGCAATCAGGGTTTATGAAGCCTCTGAGTGAATCTAAGTCCTGCAGACTGATGAGATTTCTCTTATGTCAAAGTTTTTAATCTTCTGTTCTTCTGAGGCCAGAGACACTGCTGGGAGCTAAACAGGCACTGTGGCATTGTGGAGGACTGAGAAGTTCAGGATCTTCTCAACCAGGCTATCATAGATAAAGTCCTATAGTTAGATTAATTTACAAATTACTTCTCTTTATGCAGCAACACACTGACAGTTGAGGAAACAGAAGACACTTCTTTTTTTAGTTGACTTTACCCTGTAGGATCTCACTTTCATAGACACACTTAAACCAATCAATTAAAATACCATTATTTGGAAGGAGCATCATCTCAGATTTGAATGTAAGATGCTTAGTCTAAATAAATAGGTTACATTTCAAAGGCCTTATAATCCATGGCCTTCCTATATTAGTTAAATCAAGCCACATCTTATGTAGAATTCATATTATCTGTATTCCAAAATGTTACATATCTGTTTTAATTTCATCTCACATTTTGGCTAAAGAGCGTGTGTATGATACACCAGGCAGATTACATGGCAGACTCTGCTACAAGCATGCTGGTCATATAGATTTACCTAAGCCATTATTTAGGGATCTGAAATGCTTTTCAAAAAAGTCTTTTGTAACCTTACAACCCTTGGTTGTTCCTTGGAAAAGAAGAGGAAATTAAGAATTCACTGAGTGAAAAGCAAAAAATATTATGAAGTTTAGTACATTTCTCTGATCGTGTATTTTAACTAGGAAAGAAATTACCAATACAAGATCATTGGTAAGCTTCTCTCCTAAGCCTTTTTATTTAGTGAATCATAATCAAAAATGTCTAAGTGTAATAATTCCTATGGAGTGTTTTGGATATTATCCAAGTAATTATTTCATCCCAAAGCAATATATTTGTTCCCTAATAGATGACTTGCCTCTGCAGACAAAAAACCACACCGATAATTCATTCATTCAAATTGAAAATGGGACCATCAGAGAAACATAAGGTGGTGGGGAAACATAAAACCAAAGAAGTGTTCACATTTAGCAGCACAGGTTTTTCATTCCACGTGTAAACCTGTGGTTTTTCTTGATTGAAGGTAAAGAGCAGTGGAACAGTATTTCCCCACTGCCTAAATTTTTCCTTTCCAATTTCCATATGGAGTGACTTCGCATGTATATGTGTGTGCACACATTAATATATACATACGAAGACCTATCCTTGTAACTGCATATTTCTAATTCCAGACTTAAGTGGACTGTTTATTTTCTAAAAACATTTGTCAGAATGCATGTTTAAGACATAACGACATATATTCTATTGAAGCTCTTCCGTGTGTTGTGAAAAGAACATCCATACCTGTGTAAACATACATCAGTGGCCCTTTCTCTTCACGTGTATTGAAAAAGCACATTCACCCTGGTTTCAAGTCCTCCGCTGGTAGTTACACATTAATAAACCCTAAGTTTTACTAGATTTCTTAAAGTGTCACAATTTCTCCAATAATTAAAGTACTTTATAATGCCTACAGTGCAATTTTGTTAACTTTTAAGATTAGTCACCTTCAAAGGATGACCCCTTTTACATAGGTTTCCTTAAATTTTGAATTACAGTCAAATTATGAGATTAATTGATTTGTGCTTTTTGATGTTAAGGTACCGGAAAAGTTAAGCAAAAGGATCCTAAGGAAAGTAGTATTCATCTCTCTCTTTCACAGAGAATGCATATCTGATCATGAAATTAATATTCTGTTCTTAAGGAAAATAAGACAACTTGAGAAGAAATGGGAAGCACTAGCAGAATCATTGTTGAAGAACGATAGAACCAATTTTAAAATGCTTTAAATTTTCTGAACAGCCGGTAATTTTGCTCCATACATAAATAAAGATGGGGTTTGTATACTCCATACTTGAGGCAATCTACTTTTCTAACTCAGTTTTATCAAATAATGAGGTTAGTTACAATAGATTAAATTGAAGCCTGAAAAGGCTTAGCAATTTGCTTGTCTGAACATTGAGATCGTTTCTTCAAAAGGCTAAAAATTAAAACTGTGGGAAGTCAGAGCAAAAAGTAATTCTCAAAATGCGGTAGCTTAGCAGAAAATACTAAAAGAAATCAAATTTATAGTTTGAATCGTGCTTGGCCTGCAGATAAGAAACCTGAATTCCACTGGAAATAAGCAGTAGACTAGATATGGTCTGAGAAGAAATTAAAGTGAAATATCGCCAAAGCGAAAGGAAAGGAGTCCACAAGGACAGACACAATATAGCACAGAAGCGAGGTCACACTGTGCTATAAAGGCAGAAATGAAAGATCAAGTGTTAAAACAGCATGGACAGCAAAACACATACTGCTCCTTTGTGCAGGGCAGAACCCTGGGCAGAAACGCTATTTTGTGAAATTTTAGCAGTAATGGGTTTAACTATGAAAGCAAAGTAATAAAGAAGGCAAACGCTTTCACCTGGAAGCCGTAACTAAGGATGGCTTTAAGCTGTGAGGAGGAGGCCACTGCCAAGTGCTACATCCAGCACAGCAAAGGGCTGCTTTGCTCAGCTGAGGTTGCTCTTTATGGGCTGGTATGGCAACACCAGTTTAGAGCTCCCAGTCAAAGGTCGAGCCTCCAGCAATAACAAACAGCAGCTGTTTGGAACAGGACGTATGGAAAAGCAGGCTCGTGTTTGCTGACCCCTCCTCTCAAAGTGGCCAAAACAAACCCAGCATTCTGCTGTCCTTTTCCATCACCACCACTCCCTGAACAGACAGAAAATGAGGCACCCTGAGCCTGGCACTGCCCATCACCTCTCAATAAACCGGACCCACACAGCAGTAATTGTAGACTAAACCCTATAGACCCATAAAAGCTGTAAGCCTCTAGAAACAGCAGTCTCTCCACAGTCATGAAGTAGCCTCTCTACAAATAATCCTCCAAATATAAACTTTTACAGATTGAGAATTAATAACCAGTCAAATACATATTTTTAAATTATTCAGAAAAAAGAACCGTGTCATTCCACCAAACAAATGGATTTCCTATAGCAAATATAACCAAACAGATCTTCACAGTTGGCATAAATCATTACATTTCCATTAACTTTAATGGAGAAACGTCAACTTCCATTACTGGGATCAAATATAGTTAATATACTTGTCATGCATGATATGTCTCCTATATACCTTTCAGATAAAAATATTCATCCCAGATTTCATGTAAAAACATTAAAAAATCCAAGTCTGCAATTACAAAATCAAAAAGTAACATTGCAAAGAAGACATAGAAGAAAATATGAATCACTTTAAGAACTGAAAAACTTCTATAATGTAACATGTAATGAATAGGTGTCAAATTTACGATGTAACAAGCGGCAAAAGAGTAGGAAACATATGGCAAGTTCTTCTTTGATAGATGAGAACAAAGAAAAGAGTTACGTCTGAGCCTCTTTTTCCTCTGCTCTCATCTTCCCTCATCCAAGGTAAGACTTGACTCACTTGTCTTTAATTACCGTGATGCCAGATGAAAAAAAACCTCAAGACAAGAACAGAGCAAAAGGCAAAGGCAGCAAAACTGTCAAAGTGGCAGCAGTGCCCCCAGAAGAGAGGAAACCTCCCCAGAGAAGGCTGCGCGAGCCATGACCCACCCTGTGGGAGATCAGCCTCTGCCTCACGATGCTCGGGACACGAACGAAGCTCTGTGTCCCCGCTGGCTGCAGGAGAGCACCCTGAGGAATAAACAAAACAAACCCAAAGAATAAGGTCATGCTAAATTAAACTTTCTTCTTGCATTAAAACAAACTGGTGCTAAAAATGCCTTTGCTGTTACCGATCAGAGCAGTGTAACATTTTTCTGCACACAAAGGGGAAAAAACACCTTACTTTTGTTTCTCACTCCCTTTCCTGCAGTTTTCATTTTACTTTTAACTTAGACAGGACCTTAAGACTGTATTTTAAGAAGGCTTAGGAAGATGCAGCAGCAGTGAACTCCTGCCAGGGCTCAGTGCAAGCTGAGGGAAGGAGGGAGAGGTGCCATGGTGCGGCAGAAGGACAGGGTTTGCCCCAACACACCTGGGCAAGGCAGCAGGGCCCAAGGGGAGCCCAGAATGCAATCCACAGGCACCTCCATGGAGAAGGCTGAGGCTGGGCTGTGTCCTGACACCCAGGATCAGGATCAGGCCCCATGTGGGGCACTAGGGACAGCCACAGCAGGGATGATGAGGCAGGGCCATGGGCACAGGGCCTGAAAGGACAGCAAGGACAGCAGCAGAGCTGTGGCCAACCCAGAGCTGACTCGGCCACCTGGTGAGGCTGCTCCAGAAGTGTGATGAACAGCAACACCTGCTCCTGTGGAACCAGAGAACACCCACACCAGCCCAGCAAAAACACAGGTACTCATCAAGAAGCTGAAGAGAATCATGAACAAACTGACCTAAAGCAGCACAGCCATGGTCCCAGCCTGACAGTCCTGGGGCTGCCAGTCTCCCTAAAGACCATGGGACCAGCCTGGCAATCCTGAGGCTGCCAGTCTCCCTGAAGACCATGGGCCCAGCCCTGCAACCCTAAAGCTGCCAGAGTCCCTACAGCCCAAGATCCCAGCCCTGCAATCCCAGGGCTACCAGGCTCCTCAAAGCCCAAGCTCCCCAAAGCCCAGGGTCCCAGCCCTGCAATCCCAGGGCTCCCCTAAACCCAGGGTACCAGCCAGTAAAGTCCTGTCACAAACTGACCCCTCAGCTAAACCCCACAGAGGGGATGGATTGTACCAACAGAATTTCTGAAAACATCTTCAGAAACCACATATTTGTAAAGCTGTAAGCATAAGGAAAGAATGCAGGAGGAAAAAACCCACAGTTTTTTAGAATCTGACTTCCATTTTATAAGAGGAACAGATGTTTTATTGTAATTAAAGCTCATCTTTTTTGTACAAGGTGACTCTTGAAGCCCATATAAACTCCAAGTAAACAAGTTTACTGTATTGCTTTCGTACGATGCTGATGATCCACAGTTTTCCTGTAAATCTAGCTTATACTCAAAGAATTACTTTATAAAAAAGTCTCTACTTCAGCTGATATAGCTTTTCATTCTATTGCTTACACTCCCTGCTAAGCCCTAAATAATTACTTTTACTTAGCCTGTCTTCAATATTTATGGAAACTTCCTCCCTATAATATAAAAATGAAGCATAGACATCTGAGATTAGTAACCAAATGAACCCAATGTTGAGTTGATTAAAACCTTCTTAGCAGCAGTGTACCACATTGTCACACTCATATAAGCAATTTTACATAGTTAGAACTATCCAATTACTTTTTCAAATATATTAGTAAAGCGTTGTAAACAGTGCAATGTGCTAGTTTAAACAGCACACAGTAAAATATGTATACAGTTAAGTAAATCACTGTGTCAAGTCTGGCTCTTTTCTAGCAATTACTGTGTCAAAGTCAGCTCGAGGTCAAGTCCGAGTGGCAGCTGTGGGATGTTTGCAAGTGGGAACCCACTGGGTCACGTTCGTGAGTGCTGATGCAGTGCAAGAAAGAAACAACGAATGTCATCTTCCAGGGCAGCTCCCCTGTCCCACCAGAGAATTTATCAAGGCCATGGACTACTGGCAAACCAGCAGGACTTGCTAGGCAAGTGATAAACAGTCCCAGCTGTAGACTGAATGCAGCTATCTGACCCGTACAGCAACAGAAAGCTGATAAAATATGCATGAAAACTGGGAGAAAAAAAGAGACTGAGAGGCTGCTCCTCACCTGAACTGCCAGAGAACCCTACAAAGCCCCACATTTCTGGAGCTGTGGCTGGCTGCTGTACCTTTCCCCAGCTGAGGACAGTCCTGATTACAGGCAATTTTCTGTAGACAATGTCAATCTGTTGATTAAAACCTACATGTCAGAGAAAGTGAAGACTTGACTGTGAATGTGTGAATGATTCATTATCCAGATGAAAGGAGAGCTGCGCTTGACTGAGTACAAACATCACCAACTTGTTTTCTTCCCGTTTTACGACTATCTGCCATTTTACTTTAGCAAGAATAGCATAACAAAAAGGATGGGTGTTCTTTCTTTCTTTCTCCCCTTTCATTTTTAGCTGGAAGACGCTGCACATGGCTGACAGTTTTCAAATGAAGCATTTGTCACATTTAAATCAGAATAACATCAGCGTCAGAACCCAACTTGCTTTTGTGATAACAGGGAAGTCTCCACCAATTTTTTTCTGTTGGAATAGGAATGCTACTCACTTTATGTGATGGTTTATCTGGAAGAAAAAATGTAACAGATCACGGCTCTCCAAAAGTCTGAATCTTCAAACTTTCCTTCTGTTTCTGTATTAGTTGTCAGTCTGAATTTTAGACATCTGAAATGATTTAAATGCTAAAAGACTAAAAATACATGTCAAATCATAAGTATTCAAGTCAATCCTCTCTTGAGTGCCTCAGCCTTCTTTCATATCATGGACATTGGCCTGATGCAGCAGACTTCCAGACTGTAAGGATTTGGCTTTGGCTTCAGTGAATGCTGAGAATGCCCACACCAGTGCTTCTGCATCTGAAGTGGTTTCAAGTGGTTTTACTAATGAATTCTTAATCTAGTTTGGTGGAAACGTGCATTAAAAATAATACTAAGCTCTGGGATTAACATTTCAGAAAGAAATAAATGAAATGTTTGAGTTCAGAGCAGAGTGACAAAGGTGACCAACGCTTTTACTTATAATGAAATATTAAAAGAACTAGTGAACACAGAGCTGCACGGAGCAATAATTTAGGGGTTATAATGGTAGTGTAACTTTTCAATAGCAGTCCTCAGAGAGTATAAGATAGAAAAGAGGTCAATGAAGTATTTAAATCAGCTGAATCTAGCAGTAATGAGAAAAATCCAAGTAAAAGAAATTCTGAGAGAATGCTGGGGGAAAAAAAAAGCCAGAGTGGTCTCATTCAGGCAATAATCTTCTAGTGGAAGGAAGAGAAGAGTGATAGAAACCCCACAGCAATGAAGGTTTTGAAAGTAGATCTGAAAACAAAGTATAATGAAAAATTCCCTATAAGTGGCATTATCAATATATGAAGTCACATCTGTACCCGTTTTGTTGCTGAGTACTTAGCTCTACTTTTATTTTAATACCATTAGTCAATGATGTATTATAATGCTTTACATTGTGGCGATATTTTCGAAAACATAATTTTACTACCATCTCTGGGAATAATAAACTCCGAAATGTTTGAAATTTGCAATCTAACATAGGCACAATTTAAAAATAAGCTATTAAAAGTACTGCATATATTTTAAAATGTTATTTTTCAGGTTTAAACCCCAGACTAGTTTTCTCACACTCTCAAAATATCTAATTCCTGAACTGCAAAGGAAGGTGAGGAAAAGTTGTGCAAAAATAAGAGTAAGTTGCTGTATTTTTTAAGGGAACAGAAATTTTAACCACTTCTATGTTGGCCATTCTGTTATCAGCCATTGTACAAGCACATTTTATTTATAGTTATTCTGACCAACATCATCTAGATAATTGTTTTTAGTTCACTGAGCTGTTCTGGAAGCTATGGAACAATCTCTTAAAGTCTCATGCATTCTAATTCTGCACTTACATAGGTATTATAATGAATGCTGTAGGCTGACATAGGACAGCAAATGTTGGTAAAAATTTTACAGTCGAGATGCACTACAGAGAGGCAGGCCCCAGCTGGAAGTGTTTTACAGGTAACTGCTTATTGCGAGTCCTCATTAATGCTGAACTGGAATGGAATCCTTGTGGAAACTTGTAAAAACAATTTTAAAATAATTGAATTAAAAGTTATGGGGCACTTAAAATGTTCTCTAGAAACCAGTGAGCAAGACTACAAGGAAGGACAAAGATGAAACAAGCAGCTTTTTGCTGCCTTAAGAAGCCATCACCTCTGAACTGGCTAGATCCACTCAAGAATGCTTTTAGCTTGATAACTGTAAATTGCCAATAATTGCACTAATGCCGCCATTTACCATAAGGAATTCAGTTTAAAATGGATGACTCAAGGCTTAACACAAAACACCTTTCAAACTGTGTGTGTTAGAATAAAGAAATGGGACAATTCTATTAGTACTACTAAAGTTTAAATGTTAAAAGTTAACAGCTAGGGTAGATACATGCTTTGTTGATTTTACTCTTCTAAAAGAAGACTAATGAAATTAAAGTATTTGAGCTATGAACTTGAAACTTTATTCAAAAATCAACTCTTTCCAGACTCTGATTCTTTTTCCTTAATTACAGATAAAATAGACATTATCTGTTAATAACTCCCAGTTGCAGCAGAAGGTCTTACATAGGTCTCAAACACAGGGGAGCAATAATTCTACTCAAGTTCTGTTCTCCTTCTTAAGGAGATCAGTAACATTTTGTGTCTGATGAGGACATGAACCTACAAAGATGCCAAAGCAAATTCTGTCTTACAAAATGAAATGAGTTCTATAGAACCAAAGTTTCGCTTTTCCCCAGAAGTGACTGTAGATGTGCCCCTGAGGTAAAATTTTTAGCCTTTATTCCGATACATTTTGATTTTGGAAAGGAGTCTTACATTATCATGGAATACTACATTTTCTGTGTGACTGGATGTCAAGTCACATCGTAAACAGAACATTCTGAAATAATATCTGTGCATAGTTTATGTGTGTTGTGGTTCGAGCTGGTGAAGAGACAAGGAGAATACCCAGAAACAGGGAGGGTCATGCTGAAAGGCACACTGAATAGCAATCCCTCTTCTTATTGTTATTTTAGCACTTTGAGTGGGTATCAGAGAGCAGCACGTGCTCTGCAATTTAGGGTTTGTCTGTATAATAATGGCCTCTGTGGTCAGCAGCTTCACTGCTGGATCATAATAATGGATGGTGTCTAATAATCATCTCTTATCTGCCACCCAAATGGCAATTACAGCCATTTCCTCACTGGAATCTGCAATCTCTTCTTTATTTGGCACTAAAATTATTAGCTCTTTTAAGGAGTTGTAACATGGATTAATCAATACAAAAGCTGTTTATATAGTCCTGATAATGATCCATTATCCCCTAATCTGATTCTTGAACTTCCTCAGGGTATGAAGGCATTTTTTTTTTCCTTTTTAAATGAATATCATATCTTTAGTAATGGCACATGGAAAACCTAAGTAGGCACTCTGCCCAAGTTATATTACCCAAATCATTTTGTCTTTCAAGACAAGATACACTTATGGAAAATAATTATATTCAGGAAAGGGAAGTAATAATGCAATAATGTATCTACCTAATACAAACAAGTTTAAAGTGAAGTCTGACCTAAGTGTTGGTTGAAATGCTGGAATTAAAAAAAGGTCTGTTTGGACATGATAAATCCTGTCATCTACTAACATGCCTGAAATAGCGTGGGGAGTGTTAGGATCTATTCCTAGACACGACTGTGTAGAGTGTGGATTGCAATCAGTACTACAGATGTGCTCTGTGAGAACTTGAAAATGATGGTTTGTCACTTTGAGTATGAAAGCCAGCTCTTGGCACAGCTTGGCTTTTGAGTTCAACTTGATGTTTGTTTTATCTTCGCAATTCTGTGATTAATAGTGTCATATCAAGTAATAAAATAAAAACAAACCAAAGAACCCCACCCAAGCCCTCCACACAGCATGGGAGGAAGAAAAATACGATTAATGAAGCAACTACGTGACAGAAATCACACCACAGTGAGTCAGACAACTGAACATCTGCAGTTTGCATATCTAGGGATGACTGTGAAAAACAAAATTTTAAAAAAATTAAAAATAAAAATATTAATGTAAATTAATGTTGTCTTTTCTTTCAGATGTCTCTTGTTGCAGTGTCAGTGTTGTGCTGAGGCAACTATTTAAAGTTTCACAGGTCTGCTTTTGAGCAGAAAAGAAATGTAAACATGACTCTTAGGATGATTAAACGTTAATCCAGCGAAGCGGGAAAACAGTATGGGAATTATCAATTCTTTCAGGAAACTCAGATCAACCCGACTGCTCAAATCATAAAGAACAGTTTATTTTTTAAGAATTAATTCAAATAGGAAATGAAACCACCAAAGCAAATTTTCCTTGTGCTCAAATTCTCATACTTCAAGGTTCAGTGCTTCTACACAAAAGCATAAATATCTTTATCTCAGACTGAACACTGTATTGATAAATAATATAGGAGGTTATGCATCCAAGTGTAACATACAATAGAGCCTTGATTTCCCCGAAAAACTTCTTTAAAACCTTGTATTTTCTTGTTAGTTTGGGTTTGTTTTCTTCCTTTTTCCCTAAAAAACCCCAAAAGTGTCATCTGTTCAATTAGAAGATCTGCAGGTTTCTACAGGAAGACATGGATTGCTGAGCCACGTCTTACAGCAGAATTATTTGAGACAGGTAGAATAAACTGTACTGGTGAGAGAAACTTTCTGAACTACCAGTAAATTCCTCAACCACAGAACATTAAGAGTATTTTAATCAAAATTTCACAAAATCAAAAATGTTTGAGATTAGAAGGGACCTCTGGAGGTCATCTTGTCCGGTCCCCCTGCTATAGGAGAGGCAGCTAAAGCTGTTTCTCAGGACCATGTCCAGACAGCTTTTGAGTATCTGCAAGGATGGAGACTCCACAGTCCCTGTGAACAACTTTCAGTGCTCAATCAAAATTCGGGTTATGAGTTGTATTTTTTCCTGCTAGATCTCTTCTCAGTTTATTGACACAGCTTATTTGAAAAAGTGCTCTTTCAAAGGCAGAAAATAAAAAGATGGCTGCTATGGTTCTTCCTACTTGTTGACACAGAAAGTGGAGTTAAACTGGTGCAATATTAAATATGGAAATATATGTCTGTTACAGTCATCTTTCAGTGACATGGTACATACTGTTTATTATGATGTTAATTTATACAACCTTTCTTCTTTAATCTAACTTCATTTGACATTCTAATACATTTCCGCCCGGACACTATTGGGTGATTTATACACTCAGGGAATTAACAATGTGTAGTTATTTTTAGTGATGATAATCAACTGTGATTATTGACCAAGTCTAGCCTTGACTATGTCAATATCAAACATGGCAAGACACAATTAAGGCCAGAATAATATACTTTACAGCAAGCAAGATAACAAGAGCTGAGTTAGTATCTCAAATCAATTTCGACTAATAGCCACTTTAAGAAAATAATCAAAACTGCTTTACTCCAATTTGGGATTCCTTTCTATTAATTTATAACAGATATTGCCCTTTCAGAAGAAATGCTCACCACCACCTTCAAAGAAATAATTTTCCTTTTTCATTTATTCCATGATGATTCCATAAAACTTCACTCACAAACTTCAAAAAACGTTCTGAGTTAATTTGTCATAAATTAGCTTAAAGGACAGTTGACTTAAGTAAGTCTCTTTGTAGGTAAAAGAAAACAAGAGTTGAAAATAGACCTTCTGAATTCCAGGGATTCTGGGACCCTATTACTCCCAAAAGAGTTTATTTCCAAACTTTTGTCTTCCTAATGAGAAAAAGATTCAGGTGTTTTATGTATACTATATATATATATTTATGTGCATAAACATGTCTATATGTGTATAAGCGAAATATTTCCTCATTTCTTCTTTCTGGGAACTACCCATGCACAGCCCTAAGCATGCAAAAGCACAGCTGGGACCTACATCTTTTGCTCTCTTTTCACCGTACTCTGGTGGGGTCTTTGCTCAGAGGGACATAAGAGTTTATGGTGCATTTTGTTCATAACGGGAATATTATTTGGCCTTTCTAATTTCCAAGAACATACACAAAGAGAATATAAGGAGTAAATACATGTCAACAAATAAAGACTTTCTGAGCCAGCCTTTCCACTCAGGTTTTTTTGTTTGTTTTTGTTGTTGGTTTTTTTTTTTTATTTGTTTGTTTTTGTTTTCAATGCTGTGAGTCCACTTGTCCTTCTCTGAGTCACCAGGGCAGCATGAACTGAAAATACAGATTGGGCATCCTGAGGCTGCTGTTGCACAAGGGAGGGGGATACAGCAAGAGGGAGCACGAGCAAGTGGAAAGCAACACTTGACTCCAGCCCTCGTGAATTCTGCTCAGTGCAAACAAACAAACAAACCAACCAGAGCCCTGGTACCCATGGCAGATTCATCCATTCACTCCTAAGAGATGAATCGTCATTGCATCTCTGCCCACCTTTCCAACAGTAATGAATCATTAAATATTGTTTCTGGGCCTCTCTGACCTTTCAATGATTAAACAGCTGATCCCTATTGCACCATGGAGGATCTAATTACTTGGAAAGAGCATTGTTAGAAATTATAAAAACGGTGCCTTGCATGTTTTATATACATTGTATCTAGACTGTCTATGGATTCCTGATAAATGTGGGATGATACAACTGCTACACTCCTACTTTTAAAGTCTACAGCGATATTTCTTATCCAAGCTTCCAAATCAGCAGCATTTCTCAAATGGCCATGACAGGATGGCATGAATATAGTGTAGGAAGCACTACAATAACTCTAAACTGGTAATTTTGCAGTTAAGATCTTTTCAGGATCTTTTTTTCTATCTAAATAGAAATAATTCCCCTCTCATTTTTACAAAACTGAATTATTTGGAAATAAATAAAATAGTTCTTCCAAAGTATCTTTCCCATCACTACGGAGATCATTGCTTTTCAGAATCAGAGACTTTCTTATCTACATTGCATCAGAGGAAGACAAGATGTTTTTACCTCAGGTAAGTGAAATAATATTTCATTTATCTTGAATCCTTAGTTTAATTGTTTGGTGATTTCTAGGGAAGATAAAATTGATAAAAGTAAAAATGAAGGTTTCTGGCCAGTCGTTTCCATATTAAAACAAAAAATATACGATCAAACATTCCACATTCAAGGCATAAACATAAATCTCAGGCTCCTAGCAGGTAGGATATTCTGGGTGAGGTCTGCAGCGCTCTCACTATAAATTCAAAAATCACAGAATGATTTTATTAGGAAATGATCAGCAAAAGCTTTGTGATACCCCAAATGGAATCAGAGAGGACAGAAGGGAAGGAGGAATGAAAGGTTAAAAGAACAACCTAATTGATAAAGTCTGGGAAAAAACACCCAGAAGCGGAATGTAATTTTAGAGAAACATAAGTGGTGGAGATAATGTCAAAGCTGGTTATTGCTTTTTGCACAGCACAGGCGATAGGACAGAAGGCACACACAGAAAATGGAACTTGAAGCCAGTCACATTCCAGGGAGAGGAGGCTTCTTCTCATTGCACGTTAATCCATTCCTGGAAGGTGGAGGTCGCTCTTTCCATTGATTTCTCTCTGTCTCAACAATTAGATGCTCTTTGGCAAAAGCAGGTTGTAAACGCTGGCTGAAGAACTCAAGAAATCACAATATTAACTTGCAAAGCTAAAATTGTCTTTAAACAACACATCTTATTGTGAGTTGGACTTTGAATCACAGTTCATTTGGGAAACCACTTCCTAAAAGACTCTAAATTATTACAGTTGGATTTAGGTCACAAGATACTGAGGCTGTTTTTGAAACAGCTGTGTAAGAAAAAAAGTCCTTATCTATTCATACCATGCTACGTTACTTTGTACATTGTGTACATTAGTGCAGAACCTGAAGTGTGCCAAGTATTACTTGGACATATCACAAAACATGACTGCTATTGTTAAAAGCTCCCAGCCTGATGGGAATAAAAAAGATTGTGTATTCCTTTAAATTCCTTTAGCTACACTCCCTGCTCAGCAGCATGTTGCTAACCAAAACCTGTGCTGTGTTTGGAAGTGGGCACCACAGCAAACCCACTGTTTGGGAGAGGCAGCAATGGTCTCACTGAAACAGCTTCTGGCAAAAAAGAAGGAATTTTATTTTTCCAGAAACTGCACTTTTTTGTCTTTTTTTTTTTCTCAGAACATCCAATAGTCATAACTCATACCCTAGAGCAAAGAAAATCTAGTTTTCTTTCAGAAGTCCTGTTTGGTGCTTTAATAGTTGCCATTATAACTGTGGGGTTTCCTAACTCCAGTTTGTAAGCTGCAAGTCCTGGGCCTGTGTAAACTCTTCTCTGGACCTCCAGTTTCTCTTTTCTCTTCTGCCTTTCTGTGCAAGCCCCATATAGAGGCTCAATGTGTAACATCCTGCCACAGATCATTACCCCGTTATAGCCATTGATACTGATCAGGAGGAATTTCCTTGGCATCAAGAGTCACCATAAGATCCAAGAGACCTGGAGGCTTTGGGGTGCTGCTTTAGGAGAAGGAACTGTATGAAGTCATCTTAACAAATACGTAGGAAAGAAGGCAAATGATCCAAAGGAAAGGACCCCCTACGGCTCTGATGTACTTGCGACTCTTGGCTGCGTTCCTGTCGTACTGGGAATAATATTTAGCTGTTATTTGCAGTAACTTTGGGAGGAATTTGCAAAGATAAGCTTCGTATTTTGAGCTTTCAATCTGTTCCTAGAAGAAAAGTTGCCAGAGAAAAGGCCAAGCAAGATAAATCTTTATTTAGCGCAGAGATTTTCTGAATCAAATCAGACAACAACCTACTTTTTTATTCAACCCTCACTCGCAAGCATTTTATTTTGGGCAGTATTAAGCAACATTCTGTGTGGTAAGCCTGGTAGTACTCAGAATTAGCCCCTTAAGTAGCACTGTAACTACACATGTCAGAATACATTTGTTTATGTGTTTTTGTAGTGCGCTCTACTCTAGAAGGTAGAATATTGAATGATGCTGTGGTGTAAAGATCCAGAGATTAGAACCAATTATTTGCTTTTTAATACCTCTGCAACTCAGGAAATCTTAAAAAAAAAATTTTTAAAACACTTTAGGAAATTATGACTATTCTTTTCATCAGCATTTTAGCACACACAAGTGTACATCTTTTTTTTCCCCAGTGATTTTACTGAAAATATTTCCATTTGATCAAGCTCCAAAGATTATTATTAGCTGCTTAATTATATAGACGTTGTAATTAAAGTTTCATCTATTTGCCTTGCTCTTGGTGTTGAAAAATCTATTGTTCAAAACTTTGATATACATTAGTAATTGAGGATTTTATTTAATTCATAATCGTAGGAAGGAAAATTATACAAAATGGAGATTTAGGGAGAACAGTTGCAGATTTATAACTCTTTTGTCTTCAACTTTTTCATTGTATGACTAAGCCCACAGAGATGTTTCTGAGAGGGACCGTAAGTACTTCCGCACCGAGAACTAAACAGAAGAGAATTTAATTCTTCAGGCTTTTGCTAAGCTTACAAAATCAGCAAGACATTCTGCAGAACAAAGACAGCTTTCACCTTTTTATAAACAATTTGTTATTCTTGATCTCATAGATTCTCACTAATTACTTTGGTTCCTAAAAATATTTTATAAAAAAGATAATCAAGAGGCTTTCCAGTACTTGCTTGGATTATATCACCACATTTAATTGTCTCCTTATCTAAATACAATTTTTCTAAAAGCACAGTGAAAATAAATTAAAAAAGAAAATCCTAGTACTTATGCCATCCCTTCTGTTTATAGGGAAAGAGATCAAAACACTCTTCTAATCTGTTTAAAAGTACCCTGTTTGTAAAACCATGCAGGTGAACCTACTACAGCAATAGGCGCTCCTACTCATGGGATGTAATCCTTGTTATCACTAACCTTTAAAACGGGTTTTTGTAAATTACCCATGTTATCTCCTCTATTTTTTGAAAGTAGGCAATAGGACTTTCCACAACTTAGTCACTCAACCAGCATGAAGAGTTTCTGGATTTCTCTCAATTGTAATTTTAATTGTCCCAGACACACAATATGCCTGAGATGATGGTGCTTTGGTTTGACCTGCCCCTGCGGCAGAAGGCAAAACCGAAACCGTCATTCAGGCCACAGAATTTTCCTCAGGATGGAAAAGAGTTACAGTTGTCACAGAGCTGTCTCTAGTCAAAAATTCTGCCTGATATTAATGAGTGATAAACCCCCCAAAACTATGACTAACGCAAACCTGAATGATTTCACCCAAAGCAAAACATTACTGAAATCCTTACCTGTCCAATTTACTTTTCAGTTTAGAGAGCCATTACTTTAGGGTTATAACAATGAGTTTTCTAAATATGTCACTGGGCCTCAGATGATCAAATTTCATCTTAATAATTTACTTGGGTTAGGCTGGAACTTTAAGCTTTGAATGACAGAACAAAGCTGGGATAAGCACAGGAAAGCACTGCCTCTTCTGAGGATCTGAGCAAAGTGCCCCTGCTGCCACCTTCCCCTCTGAAAAAGGGTTGCATCAGTGATGGCAAAAAGAGCATAAAAAGGGACAGCAGAATTTTTACATGAGAGATTTCCACATGGGTCTTAAGAGTGAGGTAGAAAGCTCTATCTATTTTTTTTCTATATAAATAGAAATATAGAAGAGAGCTTTCTGTCTAAAAGTTTTCACAAAGAGGCAGGATAGCTGCAGTTCAGAGATCCCAAGCTAGGCACCTACTGGAGGGAGGTTAAGGCACAGTTTTTAATTAGACAGTAAAAATTCTAGATTTATCCTGACAGGTACAGGTGCGGTGCTGCTAAGGGGGCTGGTTCTGAGTGCTCCCTACCTTTTGTCCTCATTGATAAAACTGGAGTGCCTCAGATGAGTAAATCTTATTATTGGTAGATTTAATATCATCTTAATAGCAATTAGCAGCCACTTTTTATATCCTCCTGAAAGGGAAAATGGCCCAATAGTTAACTGTCACTGAGGTTGTCTTAAATGCCTGAATTATAACATAAAATACATTTTAAGGTTAGTTTATGTGGGGAAAAGTTTGGAAGAGTTTAGGGAGAGGGCTCTATTTGTATTGAAACAGTTCTTTCCAAACTCTGAAACACACAAACATTAAAAAATCACTTCGCAGCTTTTAGAAATAATTGAAGGGCAGTTCAACGGGGAGTACCTCAAGGAAATAATTCACATGAGGGAAGACATCCATCCTAATATTGCTTAATCAGGAAAACCAGGGCAAGGTAAGATTATTCTGCTTTACAATGTCTTTCCCTTTTTTTTTTTTTTTTTTTAATCTGGTTCACCAAGAGAGGGTAATTTAATTTTAAAGGATCAGAAGTTCAGTGAGCGAAGTACACTCCTAAGTGTTTAACAGAAGTCTAAAATATAGATGAAACTCCTGGCTTATTCAAAGTGTCTGTAGAAAGTCGACAGGGAAATGGTCCATGTTGGACTTTGACTTGTTCTGAAACCATAGAGGCTGCCAAAATGATGGGGAAGTGTCCCTACATTATCCAGGGAGCACAGTTCTGTTGCAGGTATGGAGCAAGGCTGGATGTTGCTCCCTCCTACGGCTGGCCCTGCTCTCAGGGAGGGGCTGGAAGGGCTGTGCTGGTCCCTGCATCCCTCACGATCCTGTGCTATACAACTCTTGAGCAACAGTGGTCGGAAATTCAGGGGAAATAGTTTTGTATGCTGAATTAAAAGCTGCTGTTTCCTTTGACATAAGAGTATGAATCAGAAGTTCTTTCTTGGATCTTTCACAGATATTGTTATCCATGACAACCTTAGCTTGCACAACAGTCTGTTCTCAAGGAGATAGGTCAACTTGGTAAAAATCAGATTATTTCCCCCAGACAGATCTGCATTAAGCAGTAAGTGATGCCATTTCTGTTCTGCTGAAATTTTGCCATACCTTTTGTTCATTTCCATGTAAGCCCTAAAACAGCTTCCTTTTTTTCCAGGATTAATTTCTCAGTTTGCTCTGAGCCATGAAAAACAAATATCTTGCTTTGCCGCTGTATTCAGGAAGAACCATTTGTACTAAAACACAGTTTCTGAATGCTAAATACGTTGGACTCCTATCATAAAAGTGGTAGTTTCATGTCTGCAGCAGTGGGTTAGAGAACCAATTGCTTATGACAAAACTAAGTGCTAAAGGACACTAGAACAAAGCAGAGCAAGATGAAGTCGTTACTTCAAGGGATTTTGAAAAGGATTGCAAGGAGTGTTGCCAGAGCCACACTGCACCTTTTTCACTGACTTCTCACTCAGATCCTCAGCTCTGTCACTTCAGCTCTCAAATATATGAAAGCCTGTCTGTACCTATTCCCTGCCTCATTTTGGATGAGAAGAGGGCTCTGATTCAAGTGCCATCTACTAAGGAACAAGGAAATTAGAACAGTTCTGCCTGTAAAGAATTTATTCTTCTGTGAAAGAGTTTCTTAACACAAATTCAGCCAAATAAATTATTCTCAAGGGTCTGGCTAGCCATGTATAATATATGCAAACCACAGAACAGTTTGAGTTGGAAGAGACCTTAAAGATCACCTCGTTCTAACCCCCTCCTACAGACAGGGACACCTTCCACTATCCCAGGATGTTCAGAGTCCTGTCCAACTTGGCCTTGAACACTCCCAGGGATCTGGAGTCCACAACTCTGTGCAACCTGTGCCAGGGCCCCACCACTCTCACAAAAATATTGGGAAAAAATTCTTTAATCTAAACCTTTACTCTGTCAGTCTGAAGCTGTTCTCCCAGCCCTGTCACTACATACTCTTGTAAATAATCTCTCTCCATAGTTCTTGCAGCTCTTTTCAGGTATCAGAAAGTCACAATCAGGTCACCCCGAAGCCTGCTCTTTTCCAGGCTGAACAAGCCCAGTTCTCCTAGCCTTTCCTCACAGGAGAGGTGTCCCATCTCACTAATTAACATGGTGGACATCCTCCTCTATAAAATATATAAACAATAAACATGAACACAAGGTATTGTTAATAAGTCTGTGTTCGCTATTGAAGACCTATATTCAGTAAGTTTTTAAAATGTTAGCAAAAATTATTTCATGTGACCAGCAAGCAGCCAGAAAGGCCTTAGGCTTCTGTCCTGGCCTGCAGGAACTGCATATCCCAAGTCCCTAAGCTATGCAATCAGATGACATGAGAAATCCTCAAAACTGCCTAAATTGTGAGCATGATTCTCTATCTTTCTGCAAAAAAAAGTGAGGTCTAAAAGTCCTTCTGTGGAATATGGATTTCCTTTCTCAGCCAGCAAGTTACAGCTTCTCCCTGCTTGTCCTCTCAAACCTTGGGCAGCTGGTGCACAACACCTCTTACCCAGGGCCTGTGCGATGGCAGTGCCTTCTGTCAGGAAAAAAAACCACACAAGCAATCAGAAAATCACTGCTTGTCTAAGTGTGGTTGTGACTGCCATGCTGATAGAAACTGGGCTGGGAAGTATTTTAGATGCAAAACAAATAAAGAGATATGTTACAATTTAATTCCAGACCCTCAATCTTTGTGTGAGATGCTGTATTCATGCTCTATAAACTTAGAATCTGCTGTACCATGACCAGCTTACACACACAACACCACAGTTTTACACAACAACAGAAAATAATTTGACAAGCTTCTATTATTTCTGTTTTCTCACCCACCCACCCCTTGATTTTTGTGCTGATATTTAGTCACCAGAGGAAGAAGTCATATTCTCTCTTCCCACATAGAGTTCTGCTTCCTTTTAAACTGAAGACACCTCAGCTGTATCTTCCCCCCAAGTATGTCTTTACCCATGACCAGAGAATGCAGACCAAAAGTCATGAACAAATTCTTCACTCAGATTTTCTGAGCTTGAGACAATAAATTTTTCCTGCACCTAGCTGTAAAATGATTGTAATTTCCAATGCATGCAACTTTCTCAATATAACAAATTTAAAATACACACGTGTAGGTCTGTGAATACATGCTTGCTAAAAATTGCCATCCCAAAAGAAAAAGAAATAAAAAATCAGACTTTCACCTTGAGTTATATGTGGAGTTACAAAAAAACTAGTAAACATTAGATTATTACTCCCCAACAACAACCAACAACAAATAGAAGTAATGAATATATTTTATGACATTGCTGCTCTTGCATTCATCTTGGGAGAGTTAGAATGGCTACATGAATTTTGCAGTCACGTCTTCATGGGAAGAAGTAATTTATGGCCTGGAGAAGTATGTGGAAGTGATTAATAAGATCTAGAACCAGTTAAAACTTCATCAGAAGAAATTGCAAATATTCAGTAGAGCTTATTCTATCACTTTCTGGATACACATGTGCATTGGTCATTATGGTGGATTAGGATGGAGTTTTACTTTCAGTTATTCCATACATGAATGTTTTACTCTCTAGGTAGTATAGAGGACTTAATTCTCTTGATGAAGCAGTAATGTTTAACTATATGATTTGGAAATAAATATGTGAATACATCCAGTTTATTTTTAGGGAAATTAATTTAAATGTTGTGTTTTCTTAAGCATTGGTAGTGACTTGTACATTCTTTCACAAATACATGCACTTCTACCACTTTGGTCAAATAGTGCAAACGGGATTTGGCTCAGCTTGAGCCATAAACTCTAAAAACAACTGTTTTTGCTGTCTAAAGATAATAAAACCCTTCCAAAGTGACTATTACTACTTTGTCCTATTTCCTCTGTTTTACCGCCTGCATAATTCACTCATAAAATTCCTACTTACAGCAGCTTTTGCAGGGTGGAATCCCACCTTCCTGCTGCACATAAACCCTGTATACTGGGGCTTTCTGAGGATGGAAAGCAAACCATGAAAACTCGCTCACCAAAAGAACACCAAAGTGAAACAATTTGTTTCTCCGGTATTTGAGCAGACCGCTGGTATCTCCTTAGAGAAACACCTGAGAAATAATGAGAAAGATCTTTTGCTATAGACAACGTGCGCTCCCTGAGCACGGCTTTACCCGTTCTGGCTGATAACGTGCGTGAATATCCAGCTGCTGCTACACAATCAGCGAGCCCAACACCACAAGCCAATATCGCAGTCCTCTCTCAGAAACTCATCAAAGCTGGGTCAGCACAGCACTGCTGGGGCTGCTGACCCCTTCTGCCCCCTCCAGCACGCACAAACACACCTCTGCACAGCACAGAAAGTCAGAGCATCCCCCCTGCCCCGCGTTCCGAGGGGGCTGCAGTCACTCCGGCTGCCTGAGGGACACCACTGAGGAACAGCAAGCACCAGCAACACTAAGCTGGTATTGAGATAGAAGCGGTGGAAAACTTTCCTGCAAGATCCAGTGCAGAGCACTGAAGGCTGAGTAAAGTCATCAGGAAAGTTACCAGGGACTGCAAGGAAATCACTAAAAACAGCCCCTCCACAACTCAGTAAAAAGGAAATTTAACTGTATTATTCTTTCAGTCATTGTTCTGTATTATTGTCTCAGCCAGCACTTCACAACTTCTTTGTCTTGTGCATATTTCACATGTTGCAAAAAACACAAGGCCATAAAATTACACTCCTTGGTTTTTCCTCCTAGAAAGGCAAAAGGCTGAAAGCAAGGCTATTCTCCTTGTCCCACCCCATCAGCAGGAAGAACCCCACCTCCTCACCCAAATCCCTGCAGCACAAGGCCCCCTGAAGCCCTGAGAAGGAGGAGTTGGCTTCAGCCCACAGATGTCCAGCATGTACACCAGTCACAGAAACCCAGCAGGAATAAAGCACAGGGGCCTGGTAGAAATGAATGACCCAGACAGGGCAGGAAATGCTTGCACTGCTGTTCTGACTGTAAACATGGCCTTCTAGGAAGTGCTGCTCTTTTTCCCAGAGCCAGCTTAGGTACCTCCACATGGATTTTTTCACTGCCATGTAGGCGCAGGAGCTACCTCAGAGGAAATTTGGGTGTCTCCTGATGATGGCCTCTTGTGTGATTTCAAGTAGAACAGTGGTGCAGCTACCGAGCACCGTCCCTGAAGCCAGGGAGTTGCTCTCCACTCAGAGAAAAAGCAGTTTGTGGGCAGAAGTGTTTTCTCAAAAGCCTTACTGTCCTCTCTGCTCCTCACCCCAAAAGGCCTCCACAGGAGATTTTGGTGTGTGGCAGCCGTGGCCTTCTAATAACCAATTTTCTTCAGTTTCACTTCACTGGATGGTAAATATCAAACCACTCAGCTCTTGTTTCTGTTACTTTAGAAATACAACTGTGACTTTTCTTTTTGGGCTGTCATCCAAGGTTTTTGCTGTATAGTAAATGGTGAAGGTAGTGGGCCAATAAAGTCAGATGTTAAATGAGGCCTAAGGGTTTTCTTGTCATTGTGGTGAGTTATTGTCTTTAAACATGTTTCATTATTGCCATCACTTCCTGGGGGGTATGCTGGGAAAGAAAAAGAGTATTTGTAATAATGACCTGCCACTGCTTTTGTTTTCCTTCTTGTCTGTTGCACGTGAACATAATTCCTGACCATGACATTTCTTGAAGAGATCCCATTCATTTATGAACATCCCTGGTGACAGACCCAAAGAATCAAAAAAATTTCTTCTTCCCCTTGGCTACAACAGCAAGAAGCAACAGGGGAAATCTACAGCTAATGACATTTACAGGAAATTAGATTTTAGAGATGTAAAAGATTATTATTTTTCTTTCCCTAATTGTAGAAAACGTGGCATTTTAACAACAGAAGAGGCAGAAGTTTCACATCAGCAAATTTTACAGATATCAACACAAATTTGGACTTTCTGTTCAGTCCTGTTTTCTCAGAGTTATGCTTAGGGTAGAGGGATGGGATTTAATTTCCCCACACCAGTTGTTGAAGATTTGCTTCATCCTGTCACCAATTCACAGTGAAATGTCTTCAAACAGCAGCAGGCTGGACCACCAGCATGGACTCTGGGGGCCAGGTTCCATTCAAGCTTGTCAAGAGGCAGAGGGCTCCTGAACTCTCTGCATTTCATTACCTGCCTTAATATACCACTAACATTTTACTAACATTTACGAGTTGAAACAATTTTACAACAGCACATTTTTGGTAACAGTGATATAGTCTAAGAGGTCATAATGATGATTCCCTTTTTGAGACAGAGGAATTTGGGTGCTGTTTACTTCAGCCACTCTACAGACTCTCAGTGCCAAATGTAAAAGCTTGCTTTGCTTTTAAAAGAGACAAACCAGGGCATTAAACACATACAAGTGCTGTAATGGCTGAGAGTGCCTATGAGAACATGCTTCAGATGTCGCTACCTGTTTATTTTCAATTGAATGTCATTATTCATAGCTATGAAAAGGGGGGAAAAAAAGGATTATCCCATTGTGTTATAATCCCTATTCAAGGATTTAACACATAGAAGTTCATGGCAGGAAATTTATGCCTCTCATCATTTAGATAGGAGCAAGAATTGTGGGAGCAGAGGGTATAAAACAGCACAGTTTGGAGGGTTCAGGATTTATCTGAGTTCCATCAGATAATGGAAAAATAGGGAGAAGAAATCAAGTGATGTCACAGGAAAACCAGTGATCACAGAGCAGAGGCTAAAATCCACGTTACAGGGGTGCAGATCTCATGATGGGAAGCACGTATAAATAAATCATACTCTTAATATAAAGCATTTGAGTGTTTTGTCTTTGCCTCTGACACTTCAGTGGATTTCCATTAACTCACTCACAGGCTGACAGCCCTGTGCTTTACATTTTGTGCCTACTATTACAGTAGCTCTGAATTATAACAACTAACAATAGGTTATGTCATATCATATTACTTTGGTCTGACATGCAAATCATAAATTTTTTTTTTTTTCCCTATTGCCACATCCATGACACATGTATTGTGTATTTGTACTTGGCCCCTCACAGCTGGCAAACGAGTTCAGTGGCACTTGACTCTTATCCCGTGGTTAATTCTGCCAGTGAAAGGCTCATTCACTTTGCTGTAACAGAGCCTTTCCTGGTGATGTTCTAGCTCAAATTCTGGCTGAACAGTAAAATACATAAATGAGACTAAGTGACACAGAGGTGAAAAGCCAGATCCTAAGTTATAGTTGGAAACAGAGAGGCAGGTGTGCACCTTTTAGGGTTTTTCAAAAGTTCTCTTTTACTGTGACCTAGCTTCTTATACACAATGGTTTCTGTATGTAATAGCAACTAAAAGACATTTTTAAGTTGCAGTATTCATATAAGCAGACCCCAATACCCACAGCAAAAGATATCCACAAGATTTAGGGATTTCTCAGTTGCCTCCATGAAGATTTTGAATCTTTCATTGGGGCACAACCTTTCAGAATGAAACCATTGCTATCCATGTCAAAGCAGCTCCTGGTACAATGTGGAGAAGTCTACAAGAACACGAGAAACTCTGACACCAGATATGCTTAGAAGTTTTATCCCCAGAAGAGTTGATTTACAGGTTTCTTTCAAATATCCATAAAGAAAACCCAAAACAACACAAAATGGACACCACTCCCTCACCCTCAGATGAGCGGCAAGAACTGAATTTGCACTACGCAGATATTTTTATAGTGAGAAGTTCTCTCCCACAGAGGCAGTAGAGAAGCCTGCTAATGCAAAGCCATGAAGAGCAAGGCCTGTGGCGTGATGGATAGAGCAGAAATGAACCTGGCATCTGTCCTGACAACCAGGGTTTTGACACAGGGTGGGCATAGAAAATAGGAAGGAGTTAAAACAACTAAACCAAAAGCTCATTCCAATAATGAAAATCCAGAGAGAGTCAATGTATGCAACTTATAACTGCAGAGCATCTTGAGCCAAACCTTTTCCAGCACCACCCCAAACCGTTCATTCCAATACAGGCTGAAGAGATGAATATGTGTTACAAGTAGACAAATATGAGGATAAAAGAGATAATGAGGAAGAAGGCAAAATATGAAAAGGAAAACCAAACCACTCTGAAAGCAAGAATAGAATCTGTGTCCAGGTAGTTTGTTTTGTAATTTTTATTTCCCACCTAGATTCATATCTGCAGTACACAGATAAAGCTCATCTTACTTTCAGTGTCTCTAGAAAACAAAGAGTTAGCTAAGGGAGAGAAAGTACAATAACTCATGGAAAATCCTGCACTCAGATTTATGCCACAAGGAAGTGTTTACTGTCTCCATCGCTCCCAGTTTTGAGAGCGTGATTCCGCCAAGTCTGCAAGTAACCCAGCAAGCTCTGCAGCAACTTTCACAGGGTATTGCTGAGTTTCTGTCACTAGCTGGTAAAAAGCAATCCTCACATGAACATAATCATCTGCATCCAGACCCTCTTTTTCAAACAGCTTTTTAGAAGAACAGAGGACCACATGAATCCACTAGGGTACACAGACTTTGTGAAACTGGACGTGCCATTATTTCTAAAATAGCTTTTCTTTAAGCATAGCTTCACTCAGAATTGCTGTAAAAAATACATTCTCTCTGTTCCCCACTCAAAAGAGATCTCAAGAGACCCAATCTGTGCCACCCCTGCAGGCTGACAGCCGAGGAGGTGCCCAAGGTGCTGTCACAGCCTAGCTGGCAAACATGCTGTTGCCTGGGTGTCTCCACACAGCTGGTTGCAGCACTGTGATAGAAGAATTAAAATAAAGAAGCCTGTGACAAAGAGCAAGCCTCTGCTTTTATCCTACTTACCCGCCACACAAATCTTTTGGCACAAATCACTTAAAATTTGCCTACATTATTCTGCACTGTCTGTACCTAAACCTCTTTGTACGACAGCCTTGAAAAGTTAGCAAAGGAAAATACCTTTAATGTAGTGAGGGATCCCATGGATTCAAATAGCCAAGACTCTGCACCGGAATTAGAAAGCACTGCCTTCAAAATGGGAGCGCCTCGAGTTTGAGGTTAGGAAAGGAAGAGCAAAGGAGACAGTTGCCCAGCACAATCTTGTGACAATGAATAAATACATATTGTGGTTGAGATGAACAAAATAGTGTACTGCACAATAACATGTTGGTGTGAAGTCTGGAGGAGAAGCATTTTAAGAAAAAATAAGAAAATGTGTCTACACCAAAACTTGCTTCCCTTTGGCAGTCATTACAGAACACAGAATGGCTTAGTGGATCTTCCTGGCAAGCCTTTGCTGCAGAATGGCCAGGAAATCCCTGTGTGACCTGAACTGACAGCCTGAACCCGGAGCACATCGATCCCAGGGCCTGGAACACAACACATCAGTAGGACAATCTCACCTGCAGCTAAACTTTATTCTTCCTGCCTTACAAGAGAAGGCAGACCCACAGGATCAGCTGCTGTTTGCTTTGCCCATGAACACTTTTTAAATCCACATAATATTTGTTATAGCTTTGCTATACATGATGCTGCATGGCACCTCATATACACTTAAGTAACACAATACATGGAATTTGACTATAGTGGTAATTTGACTTGCAGAATACTGTCTGTCACAGGGGAAAAAAATGTGTTTGTTGTCGCTGTGTGGGAATCAGTTTATGCTGAC
Source organism: Pomatostomus ruficeps (assembly GCA_013400735.1). NCBI lineage: Eukaryota > Metazoa > Chordata > Aves > Passeriformes > Timaliidae > Pomatostomus > Pomatostomus ruficeps. The sequence goes on from VYZT01035331.1 coordinate 37,293, forward strand.
TTTTCCATGCCTTTTTTTTCAAGTTGTTGTTCTAAATATTTGTACAAAAAACAACAACAACAAAAAAACCCCCAACCAAAACAGTATTCCTGGATTAAACAGAACTGTGATGCTTTCCCCCACTGTTTGCAAGGCAGTATTTAAATTGCAAAAAATGATAGACATTATTGTGAAGAGAATATACAGAGAAACAGAAAGGCTTCCTTGCCTAGAGTTCTATTTCATACACAACGTAATTAAAAAAAAAAATAAAAAATCAAACCCTTTTACTTTCAACCCAGACAGGGAAATGCATGCAACTGCAGCCTGCAAGTGGCTTAATCATGCACCAACAACAGCTCTGTATGTTTGAGTTTGGAAATCATTGTCATTTCACCTGGACAAAAGCACAATTGCTTGTGCATTTACTGTGCTCTTGAGCAAGTATTTCATCATGCACCTTTCCTTTGGAAAGGGCTGTCCAAAACTCTATATTTAGCCATCACAAACATGCTAGTCTTAATCTTCTTGGCATAAACGTAGAAGGCTGTCATCTCCTGGGAATCAGCTGGGATTCTGCCTCAATGTTTTTTCAAGTGATAAAGCAAAACTCTGGTGTCTTATCTAGTGTTGAACTAACAGAGTGTTAGCCACATGGGGAAAAGACTTTAAACATTCATTAATGTTTTAAAAAAGGGTCATGAAATGCAGTCAAATAACTGTGCCTGAGGTTAATTTATGTTTTCACAACTATATACAGCAGGGTGACTTCATAGTTTGTCTTCATGTTCCGGCTGTGAGAACAAATCTGGTGCTTCAGTTTGTAAACAAAGAGTTAGAGAACAACTAAAGCATGCAGGCAAAATGCAGCACTGGGTACTTCCAGCACCCAATTAGCACCACTGACTCTAAAATAAGAAAAATATGATATATTGTGCAAATTTTCTATATTTACTGTTCTATTGTAATGTTGCAAGAAAAGAACATAAAAGAATGGATTCTCAGATGACTGAGAAACTGGCATAGATCCCTTGAGATAAAAATTCCACTGAGTGCAATAGTGTAACACCTACATGACAGCTGATGTGCCTCCAGACTGCTTGGGTCAGCTCTTCTCCAGGTCACAGAGGGCACTGGGGCCACCTCAGCACCTGGCTGGGGTTTTAGAAACACCACAAAATGCCCAGTTTGCTGGGGCACACCACTGCTGTCTGGCACACCTCAAATCATGAGCTGCTATGAAGCACAATCAGCCCTGGACAATCCCAGTTACAAGAACCCAAAACTCATGTGAGAAAGCTGTTTTTCTTAAGACACAACTCACACAGAATTTTTTGAGGACATTTGTTTTTCAGATAAAGGAATCTCTTTAGTTTATCTTAAACTTGATCTTGCTCACTTTAAGACATACCTAAAATCGTGCCTAAGCTCAAGCTGGCCCTGAAGGCAACACCAAACTCTGCCAACGCCATGGCAGATGCTCAGTGAGGCACTGTACTCCTAGTGGTTAACTGCAGTATGGGGGCAAACCTTTCTGTAGCTGTCAGCAGGACACAGGGGATTATGACAATGTCCATGAGCATCCAGGTGTGTGCATACGTTCTTTCTGGTATAACTTTAGAGCCAAAAAAAATTGAAAATATGATCATTTGCAATGAGCAAAGCCAATAATGAAATGGCAAGTAAAATGGCAATGTTTCAACAGCCCTTTACATGAAATACTAATTTCTTTTTCCTCACAGACATTTTCCAATTCTTTGATGCATTTTTTTAAAAGAAATCTCAGATTCAGGAAAATATAATCCTTTTAAGTACATCACCACAGAACTATGACATGATAATTTATATGGAACATTAAGCAATACAGAAGTTATAATGGGAACTGCTCTCCACTTCTCTTATCATCTGTTCTGTGAAGCTGGAAGACAGTAATTTTAAAAACCCGTGAAGGTAAATATGTCACCACTCAAAGCATAATAAGCCTATGAGATCTTATGGAATGGATATCAATGAGACAAAAAATCAGCCCAATTCTTTAAAAGGGAACAGCTGTTTATTTCAATACAAAGAACTTCTAGAGATGCTATAAAAAGAGTCTAAAAGAAAAGTTTTGGAAAGGATTTAATGCACTGCATCACAAGATATGGTAGCCACAAATATAAGTGAAGTGGCAGAAAGAAATATTTCCTGTGAAAGCAATTATCAGAGTGTTTCTCATATCTTCTCCTAAAGTAACCAGCACTGGCCACTGGCAGAGAAAGATATTAAATTAGATTGATTTCTGTTCTGCTTTAGCACAGCAATTTCTTCATTTCATCTCCCTCACCCTTTTCAGTACTGAGGATTTAACTCAAAAACCATCTTGCTCGCAATGGCTAAGCAGTAAAGCCACTGTTACTCCTAGTTAAAGGGTGTCACGATTTTGTCAGGGTAGAACACTAACAAACTTTGAGTTTCAAAGAAAACCACATTAAAAATAATAAATCTGATATTAAGAATGACAAATACTAGGGCAGTTGATCATTTTCCTCTGAATTTGCCTATGTGTTATTTTCTGGGAATTCAAATTTTCTCCTTCATAACCCAGCATTTCTAACAAAAGTGTTTGTACAGCAGCCTGATAAATTGGACTGGGGAACAGAGTTTATTGCTGCTGATTATTTTTCATGCTCACCTGGACAGCAGGGGAATGTGGCACAAGCATGGCAGTGCTGTGCTAGGGACAGGGAAGGACAGGACTGTGCCTTTCCATGGCAGCTTTTCATGGTGGTGGGTCATGGATCAGATATTACCTATGGCTCTTGGTCATGTTTATTAAAGTGTCTGGTCCTATGGATAGCTGTGTGAAAAGCCAAATGCATTTGCCATTAAAGGACAAAAACATTTTTATCATGCCATGTACTGCCTTGGTCAGCACATTATCACAGGAAGAGTTGTAGAACTCCAAAGAGTGTGGCTAAAATAAGGAAGAAAACTGACAAAAATCGGTTCAGGTAACAAAGCTTTCCTTCTATCCTTTCTCCAAGCCAAACACAAGACACCTGCCCACCTCTGAATGCCTCTCATCCAAGTTCCAGCTGTACAGCAGCAGCTTGGGAGCTGCACAGGGGCTGCTGCCCCGTGGGTGCAGGTGGCACCATGGCCCATGGGCAAGTTCACAGCATGGAAAAGTTCTTTCCCCCACATCGTACTTGTAAGTACTGATCCTGCAGAAAAATCCCTGGAAATCTTGGGTAAAACCAGCATTCCTTTCTCACAGTTTTGATTCACAGGTTTCATTTCTCAGGACAGGGCTTTGAAAATATATTTTTTTTGTTGTTCACAAAACCACAATAGACATATGCCACTTGAACTTGGACAAAATAAACAGCCCTCTTACTTCTGCACCCTCGCATACCATTACGACTCAGGGTTATAACAATCAGACCTCAAACTATTAGAAATTTCTTCAACCTTGTATCCCCTTGGGGCTTCTTTTATATGAACCCTTTGCGTGGTTGAGTACAGTAGCTGAAACAGCTGAAATCACTCAGACCACAGAGAATAATACTTTTATTTTAATCTTTTAAAAGGTCAGTAAAGCTGAACAGGAGTAAATTACATTGCTAAAACTGCATTGTCTGTCAACACAGCACACCTTCACAACAGCTGCTTTCCTCAGTTTTGCTGTCTGTTTAGTCAGTCCAAGAATTTTCTGAGTGGGACAGAATAGGTTTATTTTTATTTAGATCATATTTCAGAATTTGTGGGAAGCAATGGTCCCTCTTTTGAAAGGGCAACTTCTCCCCTCCTTCAATAATACATAAATATTTTTATTTACAGTAATTCTAGTAAAATACTTGATTTCTGTCCTGCCTCACTGCCAAATGACAAATAACAGCCCTAAGCAAATGACTGCTATGGGAAAATCTCTGCAATCAAAACAGAATGCAAACTGGTTCCTAGTCCAGTCTGCTGGCCTGAGCAGCAGCAGAGAGATTGGATTTCCAAATCCTTATTTTGCAGGAGGTGCTTTCACTGCAAACAGCTCCCTGGGGCAGATCTCAGCACCGGCCCCGAATCGCAAGTGTAAAATTCACTTCACTGTCCTCAGAGGCTGCAGGGCAGGCAGGCAGCAAAAAGGGCTCCTCTGCCCTGCTCCCCTCCACCTGCCAGCCCTCCTTTCCCGCTGAGCCTCGGGATGAGGCACTCTCGGTTCGGCTGGCGGATCTGGTAGGGCACTGTCCCTGGCAAAGTCCGTGAGAGCTCCCCGCTGGAGCAGGGAGCTGCAGCAATCCCTGAGCTGCAGCAGCGGGAGCAGCGGGAGCAGCCCTGCCGAGCCAGCTCCTGTCAGACACCCAACCCCCGCCACGGGACACCAAAGGCACCTGCTTCCCGTCCGCTCACACACACACAGCACGCCACAGCCCAGCCCCAAGTGATTCTCAGTAACCCTGCACTATTACTAACTGGAAATAAAGTAATGTGGCTACACTGCCTAGAAGCATACCTCTTTTCCCTCTTTATGTATAGATGCAATGAAGAAAACCTTAAAATAGAATTACTGGG
>VYZT01035331.1:41852-61516 GCA_013400735.1 Pomatostomus ruficeps
GGGAGTTTTATTTGATATAAGAATCTCTAATGCAAACAATGTTTTGTCACCTTATACTAAGTCTGATGGCAACAAGGGCTGCTTCTGTCCTGGAGACTCAGCACAAAGCTATTAAATGTCATCAGTAATGAAAATCAGAGAACTTTTGTTTACCAGTTAAGATCAACACTTGTTAAGGGGGATATTTCTGTATGAAAGCAGCTGGGAAGTTGTGTTTTAAAGAAGGTTTTGTTTTGACAGGTCTCTATCTGATGATATATTGTTATATATGAGAATTTCTAGACTGTCTCACACAAATACACATTGCCAAGGTATGCAGTAACTTAATTAAACTTTTAAAGAAATTATCTATACCAAAACCTAGAATTATAAAGTTGATAAGGTGCATCTGCATTCACACAAAGCTGTATGAGAAAGTGCATACAGGTTTGAAAAAGGCCTTCAAGACACCAAAGCTGACATGTGAATTTTGCCCTTAGACTTATACAGCCATTGCCATATGAATCAGCTGCAATAATGTGCATACAAATGGATTTGCTAATTAGCAACTTCTTTTCCTCCCTAAGCTGCTCGCCTAAAAGCTGGTACACCCTTTGGACACAAGCAAATGAGGTGATTCATATTCCACGGAAAAGTGTCTTTGCATCTGTAACGTCACGGAAGTGGATCTGCTCTCCTGCTGCTTCTGCAGCACGAAAGTTTAAACCCTCAGTTCCAAAACACCATTCTGTTTTCTGCTGTTACAAAAATTACTCCAATAAGTAGAAACTACAGAAAAACAAAGAATCCTTCTGCGAGCCTTTTACTCATCAGTTACCACGCTACCTGAAAAGTGATTCAATGACTATTGAATCCAGTATTTTAGATTTTTCTGGACAATGCATATTGTCGTAATTGCTGGCAGCAGCAAATCGAAGCACAAAGTGTATGTTTAATCTGTGTTGATCTCACATCCCCCAGGACAGAGCATGCAACACAAGACAATTTAACTTGAGAACTTGGACACGAGGGGAGAAGCATCATGAGGCTGAGGTTCCAAAGACTCCCAGGAATGATTACAGCTGCATAGCGAGAATCTACCTCACCTTCATTCCTAGGAAGGACTTTGCCTCCTATCCTAGTGGGAATCACTGCAGCTGGTTTCCCAGCTCCAAAATGCCTGAACACTTCTTAAAGTAATATCATCATCCAACATAATTGGACCAAAACAAATTTCCAATGCCCCAGGTCTCAGCATGAGAAAGCAATACTTCATTCAATTGTGCCTATTTGCCTTTTTTTTTTTTTTTTAATAGTGTTTGTGGGCATATTTGGTTTCTACAGTGCATTTGAAGAGACATGCATATTTCAGGCTAAATAAGTGGCTAAACTATTTAGTGATAAGGAAGGCCAAATGGAATATCTGATTAGCACCTGAGGAAGTGAAACTTTCTCATTTAAGAACTTAAATTGAAAGGAACATTTAAAAATGGATCCTTTCTTAGCTAGAAATATTTTTTATGACATTCTATATTTTGCATTACACACTAGGAATTTACGTTGCTGTCAAAGATGTGTAGACTGTCTAGATAAAAGTCCTTTTCTGTGCAGGTATTTATTCTGTACAGTAAATTAAGTTAATATGCTTGTCAGTTGCTATGCATTACAGAATAAATGCTTTTAAAACAGGGAAACGTTTGAGGGGGTTTTGTATATTTGTTCTCTAATGTTTTTAGTGCTTGAGAAAATGTGCCTTGAAGAATACCATTAAAATATCACTAATCTAACACTCACATAAATAATGTTCCATAAATTGATGTTGTCACAAATACGCTCGTATCTCTCTGGCTCGGTAAGAAAAAACCCTTGACATTTTCTGGTGCTGTTTCCTAACAAACAGCTCAGCAGTGAGCCACCATAGCGAGCAGGAACTGAAGCACTGCAACTCCTTTATCACAAAAACAGTAATTGTGAGAAAGCAGATCAGGCATTGTGCAATTTTCACAGCAATAAGATCCTTATAACCAAAACAAGGAAGTTTATCAGAGGAAAAGTGAAGTTCAGGGAAGGGCCTTGCTTGGAAGGCAGGTCAGCTGAGGGAAAGGCCCTGTCCCCCAGCAGTGCTCAGCAAGGGCAGCACAAGTGCAGTGAAATTTGTGTTTCTATTTGATTTGCTGCACTGACAGGCTGCAGAAAGAGCCCACTGACAACCATCCTTTGAAAGCTTACATTTTCAGTTTAAACAAATAGGCTCCAGAAAGTTTTATCCATAATTCCTTAAGACTATAAAGTCAAAAGAAAAAAATAGGTTTGTTTTTTTTTTAAGTTTGCCAAGAATTTCCATTTACATATAATATTTATTCTTACCTGTAGAGTAAATTAATAAGACCCTCTTGAAGGACTTTTTTTTCCACTAGTGCTAGAACATTTCAACATTCAATAATTTTAAAATCACACATCACAATAGTTCATGGAATTACTTGAAATTAATAACACTACCCACTGGTGAATTAGTGCTGTTAAATTAAAAACTGTGCCATGCCAGCCCTAGAAACCTGCCTCCTGCTTACATGGGAGCAGATAAGGAATTACTTCATTTAATCTAATTACAGTGCTGTAAAAGAAAAGAGAAATGAGTTCTAAATATTGCTAAAAATGCTCTAAGTCTTCATTCTCTGATAGATGGAGACATACAGGAAACTGTGTTTTTATTACCTCAGTTGTAGACAGCTTATTCTCCTTTCCCCTGGCCACTGTTTGCTGCTGAAACGTATTGATTAGAAAATTGCCCCTACACCATTCTGATGTTTTAGAATAACATTTTTTTGTTTTTATTGGGATTTGTTTTGGGTTTTTTTCGAATCTTCATGTCATTTTGGCTAACACATCTATCCCCAATGCATCAATGTATCTTCAAATTCAGGCACAGCTCCAAGGGAAGGACCATGATAATGAGATAAATGCCTTAAGCTCTAGTTCAGCTCCGGTTTTGGGTAGTTTTGCACAATCTGCATGCAATCCTTTAATAAAGGACAACACTGGAAACTCTTTTTACCAGGTGCTTGCCTTGTAGGTGAGCTGGATTACAGGGGTGACAGCTTATTCCTCGCAGAAGTTTCATAAGTCATATTCCTTCTAAATTTAACTTTTTTAATAAAAATGTTTCAATTTTATCCAAACTTCTTTCCCACTGTGACCTTCAGAGCTTTTTTTTTTACAATTTTTTTTATCTATTCCTAAATGTAGCATTGTAGCATCTTAAAATGCAAATGTACTACGTGGCTATCTGTGTGAGTCTAATTCAGGGTGCCAAAAGTGTAATAAAAACCAATTTTGAAAGTTCAGTTTTCATAGCTCTGATCTCTTCACACAGCACCTTTTCATTTATGTGAAATCATGACAAACTATAGAATTCATCATTTGGCATGCAGCCTTATTGGTCCCTGGTATTACAGATGAGCTGTACTGATTTTCCAAGCAATGGGACAGAAACCCTTTTCTTTTAAAATAATTGGAAGAGCTGTACCTTTCAGCTAATGTCAGTGGACTTGCACTGTCTCACAAGAACCTGCCCCAAACGTGTCTGGTTTCTTAGGGATGGGAGAAGAGCGTTTAAACTGTCTGAACAATTTCCAATTGTTCAAAGCTCTGCTGGTTTCCATTTTTTCTATCTCAAGCTTGCTAACTGAAGAGCAAGTGAAAAACATCACATGCCGTGTGTGCTGTGGTCATTGACTCCTGTAACGTGAGTTTTACTGTTTCACAGAACACAGACCTGGACCATGCTGGCCATTCCAGTGTATCTAAGCTTGATACAAAGCAAAACCTCCACCCATGAGAAGAATCCATCTTGCTTTGTCATGCCTTCAGAAGGGCAGTGCCTTCCTACCCCAACGTCCCATGAATTCCCTGGCACCTCTTTATGTAACCCGAGGTTTAGCTCTTATTGTCAAAACCGACCTATGTGTGCATTAAAGTGGGGTTAGCTGTACCTCAGGGGAGGCACAGACTGACAGTGAGGGTTGTACAGCCCCACTGCACCCAGCACACAGCACGGGAACACCTCAGTGCACCTCACTTGCCCATTCCCAAACTTCCTTCCTTTGGATCAGGGGTAAGGGACCTTTCTTTGTCCAAACTCACACAGGTGGCGTGCACAGAGAATGGGCACTGAAGCCGCAACTCCTACATTGAAAGCTTAAAAAAGATGAGTATTTTTATAGCTTGGAACGATACAAAAACAAGACTATAAAAGGCACCTTGCTGATTTATTGCCATTTAATCTGGCCTATTTCTTCTGAGAAAGAAATATCATCTCTCTCCAAATGTTTGTTCTTTATTTAGGAGCAAACATTCAAAGGAATGCTGGCTGAGCCTGACAGACAATTGCTATGCTATTTGCTACATCTTTTCTGGACCAAAAAACCTCCCTTTTCCAAATGTACAGGTAAATTTTCATAAGCAGTCCTATTATCCCCCATCAATTCTCCCTTGTACCCATCTTTTATAATTTTGATATTTTTAGAGCTGATAAATGTGCTCAGGACTTCTCCAAAGTACTGCTGTGGTTTTGGGTCTCTCCACCAGCCATATTTGCATACGCATGCAGATCTGAGTGCTTTTTCTGCTTTCTTGCTCCCTTTTATGACTTCCTCACTTGCAGGATTGCCCGCAATTGCCCTGTTGTGTGCCAAGCATTCAATCTTGATAGACACCAATTTGGTGTAATATACACAGAGGGCATCCGTCATGGCTTCTCCATATAAATTACATCTAAATTGTGAGGAGATAGAACATAAATCATTCATTCAAAAAGTCATAGGTGAATAACCACATAGTTTTCCACGATACTATTTTCTCTTTGCTGAAAATTAAAAAATGTATGTTCATATAGTCACCCACACGCAAAAGTTTACACCTAAGCCTAGACTGAAATATTTATTTGGAAACACAGTGGTGTTTGATGTAAATTTAGTGTAACAGAACATCAGTTTGGTTTGTAAGCACTGGCTGTCACTGCATAAAGGAACTTGTGGGAGCAGCACATCACTGGGAAGAAGGCAGGAGACACCATAGAGGACCATGGTTTTAGTTGCATGAACAGGTACGAAGATGCCAGCTGATGGCTGGTCACATTTGGCTAAAAGGCCCAAAAATATTATAATTTCAAAGCAAACTAGGTCTAAAATTCTTCAGCTATAAATTTAATATAGCAATGGTAGAGGTTTTCTGTTCCAATTCTTTTTCCACACTGATGCTCCACCAAGAAGACCTCTTCAGACAGTGCCTTCTAAACAAGAGGCTTATTTTTCCTTCCTCTGTCACCTTTGACAAAATAAAAAAAGAACAAAACCCTAAACCTTTGCACATAAATAGACTTGACTAAATCATCTCATTCCTCAGGAACCACACCAATATCCATTGCAATCATTAGATCAGGCTTTAACGCTGAAAAGCTAAATGTGGCAACCTAGTGCTCACATTTCTGTGATGTAGTCCAATATTATTGCTGCTTGCATTCTGCCTCTCATGCCCCTCAAACTCTCCTAAAAATGCCATTTCCCATGTAAAGTTTTAATATTACATAAATGCCTGTTTGATCTAACTTCCAGAATCAAAAATTACTTACTGATCTCATTGTTTAATATGCTTCCCTAATGAATAAAAAAGAAATTTTAATTCAAAGACACTTAGATATAGAAGTATTGTAGGATTTTTTCCTCTTTTATTAACATTTTCCATTAAAGACCTGCCTGGTCTCCAGTTTTACAAGAGCTGTGTGCCACTCCACTGAGCCCACATCCTGCAGCAGCACATGCTGTTCGTGACTTAAGTACCTCTTTTTTATTTCTAAAGCCATCAACAATTATTAAACTCTATGAGAATAAATCTCCTTATTAGCATGAAGATTAGAACATCTTAGGTGCAGAAAAATGTCAGCTGCTTGTCAGAAGTCATTTTGAGTGTGCTCTCTTGACCCATTCCCAATTTAAAAGCCTGTTCCTGTGGAACAAGACAGATAATGAATGCAGCATTAAAATAGCCAGTAAATGAGCAATACAGGAAATTTGTCTTTCTAATTGAAAGAGCATAAGCTAAAATTATAGTACATTAGCTAACTATCCAAAGTGCTAGAAAATGTCATGAGAAATAAATAACTTCATCTCAGAGTGTCTTCCTCAGAGGTGCAGGGAACACAGCCCTGCTGAGCAAGGAAGAGGAAAAGAAGCAGAATGAGCTAAGGTCACTTTACTTCTAAGTGAGAAGCCTACATAGGATGCTAATTTGGTTTGGTTTGTTTTAAGCTTTCCTGAATCATCACATAGATAAAATCTTAATGATTCTTTCATTCAAACAGACTTAGAAGGATCAATTTTAATTCAGAGAATCTTCCATGACAGAGTTCTGCCACACTGCCATTTGCACAGGCCTGAGGACAAAACCACTTGGAATTGTGCACAGGGATCTACTGGCTTTGGTTTTATTTCTAAATTTCAGGAAGACATAAAAGTTGGGAATGAAGGCAGTGTATTTTAACAGAACTTTAGTACTAGTAAATCTACTAATGAGGGTAGAATGTAGACATATTCAATACATTTGACAGTGTTGCACAAGTTACTGTAGCAATGGAAGCTGTGAGATTTGGTGAATACGTTACTGTCCTACAGGACTTTCATGGAATAATTGCCCTGCTATTTACTAAAAATGAATGGCAATAATAGCACTTGATTATACTTTTGAGATAAAACCTAAACAAAACATTGGTTACATCATATTTTTTTTTTTTAAGGTTTTTCCTTCTTAAAACACCAGTCGAGAAATAAGTGTGCCTGATAATGTAAGGAAATAAGCCATGCCACATGAACCCTTTGAAATATTATAAATACATAGGGGATACACTGTCAGAATGACTTCATATTGTGATTTAGTTCGGAGAGAAGATTTTGACTAGGACTGCACTGGGGCCACAATAGTGGTAGGAAGGTATTGCTGTCAAGAAGACATGCTGACACAATTATCTTTAAAGTCCTCATCTTCTTCACCAATTTTAAAACTGGGTGGCTCATTGTTCTCTGACAAAATTTACAAGGAAGACTCCTCATTCTACCCCTAGGGACAACACTCCAGTCTTGCCTTTTCAGATTTTAAGTAGTCTTGGATTTTACATTTTTGACATTCACTTTCTGAAACAGCTTCCCAGGTATTTGAGCATGGCTTTCACAGGACTGTGAAATGTGAAAGGTGGATATGTTTTTCATATATGTTCATACCAGCCCCTTATATAACTGAAGAGATGTTTTGTTCAGTCCTGGAATAATGCTCATGTTAAACGTAGTTATTTTTATTTTGAAGCTGCCAGCAAACCTGTAAAATCATTCATCCACACAGCAGCAGTGCTTTATTGCCCTACCTCTTCCCTGCACCCCATTCATCTTCTGTGAGGCTGATAAACATGTCTCCTCTCAAAGATATTATCAGATACTGCCTAAAACACCCCAGGATTCAGCCCAAACACAAAACACCAGGCAAAAGAAAAAAAAAAGTTCTGAGAAATCAATTAAAAATTCTGCTTTAGCTGATATTCTGAGCAGATACAGCTGCAAAGACACTGGAAAGAATTATGTCAAACTGTCTCCTGACAGCTCTGACAAGACTGCCCGGGATGAAGCAGCTTTTTAAAACTTCTTGTGCAATACCTTCCTTCTTTGGCTCCAGCATCTGAGAATGCTCAGAGGGATTCAGGGGGTTAGACAAGCTCAGAAGTTCTGCCACCCTTTCTGTACCACAGCTCCTGTTCATCCCTGCCTGGAGACCTGAACGCACCACTAACACCCCAAAGGCAGCAGACAAAGAGCCGTTCTTGAACATTAAGATACTTTTCTTTGCATTAGCTCTGCCACAGAAGCTGTGTGATTTTGTAAGGGATGTCTGTCTGCACGTCTGACGTCCTTCTCCACTGCAAGCACGTTTGTTTTCAAGCCTCTGTGATAGCAGAGATAGTAGGAGCACCACAAAGAGTAACAAAAATAAATGGGATTCAGGAGGCTGCACTGACGTGCAGAAATCAGCATGTATCCCCTTCAAATATGAATGCAAACAGCTGTTCTGCATTTGGTGCTCTTATCTAATAAATAGTAGGAATCTTTCCCCTAATACCTGAAAATTGGAAAAGTATTAACAAAGACTTCGAATCAGAAATAGAATTGCTAAAACTTCATCACTCCTAGAAAAGTCATGACTTTCTGAAAGCTCTGAGAATATCAGTTAGATTTTATTTTCTTTTTATCAGGTCCCTCTTCTAGCTCTAAAGCCAGCTCCTCACAGGAGTATAACTACTGACTTATGTATATCTTCCAGATATTTGCTGCTATTTAAGTCTGTAAAGTCAGCATTATCCCATCTAAAATACCATTTTTTTGATCTTAATTTAAGACCTCTGTTTTTGTGATTACAGTTTCATACCGTTGCATCTAAAGACATTCCAGAAGAAATCTAAACTCTCCTCCCAGCAGCTGTGTAAGGCTTGTGCCAGTTTTTTATGAGAAAAAATTGCTACAAGTAGATGTTACCTCACTCTGCTGAAAATACTAAACAAACACCTCTCTCCGATTTTTTACTGCTTAGTGACAGTGCCATTACACATTCTGGGTTTTTTTCCAGTAACAGTTCCTTCGCATTCTTTGAAACTACACGTAGCTTTTGTAACCAGTCAAAACCAATAAAACTGCCTCCCTTGCAGTGAAGCAGGATGTTGTCAAATGAATTTAAGAGCGCAGAGAGCACTGCCTGGCCCAAGCCCACCTTCCCAGCTATTACAGGAATAAGCGATGTTAATGCCATTGAAAGAGAGAGGACTTTGTTTACAGAGATGATGCTTGATTTCCTTCAGTCACATTTAAAATGACATGCATTTTATCTTTAAGTTGAGCATATTTCTTTGTATTAGTTCATCTTAGATTAACAGGGAAACATAATTTCAGATCTCTCAAAAGGAACAACTGAATTTTATTATATTTTCCATTAACCATAAGAGTTTTGGTAGCACACTGTATGCATGTATTCAGTAGGGGAAACATAAAACTGGAAAACATTAATTCAACAAGTGTTATATTATATTATAGAACATTAGTAAATGCAAAAAAAAAATCCCAAGGAAATAATGGGAAATGAATAGCTAATGATAATTACAGTACTCACACCACATCACCATTAGGCAGAAACATATCAAAAAGAAACTGCAACATAACTATTCATTTATGAAATACACTCAGTGTTTTAATGCTATAGTGAGCATATAGCAATTATCTTAGCACTTAAGGTGAATTCCAGCTATTGAATATCAGTTAGTTAAAAATTGTCACTGGATAGGTTTTAATGCAAACACAATTAATATAACACCTAAACTTTCTGTTGTAGAGGTGCTGGGGGAGCTCCATACATGTTCCTTTCAGATAATCCAGGCAGTTTTGAATTAACAACTCAGCCATTTCACAAAGTCTAGCACTCCACATTTACAGAATGCATTATATTCCATCATGCTGGAAATATATAATTGCAGGTGATTTTACAGTTGTTTGTTTCATTTCTCAGACCAGCATGGCACTTAGAGTAATGTAATTATTCACCTAATTATATAACACGGTTGTAATAAAGCATTTGGACTGCTCAACAATGACAGCTGAGAACGTAGTTCAAACATGTGATAGATGTACAGCTTCAAAATTGTCCTACAATAAAGGAACTTCTCTCTCAATTTAAAAAGTTACCCACATCTTAATCATCATGAGATATTTGACAAAGGTGTAATAGCATAACTGGATTAAGTTAAAGCCCAAAACTGATTTTTCCATTTTGAAATAGTTTGGGGATTTTTTTTGGTCCTATTTTCATTTTCCAATGATGATTGTGATTTAGGGACTGACTCATTACAGCTCAACCCCAGATAGGGCTTGCTGATGGCAGAACTCTGCCAAGATACAGGAAATATTTGAACAGGCTGCAACAAAGGTCTACAGAGGTTCTGCCTGGAGAGTTTTGGACTGGACTGTACAGTTATTTTCATCCAGCCTCCCACAATGCCATTTCTCAGCTCTGCTGAGAAAGAAGATGTTAAACCGGGCAGAATGCCACTGTTATATGACTATACTGCTTCTTCTATCTGTGCTAACTCATTTATTGCAATTTATTTATCCTTTAGCCAGCCCCACAAAATCTGTAGGAACAGGGTCTCCTTGTTAGAGAACATGATCCTCTTTCCACTTAGCAGGAAGAAAGGTTGCTGGTCATACCAAAGGTTTCATTCAAAACTCTAATGGATATGAGCTCTCTGATCCACCCAGCTACAGAAAGAGGCCATATTAATTTGCTTTAACCAACCACAGCCGCCTTCGGGGGAATGCCACAGTGCTCAGCAGCTCTATGTTTGCCTTTCGCTCCTTCCCTTGACTGCGGAAGCTGCAGCTGTGAACCACCCTTCTCAAAAACACAGGACAAGTACCAGGCCCAACTGTATCTTTGTATTTGCTGTCTGACTCGAGAGATCACTTCCAACACACCACCATGCGGGATTTAGTACCTGGAGATCTTTCTGTACCAGTGTTTGTCCTTGATATACCACACCCGTTTTTGAGAGAAGAAAAAAACCTCTTTCCAGATGCCTTCTGCTTGCTGACCCATCCTTCTACACAAACACACATTACACTGCCAAGGACTCCGAAGCTGCAGCTTTGTGCACTGCACACTTCTTTGGGTGAGTCAGGAGAGGGTGATCAGGGTATAGAGCTCCTGTGGTTACTTTGTGCATTCCAAAAGTCACTAAGCATTTTTAACATGGTTAAATTGCAACATCAGATTCCTCTAGATGGTCCCAGCAGACTGAAAGCACTTTAGTCCTGTGTGAAGATTGAAGTTGACCTCACTGGTTTGCCTCTACATGGAATTCTCCTGTCCTGCCTACTGAATCTATTTTGTTTCTTCCATTTCTTTGCTTAATGTGAAAAGAGGATTTATATATCTTTTCAGTTCTCACCAAAATTAATATTTGGAAATTTTCATTGATCGCAAAGCAAAGAAAACTCCCTTCAGCACTCTCAACTGCCTCTCTTCACAAAGTTTATTTTTGTTCCCCTCTACTCCAAGTCAGGTGCTTAACTGGAGTCTGATTAAAAACGGAAGACCTTCAGGGCAACACCCCAAACAAGCACAACTCACACGACTCCTCACTACCGATGTACCTGTGAGCAGCCAGATAATTCCCAGCGGTCTCAGTACAGCAGGAGGTGAGCAGGGTTAGGGTGTGAGGTACTTCACCTGCCAAAGGGCAGGAACAGAGACCAGAGTAAAACACCACAAGCAGTGCACTGCAAATTCAACATCATCTCTGAAGTCTGAGCACTGAGAACATCATCTAACATTAGGAAAGTATTTTTCTGTCAGCAAAGTCCAAAATGCAAAGAATCACAATGATTACTTGGGATTAACTCAAATTTCCTTCCTCACAGAGCTGTTTGGTTGGTCAGGTTAAGAAAGTTTAAGATATTGTCAACCAATAGGTGAATTATCCTGCATGAAAAGAAGGCTACTGGTTGGAAAAGTGAGATAAATTCAAATGAGACTTAATTCCTAGCAAAGCTCTACGCTCTTGGATCTGCTCAAAAGAAAATATTTTGGCCAAAAATGATCTGGAAGCAAAAAGAGAATACGCATTTGGAATGAAACACAATTGACTGATCCTGTGAATGTCTCACTTCTTTCAAGAATTATTTAATTCTAAATCAAACTCTTACATTTTGGATGTCTGTCAAAAGCATGTTAAAAATGCCTGTAAAAGGGCTAAGCTCATAGTGGTTTTTCATTCTGAAAACAAATAGAGCTGAGACATTTACAACCTTATCTGTGCAAGGGAATTGCCAGCTGGGGAGAAGTATTTGAAACTCAGTGCAGCAGCATTCAAACAGAATGAAAAACCAGAGCTCCCACCTCTGTACATGATTTCATAGGGTTTTCTCGGCCTAAGCAAGAAAGGATTCCTCTTTCTAATTAAAAATATGCTCTGCATAATTATGATAAATGGGAAATAAAGTGAGATTAAATGTGTTTAATCAAGTTAATCATTCACAAGAGAAATACAAAGCTTCATATCAAAATGATGGGTTTCAACTCCATAACAGCTATTTCTGATGGTGATAAAATATTCTGTGGAATAAACCAACTATTCAAATACTCAGCAACGAAAAAATATTAGAGAGACACCACTGACCCAAAACCATATCAAAGAATAGAGAAAAACTAGATTTTTGTGCTATGGGATGGGAGTTTTTATGGCTGGACATGTTTTCCAGCATTCTTTGGCCCAAGCTTGGTAGAAACAATTGTTTGTAGTCCTACTGAGCTCCAGTTCAGGTCTGAATTAGAAAGCAAGAGGCTTCACATTCTCTGAAACATTGCTAGAGAAAGCCAATTTACAAGCAAGAAAAGAAAGCATGTATATCTGCACCTGCACAAACACAGAAAGGCCTTTGCCAAGATTCTGATTTTTGAGGACAACAAAAACATGAGAAAATAATTTTTTTCTTCAACAATCCCTTGCAAAATGCAATACAGATACAAAAATTAAAAGAATAACAAGTATGTCCTACCATTTTAGAGAAAAATTACCTTTATCTAGAAATGTAAACCACAAACATTCAACCAAAAACTGGCCAGGCAATCCAGATCCTATTCTCCCATTTAGGACTGGGAAGAAACCTGAAAATAAAATGACAACTGAAAATGCGGCAGACATACTTCTAAACAGGTAAATAATGCTTCCAGGGCTCTCACAGGAGAGCAGGGGGAAAACCTGCATGGCCCGAACTTGACCTTGAGTCTCCTGCATCCCAGATGGCTGGTTTACTATAGTATAAAACTTCTCTCTCATACATATTTTAGCTATTTTTTTTTTTTTAAGCCTAGCCTTTGAAAGCCGATTCCCCAAATAAAAGGTTTCCACTAGAAGATTTCCAAAAAAGTTACACTAGAAATTGAACTGATCTACAGCTGTAAATTCACACACACACAGGCATGGGGAACATCTTCCATATGACCAAGAGGCTGAGCAGAACTTTCTGCCACAGGTAAATGCTGCACTGACCATTCTCCAAAGCATCTGATGAGTGACAAACTGCTGTCAGCTCCAGATGTGACGCTGACACAGCACCAGGAGAGCAAGTCACCAGAATTTTCAAAGCTGTCATTGATTAAATGCACAAGTCTGACCTACCAAGTTGTTTTCAACTTGGCGTTCATTAATGCCAGAAAAACAGTCATGGCTCAGGATTACTCAAAATCATCTGCACCGTAAGAGAAAACCTTAAAGAAGAGCTTAATTTAGGGAAAGTAAAAGGTTATCAACTTGTGTACCATGTTGGAAGAACAAATCATTGTCTCAGAGGTTAAAAGGCAGTCAGGTAATTAAAAAGGTAACAGAAATCAAGAGACGCCTCCAGCTCTGGTGTTTGAGCGTGGCTCAGAGCACCTAACGTGGGAGACAGCCCCGCAGATCACAGCCCTGCCTTGGGCCAGGATCCAGCCCCCCTCAGATGGGCACTCTCCATTCCCTCCAAGGAGACAAAGTCAATCCTACAGTAAAGCAGTGGCCCTGCCCCTCCTTCCCCTGCTTTTCCCAGTTGTACAAGTACCTGCCATCGCAGCAAGGCTTTACAGAAAGAGTCTGCATCTGCGTCTGCTGTACATGGCATCGATCTTCCAAATTTTTTCATTAAAAATGCATTTGTAATGGAAACTGTGATAAATCTACAAGCGTGAAATACAGTTTGATAGCATCATTTTTGCTGGCTTGAAATTCCCCATTTGTTACTTCTAAAAATAACACATTTCTATAATATTTACCAGAGTTTATTTTGGTCTAAGTTTGTGTAGTTCAAATGCTAGGTCCATCTGGCTGCAGGTTTATTACTCCAGGACAACATTTTTAGTACAAATTTCATAGGGGAAAGTCAAAACCACAGTGAGTTATTGCTGTCCAGAAGGAACCAGCCCATCTGCTCTTCTCAGGATGATAATGTGATATCACTTGCATGCAGTGACATATGGACACAGGGGACTAAGAAATACACAAAGCAGCTTCTTAATCACCTTCCACTAAAGACAGAGAGATGCACATTCAAGTGGGAGTGTTAAAACTTGGACTCTGGCATGGGCAAGGTAAAACTGGTGGCAGCCCTGAGATGAAGAATATTTTACATGGTCCATGGTTGCCCTGTCTTTTAGTCTGCTAAGAAGACATCACTTCAGAAGAGACCCTGGCATGTCTCTTCATGGAATATCAAGAGTTCCTCTTTGTTTCTGTATACACATGTCCTTAAAAAAGAATCAGAAAATATTTTGCTAATTAGAAATGCTAATTGGTTTTAGCTGTTATCTAGAGTGCTTTCTGGCTCACATGTATAGTTTCACATGTAAAAAAATCTCAATTACAATTTCATGTGAGCTCAGGAAAAAAAAATAAGGGAAATGAATACAGGATGGATGTTGTATTTATAAAAACAATAAAGAAAAAATCCTTGACAAGAGAAATGGAACATAAACACTAGTTGCTCATTAACTGGGACGTAACAGGTAGGTTAAAAGATGAAATGGAATTTCCTTTGCATAACAGGAAATTTCCTTATCTGAAATTTAATTCACATTTCAACAATTCCCATAACATACTCTAGGCATAGCAGAAAAGGTTTGAAAGCTTCCAACAGTATATTCCAAAGAAGATGATCGTGCTTCACATAGAGAAATATAAGAATATTTTTCATTGCTGGATTACTTACAAAAGTTGTTTTTAGAGATGTTTGAGATGTTATCAGTTGCCCACTTTGGGAAAAAACTGAGTCTTATTCTCAATATGAATAGCAAAAAATTTCTGTTAGGGATTTCCCTCTTAGCAGAAGCTGAGCATTCAAAAATTTAACACCAAAGAAAACCATCCACACTGCCAACATTACAAAAGGTAGACTCCAGGACTTTTCCAGTTAGCAGCAAAGCTAGAATGAGTGTCCTTTTAAACATATGACTCAAATTCCAAATGATACTAAAATGCAAAATTGTTGTGGAATCCAAGTTAGGTTTAACAAGAGGAACGAGCAGCCCTGGCAGAAGAGCTCCCACTGCACAGGAGGTGTCACAGAACTGTGCTGTGCAGAGCAGGATAGAAGGGGACAGAGCAGCACAAATAATTCAAATAATCTGAGAGCAGGGTCAGGCCTCCCTCCCAACGCCCAGACAGTCACGGGCCTCCCGCGAGCTCCTCGCACCCCTAGGCACTGATTTGCTGTTCAGCACCATCAGCACAGCTGTAAAGCCACAGCCACCCAGAAATCCCAGAAAAAGACTATTTGCTAAACAGTTTATAAGCACCTGGCAAATAGCACGGTAATAAAGCAGCAATAAAATTGCTGAAAACAGGCCACATTGAGCTATTTTCATTTCCTTGGCAGGGTAAGTGACCTGGCAGACATGGGACAGCAGCAGTTGTGATGTGTCCTGAATTCAAGAGAGTTTTCTGGCACTGCCTCAGGTGACAGTTTCCTAAGCAAGCTCCTGAAACAGGGCACAGCTCTTGGAAAATTGCCCTTTAAAAGTAATCATCAGTAGTTTGCTGTTAACTTGTAAGACTTAAATTTGGTCTTGAAAAAGGTTCAGCCTCAGGCCCAACTACCTTCAATAATTTCTTTATTGAGTAATATAATAAAATCAAGGGACAATACCAATTAGAAGGGTCCGAATACTGGGAGTGGCTGGAAGAACTTTCAAGGACAAGCTCAGACTTCAAACTGATTTTGACAAATTGAAGAAAAGGGTTCAAAACCAAAAGAAGTAAGATAGATGTAGGCATGCTGAGACAACAATGCTTAGGAAACAAAAGGTCTACATACAGCTATTAAATAGAAAATAATAATCCTGACCAAGAGGGACAAATTGTTGTTGCTGATGGCAAACTCAGTGATAACCAGCTATGGGGAAAGAGCGCTAAAAGGCACAGATAGCTGAGCCCAGCTTTTGGCACTAGGTTCTAAATAGCTTTCTTGGTGAGTTCAGAGAAAGTGAAAAAGAGATATAAAGCTGGAAAACACCTCTGCAAGAACAGCTGAGGGAAAGCAGTTTTCTGTAAGAGAGGAAAAGTACAAAGTCACGCGGCCTTGAAAGACAAAAAGGGTGCTATGGGGACAGCAGTCACTTGTTTTCAATCTCCACTGCAAGAATGCACTAAGCAGCTCACTTTGGACAAAAGAGATTCACTTAAAACATCAGGAATGTGACAACATGTGAGGAAATTAAAGGGCCACACTCCAGTTATTTGCAGAGACTTGTGGAGTTTGCTTCAGACTTCTCCAAAGTCCATTTCTGTCAGAAGCACCAGGGAACATTTAATCAGCCCCGCCCAAAGATCAGAGATGGATTAGGTGATCCTCCTGGATGCCCCCTTGCAGGAATTTCTGGGAAATCCAGTGCATACTTTGGTACCATGACTGATATTATGTGGAAGACGCAAAGATGCCATGCTAACGGAAATATATTAATTAACTCATGGTCCATACCTGCAGGCCTGTTTAGCTGGCTCAAGTGATCTGCAAAATGACATTTATAGTATAAATTAATCTGGATTATATATGACATAAACAATTAGCAAATAATGCCATGGATTCATGAGGGGTTTTTAAACCTGCTGCTAGTACTCAAGTATGAAGCCAGATTATTTTCTTCCAGGATGTTATGGCTCAATCTGGAAACCTTTTCTCTAGTGCTGCTTATCCTTCCTTCAAACTGATCAACTAAAACCAACCAAGGAAAACCCCACATGGACACTTTAGGGAATGCATGGATTAAATCATAAGCTTTGGGGTGAAAAGCTGCAAAGAAGACAATGAGTTTGCATCTCTGTGACTGATGTAAAACCACTTATAAAACGAATTGTGTGATCTGCAGCCTAAGAACAGATATAAGGAGGAAAATCTGCACTAAAATCATAATGCCAAGAAATAATGGTCTGAAGAAGAAACAGAGGTTTGCAACAGTCTGTGTGATGATGTGGACAGGCACTGAAGACTACAGCAGAATTTTATCCTACAGCCTGTGGGGAATGTGGCAACAACCAGTAAGACAAGTGAGATACTGCTGCTTTATAAACTCCTCAGCAAAGGGCTCTGCCGTGCTCACATCCTGCTCAGTTCCAACCCTCTGGTCTCTAAATAAACCCAACTCAAACCATTTTGTGATCCCATGATTCCACATCAGCATGCAGGGTGACCCAGCAGGAAGGTGACCATGACGAGCAACAGACACTGCTGAGAACCCGGCATTCAGACTGGACACGTTTTGGGGCACACAGGAGGGCAGGGAAGCCAGCATTCAGACTGGACACGTTTTGGGGCACACAGGAGGACAGGGAAGCCAGCATTCAGACTGGACACGTTTTGGGGCACACAGGAGGGCAGGGAAGCCAGCATTCAGACTGGACACATTCCGGGGCACACAGGAGGGCAGGAAGAATCACATCCCAGCCCAAGCAGTGGAAAGGCCCTGGGTGGACTCCCAGAGGCCATCCCACAGCTTTTTTGGGAATTTTTTTTTTTTTAAAAAGAATCCAGTGTGGATGCTCCAAAGGACTCTGCTGAGAGAAATTGCAAAATCCACCCTCCTCATGCAGACATTTCCCTGAGGGGCCTCTACATACAACACAGTGATCCAGCTCCATCTTAATCAGCTTGGGAAAACAAAAACAAAAATAAAATAATGGCACTACTCGATTACATTTACTACCATATTTGGGTAATTTCCTTTCATATTAAAAATCCTATTAAAGCACCTATTAAAACACAAATTGTGCAATAAAAGTTCTACAAGCTGTTTTTATTTTTAAAGCCAACTGCGAATCATACAGGATTACTACAGCTTAAGAAAGAGCATTGTTCTGCTTTGAAATTGATGAAGACAAATTTGTCTCCTTCCTGCTGAGGAGCTCTGGAAGCTAGGGGGTGCCCTGGGAATGCACACAGCAAGAGCTGCTGATTCCGGTTCAGAATCTTTAACGCATTTGGGACAAGAGTAGATCAGCTTTATTCCTGCTGTTTATACACCTCCTCAATCCATTGTCTTCTAAATTCTCAAGGAGAAATCAGGTAAAATTACTTGGTTAATAAACTGGAAATACACGTGGAGGATTTTTTTTTCTACAACTGTCATAACATCAGTGAAATTCATTTTGAAAGGATGGGGAACTCAATGAGAGGAAAAGAACCACACCTCTTACATTTCACTCTTGGTCAAAATAAAATTGGCTTACAAAAATCTTCTGCTGTCCTTCATTTTAGAATGTCTTTAATTTATTTTCTTTGACTTTTAATGTCCTGTCAGTAGCAGATTAAATCTACACTACACACCAGCCTGATGTCATGCTGAAAGCTGCCTCCCAGAAAGAAGTTGTTAATATTCCCATTTTGTGGGGGTATTGTTGCTTCTTATCCAAAATAGTGTTGAGTAGATGCACAAATCTTCAATTTGTAGAAATGAACTGACCTAAAAATTGCTCATAAATTTCCCCTGATACATACTCAGTGGAAAAAAATCCCCAAACATTTTTAGATAAATTCAACATGAAAACCCCTAAGATTATTTTTCTCATGATCAGGGGAAAGGATTCTCTTTTCCTTTGACTATCTATATCAAAGGGGAAATTTCAACACAAACTATAAATTATATATATTCCAGACAGAAAATTGTAAAATATCACTAGAGAAAAGTACCTCCTGTTTTAAAAGATGTGTAAAATCATTGGTTTTTCTGTTAACTGTGGTAAACATGGGAAGAGAGCAAGTGGATTTATTTATAATTTAAAAATTTGATTGGAAAAAAAGCCTAAACTGAACTTTTCTTAAGATTTTCACTTCTTTCAGAGTTACTCAAACTCCACACTTTCCCACCATATCCTTTTCCAGTAGCTATAGTAACTGCTGCTCTGAAGGCACCTTCCAGCAATTTTTGAAAGGGTGAATAATCTAGGTATTGAACAAACTGTCCTCAAGCCAAGATCCACTGTTTTCACACCAAAAAAAAATTAAAAGGTTTTAACTTGCTCTCTACAGACCACGTGAAGGATATACTTGAAAACACTTCTCAAGGATGAAGAAATCAAAAAGATTTTCCAGGAACATAATTTGACAGAAATCCTAACCTCTTCCTTACACTTAGCTTTTGATTTCTAGTTGTTCAGTCTTCTCAGCACTGGGTAACTGAGAGATTAATCTCGATGAGTAGCAAAAATGTGCTGACATACAGAGGGCTGGAATCAGATCATAAAACAGGGACATATCTCTTGATGGAAGTGTTCTGGACGTGGCTTGACAGCACCCTGAACAACTTCACCTCAGGCTCTCTTTTGAAGAGAAGTCTGGACGAGTCTCCGGCAGGCTCTTCCCACCTAGAATTTCCCATGGTTGTGCAGAGGAAGATTTGCAAGGTTTCAGACCCTATACCTCTGGTCAATAAATAATGACTCATTTTGTACCCATGTTGAACCAAAATCAAATTATTTTAGATCAAAGGGAGAAAAAAGCCCAAACAAATGGGACAGGGTTCTCTGAGGAAACCCCACACTTTGCATCCATGTAAATGCGGAATAAAAAAAAAAAAAAAAA
>VYZT01035331.1:61553-186795 GCA_013400735.1 Pomatostomus ruficeps
AAAAAATCTTTCTTTGGAACTAGTTTTTTCTTTGTTAAAAGCTCTAATCAACACCCTAGGTTACCATTTTTAAAATTAAGCATTAGGGTAAATGGATTAAAGTATTCATAGTTTATTTTGCTAGGCAAATTACCTGTATGACTTCATGCTTATTAACCACTCTAACTTAAAAATAACAAGGCTAGATTGTGCCTATGAATCCATTATTGGATTTGTGTCAGCAGGCGTGCTATAAACACCTTAAACCTCACAGAAATATTGCCAAAACAGTTGAAAACAAATAATTTCTCCACTAAGAATGTGTTTATTGTACACTGGGGTGGCTGGTACCTAACAAAGGATTTTGATTCAGTTGTTTTTGCAGTATTGTTTGTGTTCTCAGAAATTTCTGGAGGAGCTGATCTGACTCAGGCATGCCTTATTACCCGCAGTCAGGTATCAGATATTTCATATTTTTAGTCATTTCAGGATCAAATTTCCAACTTGCATTAATACCTTCAAAAAACCAGAGGCCTTACAGGAGTATGGTCACTGGAAAAGGGAGGGGAACAACTCCAAGGAGACCAAACACACTTTTGTTCTTGCTTCTCTGCTTTCACCCAAGCCCATATTCCTCATGTAAACTACACAACAGCAAGGGCTGACATCCCAGAAAATAGTGATTTGATAGAAGTATCGTTGTTGTCATTGATCACTAAGGACATGATTGCAAATGTGTTTCAGTGACAGAGTACACGAGCTCTGTCTGTGACAGAAACTGTGTACGTGCTTCGGTCTGAAGGGGTTCATCGATTTCTTTTACACTGGAGCGCCATGAATTTTGCAGGAAAAGGTTCTGCCACCATGCAGGTGGGTCACTGCACACCCTGAAGTCTGACTCAGGCCAGAAACACACAGGCTTGCAGCAGAGATTGAGAGAATTTACACCAAAGCACCCAAGGACACAGGAGCTTGCCTGACCACAAGCACTCAGTGTTTGAAAGATCACCTTCCCAAACACTGCTGGTTCCTGCTGGCACCTTAGCTCAACAGCCACCAGTACGTTTTCTCCCTGCATTTATTTTTTTAAAAATCTAGAATCCAATTCCAAGCCTTCTTCTCTAGGAACCGACACAAAAAACCCCTAAAAAATGTCTTGCACATAAATCTGCTGAGAGTAGCTAATAAAAGAAACATGAGTTTTTTACACGCCCCGTGATTCCTTACTGCCATTTTCTCCTGCTCTGTAGCAATTCATGAAAGTTTTAAAAAAAAGTCAAGGTTAAAGCACAGAACAGAAAAGTGGCATTTTAAAACAGTTAATTAAAACAGTAAAATGTTTGGGGTTGTTTCTCACAATGAGATATTTGGTGCAGCCCATTCAGAAGTCCAGACTACAGCTCAGCTGGGGAAGGCAAGATGCATTTAGCAGAACCTGGGTTCCAGTGGGAATGGGCTGACTTGGACTAACACAAATTTTACATGCAGCCTGAACCCCAAATCAATTTTTTCCATGACAAGAGCTGAATCTCAAATCAAATGTCTTACTTAGACCCTCAATAGGTGAGTAACAATGTTTATAAAAAAGGGATAAATTTATTATTAAACTATCATGTAAAAATCTGTCTCAAGGTATGAAAAGAAATCGCAAAAGTTGAACAAAATCTTTTTCCTTGTGTATTTTTGCTGAAACAAAAGAAAGTGTGCTTACAAGGCTATAAATACCTGTGGTTTGCAGAGTTCACTGTAAAGTTTCAATAATTACAGGATAGGAATGTAATGGGAAAAGTGTCTTTCCCGAAACAGATGGCAAAGTAATGTATTCTATACAGTTAGCACATTCGAAAGCTCTCTGGGAATTAGTTCAAACAAACTTGGAAAACAAGAATGGAAGCACAGCCAGGGAGAAGAGTTATAACATTCGACTAATTTGCAAAAAAGGATTGATTGAATAAGAGATCTGGGTCAGTATTACCTCCTGCAAAGACTAGAGAAAGTGAAAGAAATTAAAAACTCCTGGAAAACTTTCCTAACTCCTGTCCATAGCACACACTCTGCTGGAAGAGGCAGAGGAGGAAGGGCGCAGATTTAGCCAGGCAGTCGGAGTCAGTAGTTTGATCTGAATGCTGTCTTTGGTCTCCCTTTGGTGAGGGATTTTACAAAAAGTTCATGAAGAGGTATAAGTATTCTGACGGGCATTTGAAATCCATTTTGAGGCAGTCTGCAAGACTGAGATGCAAAAAGGGATTAATCTTGTCATAAACATTTATTCATACATATTTATATAGCATGTGAAAAGCTGCTTCAAAGCTGCTCTGCTATATGTAGGCAAAAATGAATTTCCCTGCACAAAGATGAGAGGAAAACAATTTCACATCCATCTTTGGCTAAGTCTACTATTTCCAGCATCATCACAATTATTCATTCATAAACTTGGTTTCTCCCTTTGCTTCTCTTCCTTCACTGGTGGTGGTCTGCTAGAATCTGTGAGTGGTGTTTTCTGTGCCATGCTTAAGTACTGCCAAATAAACCAAATTACCCAACTTTCAGCTTATTTAATAGTTTAACAACTAGAGGCAGAGCTCTTCTCAAGCATGGTAATTCACCCTGAATGAACTATTATTCAGGAGAGCAAAAAGTTCGGAATGAAGAAGAAACCCACAAAAAGTGAAGAGCTGATTGAGAGGAGAAGGAAGGGTTTGTATCTTTGCTTTCTTTTGTCCTTTACAATTTCAATTTGAGACATTTGGTAAGCTCTGATGCAATCTGATCTTTCAGCCTTCTATTTCTAACAGTTTGTATTTCTAGCTCAACTTCTCCTTGCAGTTCCCTGCCAGCTACCACAGCAAATGCTCTTTAAACTCACAGAAGTCGCTTATGTCTCTCCACTGGCAACACAACCTCGCTTTTCCTACTTGTTTTGAAAGCACAATCACGTCTGCACACTTCAGCCTGAGAACAAGCAACTCCACAAGCTCAGAGTCATATTTCTCTCTCATCTCCAAATCAAGAGATGCAAAAGTCTGGAGTTTTTTTAATGGAATCTTTACCACCAAAAATGTCCCAGAAGAAACATTTTACTGATTTTGCCTTATGCTCAAAATCCTTTTTCTTGACAAGTTAAACATGTCATTTGAATTGTGTACACAGCACATGTGATGTGTTCCCTTGCTTCCAGATCTGTGTTAGAGCTGTAGCCAACCTAACATCTGTGAAGTAACTGTCTAGTTCAACAACTAGCTGGACTTTTTTTTATCAAAGAAAACTCAGAAATGTGAGCGCTTCTGCTCCAGGGATACTTTTGCAAGTTTTATGCTTCCTAAAGTCGTGTGCCATGACTTACACACCAGTCTTTCTTTTATTTTCTTTTCCCCTCCTCCTGTGACAGCTGTTGCACAATTACTCGTGTTCCTTTGTGATTTGTCCCCAAGCCTGAAGTCAAAATTAAGTTGTCAAAGAGTAGTGGATTTGACTTACCAGCTCAGCTCTGGGCAGCGAAGCTGCTCTGTCAAGCTTGACCTGCTATTAAACATTTGTGGCCAAGGGCCAAAAAATCTGATCCTCTGAAAGTTAATTGTCAGGTTTCGTCTTTCCTCCCACCAAATTGCTCAGCAGCTCTTCCCTCACAGGGTCACTTAACAAGCAGGCTCAGCTCACCCAGACAGATGAGGTTTCATTTCCCTGTGCAGGAACTGAGACTTTGGAAGGTGAGAATCACCCATTCCTGCCTGAAAGAAGCACTAAAGGTTTGTACAATCAGCAGCCCAGGGATTGCAGAAGTCTGTGGTGGCTTGCTAATCCTACAGAGCAGATCACAGCCTAGAAAACCACAGAAAACAGTAAATTTCTAATTTTTTTCCTTTCCGGAGCCAAGCTTAGTAGGTTTTCCCCAAGATTTTCAGGAAAAGAAAAGTTAAAACCAGAACCGGCTGAGGAAGATCTGGTTTCATGTAATAGCTTCTTACCACAGTGAGAAAGGTGGCTCTCCTCTCTCCCTCCCCTTCTGCCAGCTCTTGTCATGCTGTCCTGACCGTGGCATCCACAGACACCTTTCAGTTCATTCAAACTCACTGTACTATTGCAAACCCTAGGACAGGGAAGGTGGGTGGAAGTAAAGAGCCAGAAGAAAGAGAAAGAAAGAGAAGAAATCCAATCTCAGGCATGAAAGACATGATCCATATTTCTAGGCAGTCACTGTGAAGTTTTCTCAGCAATCCATAGGAAGACCGGCTCAGTTCTCCACTTGAGGAGCCGGAGGTGCCACTAGAAAAGCAAGAAGGTAGAAGCCACTACACAGTAAACAGGGGTTGATGTGGGACATGGACACAAGGGCCTGGGTTTGCACCAGCACAGCAGTGAAATGGGCCTGACACTTCCAGAGCACCGGGGAGGACCTGCTAACCTTACTTGTTTGTCATGAGCACTGGAACGAAAAGGTTTTTTCCCCTATCAGAAAAACCAGCTTTTATTAAATTACTTGAAATACGACTCCTAGTGTCCAGGCAATACAAAACAAAACACAAAGGCTTTACAAACCACCCTCCTGTACCTGTTGTGTCCTCCCCAGGCAAACCCCTCCTTTCAGCTTGGTTTGTCTCATGGACTCTCAGAGGCTGAGGCTCTGCACTGGCGTCTGAGCACCAGCCACTTCTGGTGCCCACAGGGCTGCAGACTCCCTGCCTGTGAACTCCCACCCACACAGAGATGGGAGATGATCCTCCATGAGCACATCTGCTTTTTTTCCATCTTGCTCCCCTCCATCCATCAGGTCTCAGAGAGGCTCCAATGAAGAACTAACCAGTGAAACTGTTATTTGTCTCATGACAAGAGAAACCACTTCTAACTCACTTTAAGATTTCCTTTAAAAGCTCCAATGTCAAGGAAATATTTTCTTTTAAGCAGTGGGAAATGGCTACTAGTGTTTCCTGCAGAAGATTTAATAAAATAAAACAAACCCAGGCAGCAGAACAAACCACAACAAGCTGTTTCAGTGTGTGTATAACAGTCCCAAACAGAAAGCAGATGACTGAATCATCCCAGCCTTGCTAAAACTCCAAGTTAAAAAAAAAGAATAAAAATTCTATCCCTCTACTGGTCCCCAAGTCATTCAAGCTTTCTGGACCCCATCTTGCTCTGCAAGTTCCACTAACATGTGGCAGCACATTATCTTTGAGAAGAGATCTGCTCAGCAGGTCTTTCAGGTCTGCTTTTTTTCCCCAAGATGGTGAAAAGTAGATTGATTTGCACTGATACTTTGGCCAGTCCCTGTCTTCCCATTTGCTTCTTCACAGCTTTTATGAAAGACATGAACTGCGTTGGCTGCCAGACTTTTATGAGTTCATCTGCAACATTTACCATGTGCCTTTCCCAGTTTGAGCTTGTTTACTGCAGTGTCAGTCCCCGCCAGGAAAGGTGAAGGTTATTTTATGGCTACACAGATGACTGCCTTGTACTCTGTACTGTCAGTAATGTCCCCTCGTTTGCCATGCAGCTTCCTGAAATACACTTTCCAGGGATTCCTGATGACTTCCCATGCTGTTCGCACTTTGCCATCTGCTGCCCCAACATCACTGTCATAAGGCTTGGGTCTTTTGGTGAGATGGAGCGAGAAAGTCCTGTTTTTGCATTTAATGACCCCTCTGTTTCTGCCTGCCTCCAAAGCCACATTTTTTCCCACATTCTGTAGGCTTTCAGAGGGCGTGATACAGCAAACAGCTCCTATCTCTACAATGGACGCTGCCCAAGTTAAAAATCTTTTGTCCAGCACACAAAAGAGGCAGGACAAGAGTCCAGGCAAGAAGAGGACATAAATGATGAAGGAAAACATTCCCCAAAAGGGTCTAACATCACAAAACTGACCTTCTCATAAGGACTGCTGTACGGGCAGGAAGGTAGCTGTACTTGCAGCAGAAAAGATGTGAGGTACAAGGAGCCACTAGGATCGGTGAGATGGGAAAATGCAGAGTCTAACCGAAGAATTTGGAAGGTTTCCATGGCTGCAAAGAAGAATTTGCAAAGCAGCAAAGACACAACCCAAAAGATGCCTGCAGAGCCACTGCAAGCAGCCCCAGGGGCTGTGCTCGCTGTTACTGCCCAAGTGCAAAAAATGAGATGACTTTGGTACCCTCCACTCCCTTTTTACAGCTTAATGTCATATACTGAGCTGTGTTTCACAGCTGCAACATTGCATGGAGGCCACAGCTCCTCAAAATTCCTTTGGTATAATAATTAAACTGATTGGGATAGACCCCTCCTAACATCTTGACTGAGGTGTTTTTTCAGGGAAAATAATTTTTCATTACTTTGGAGAAATGAGCTGCAGGTCCCAAAGACATTCCCTAAAGGGCTCAAAATTCTTTTGAAAATAAATACGGTCTCCAGATTCTAAGTTGCATATTAAGCAAAAATGTGCTTAAATTTGTTAATTGTGCCCCACAGTCTGTAAGCACTTGGGAGAATACCGGAGTTTTCCAGTACTTATTGAAGTCTGCGTCACTACTCTTTGAAAGTGACTCTCAACTGAGTTCCCCCAAACTGTTATCACAATCACAGTTTCCTTGTCACATATTGCTCAGACAAATCTGGCACATGAATGGAAAGGTATGAATCATTTACAGAGTAGAATATTTTAATGTCAGAATAGCGTGTAGGTATGTTTGTGCATGAACATATGTAGTTTGGAGGTATACCAGAGAAAATGGGGTGTCACATGCTACATTTCTTCCATCCATTCTTTTTAATTTGGAAGAAAAAGTAGGTTTGAATCTCATATTTCAGGTTTTATTAAAGGGAAAGGTGAAAAACACTCAGCACTTACAACCACTCAGAAAAAGTTCAAATAAAATAATCATGAAAGTGTATGAACAAAGTCTTTTCTGATGTACCACCTTTCCTGCTTTCAGGTATATTCTGCTGCTTCCCTCCCCTGCTGCGTGGGTTGCACTTTATCATGCCATGTTTTCATCTCAACTGTTTCATTTTATGATTGCTACAAAGATATACAGCAACTCAGAGGAAGCGAGTGGTGACTGAGAGCAGGTTACAGCTGCTTGACCAAGTTCTGCCGTTACAATTAAGATTTGGACCACTGCTGTGTGAAAACACAAGCTAACAGAACACCACCTATGGATGTGAGCAGCCTTTGGGTAAGGGTGATCAATTCTATAATTAGATTGGCTTTTTCAGCAGCACTTGAGTATCAATTGAACTGCAGCCACCTCCAGAGCTTTCCTGTCTCCCTGGCACAGGAGCCTGGTGAGACTGGGAGAGAAACCTCAGCGTGTTCTGAGCACCTCAGTCCTCTGCCAAGGGCTCAGGAATCCTCTCTTGTTCTGATCTATCAGCCCTTGAGGCACCAGCTCTTGCCATGCACGTGGCACAGGGAATGATGAGCCTCTCCTGCTTCTTCCTGATAGCATCAAGTTACAGATATCATTCCCACAGCAAGCAACCTAGAAACATGGGATTTTTAAAGTGTCTGGCTTTAAAAAAAAATTATTATTATATCAGAAAGTTTAACAAAGGCACAGATAAACCAAGTCAACATCAGATTTTTCATATAGACATTTGATTGCGTCTAACAGGATGCTTCTTGCCTCTCTTCCAGGTTTTTCCATCATTTCCATAAGAAGAATGTTCCTGTGTAACCGACAAGTTTTAATTTTTTTTTTTAATTGATGACTGAAAGGTACAGGCAGTACCAGAGCATCTCTTTTTGCACATTTTGAAAATATGTGGAAATTAACTTTTAACACTTAAAAAAACCATTGTAACTCCACTACAAATTCAGTATTTCTGCAAAACTATCAATGAATAGTTACAAAATTGTTATATCTTTCTCCTGCCTTCTGGAAACAAGTATCTCAGGATTGAGTGGGGAAGAACCATGAGCTGAGCTATCAAGAAATAGCGAACAACTGTTTTCCCTGTCATGACTGAACATGAAAAGCACATTAATCTTGTCCTCTGCAAACATTCAGAGTAAAGGACAGACAGGAACTGTTTTTCTCTTCTCTGAAAAGCAGCCTGTTAAGAGACACCTTGATGGGAAATGCTTTAAAGTTTTAACTGAGATGGCTTCATCCATGGAGCTAAGATAAGGAAGAAATCAATTCAAGAGCAAATGTAAAGCTTAACACCAGTGAAGAAACATCTTTCAAATTACCCCACTTGCATTCTATCACTGACCATCCACCTCCTATTCTCATTTTAAGAGGAAACCTGAAGGGTACAGAGTTACTCTTGAACATTCCTGACAGGGCTGCAAAAGCACACAGGCAGCCCCAGGACCCGCCCAAGGTGGCAGAGGAGAGAAAGGTGACCACTTGTATGCAAAATAGTAAGAAAGCATGAAAACCTGCCTGATTTCTCAGCCTTTTCTCCCTGGTGGTTCTTCTGAGAGCTTCAGCCTCCCTAAGGAATATGGCCCAGCTTAAAAAGTGCCCCAGGCAAAAAGAGAGCTACCTCAGTCTTGAAAAAATTTTGCTTAGACCTTGTTACATCCCCCTGCTGCTGTAAGCTGTAGCAGTATAAGCCAGAAGAGTTAATTAATCTTATTTCTCAGAAGGAAATTTAGACCTTTACCCTTGTTGTTAGAAAATGCATTTTTCACTAAAACCTGTATGATTTTTGTGGGAAAAAAAGTTGATTAGGATCAGAAAATGTTACAATAATTATTTCGATGGTATGGAGGTAAGTCTCCACATTTTTGGCTAGAGTGGCCTGTCATTGTCAGCAAGAATCCCTTAGCATTAGCTGTCCCTACAAGAGCAGTATAATTTGGGAAAGCTATAAAACCCCTTTTTGTTGGTCATTCCCTCATTCTACAGATAAGATTTTCACTTTAATTGTGAAGTCATGACTAGGAAAGGAATTGATAACATAATAACCGTGGTTGTCATGAATGGCAGAAACAGGAGTGACAGAAAAATGGGGTTTGCACTTGAAAATTCTCTCCTGAGCACATCAGAGCTGCTCCTTTCTGCATAGCAAGGGTAAAAAGCAGAGTGCAAAACCTACAGTTGTGCATGCAGGGCATAAGTCATAAGCCAAGCACACTCTGAGTCACAAAGATTCTTCCATGACAATTCTGATACTAGGCACTTACCTTTTGTTGAGTTTATCAGAGAGCTGCAGATTAAGGGCTTGTTATATTTATTCCCAAATTATAAATTCCCTGCGTCATTCTGGAAAATACTATTTAACATGTATTTCCTTTCCCTAGCTTGCAAAATGGATACTGATATTTTTGAATAAGGTTATGGTTTGGATGTGCCCAGAAGTATATTTCAGTTCATTTATGAAATAATCACTATGTGACCACTGCAAAAGAGCTCAGATATATCAAAGTATCAAGATTCTCTAACACAGGTATTATGAATCCAAAACATGACCTATTAAAAAAAAATTTAAAAAAATCTGGAAGTCTAAAATATTGCTTCTGCTGAGAAGAACTAGGCTTTTCCCACAGCTTTCAACTTGTGGTGGACTTCTTTTTAGGATCACAGAGACCCTCTCACAATTTCAATTCACATGTACTTCTTCTCTCAGTGATTTTCAGAGAAACCATGAACAAATGAGTCAAGTACTCACGTATTCTAACTTCTGTTGAAAGCCTGAGAGAACTAGAAAAGAAATTAAAAACTACATACAAGAAAGGCCCATTGACAAATGTATATGGTGATCATTCCAGTATGCATTGCCTGAAAAAAAACACCTGAGGAAGTGATATTTTCAAATCATGCTGCTTCCACGGTTTGAAAATATTTCAAAACATAAAAAGCTTACTTGTACTACTTTGCTCTGAAGTTTTACTGTAGAAATAAAAGAGCAAGTTCTTGCAGTTGCCAATAACTCCTTAAACTCATGCATAAACATTTAGCTAATTCCTGGATTCATACATAAAGACAGGATAGTTTGCAGCTGTGAATTGTGAATGCTTTTTAATAAAACCACTCAGTGTTTCCTGAGACAAAATCCTAAATTGACTTGTTATGCTTTACTATAGTGCATATATGGCTGTTAAATTCATTACTACATTTGGTGCAGTTTCACTTACAGCAGCAGCAATTTAACACCCTGTAGTGGCAATCCTAAATAGAAAATTAAATTATACATTTGCTTCAGTTTAGGCTCTGAAAACCGTCTCTGTGTACAACAACATAAGGAACAATAGGATATAATTTTTCCACAGGTATTAAAAACAGGTCAACTTCAGCAAGGTAGAAAAGGGAATGAGAGAAATGTCTGTGTCTGGTAGGTGTTGAACCTGGTCAAGTACAAGGGCAATTGCATGAAGAGTGACCAAGGAGCTGGAGAGCCACAGCTGGCGCTGAAAGCTGTAACTGGTGGGTTCCTCCAGAGAGAGATTGATTACCTCAGGTTATGGGGAGCTGCTTTGAAAACATACAAAATAATGAGAGGTGCATGGAAAGTGGATTGTGGGCTTTGATTGCCCTCAACTCACTGAGCACAGAGCAGAGGAACCGGCAAAGGCACAGGGCAGGGGCACACGCAGGCACCAGCCACACACTGGGGATCCCCAAAACACCTGAAGGACACAGCCTCTGCATGGCTCCTGCCACCTCCCTCAAATATCTGTGTGTGCTTGAGGCATCCTTGTGCAGCCCAAATGCTGCAATGGGTGACAGGAAGTTTGAGTCAGTACGATTATTCCCTTCCAATGGCAGAAAAAGAAGTAGTGAAAATACGGCTGTTGTGTGTGAGACAAGAAATGAACCAGGCTTTGAACGTGGCACAGCACGGAGAGATACAGGTGACACTGCAGCCAGGCAGTCCCCAGGCTGCCCCTGCACCTCGCTGGGGAGAGGCCACTTACCACCCCCAGGGGCCACGGTGCTTTCTCACTTCAGTGCATCCTCTGTGTTTGTAGGGCAGTGCCAGGGTCTTCGGGGCCCATCCCCACTGAAACAGTGCCACAGTCACCAGCATTGCGCTAACACCACTAGTGCCCAGGGAAGTACAGCCAGGAAACTCCAGGAATGGCAGGAAATGATAATATTTTAGGGGGAGGAAAAAATAGTTCAGGATTTTCAACCCCCAGAATGAGATAAAGCTCAAAGTCTGCAGCTGAAGCTTTTATCCAGCTTCACAGAAATTACCAACTGCATATCACAGGGAGGCAAAATGTTGTTATTTACCCTTGGTATGATTTCTAATGCAAAAACACAAATGACCTTTTTAACAATTGATCATGCAATAAAAACAGCAAGTATGCTCCTGGTAATACTTCCCTGGCATCCTTCTATGATGTTTACAATGATCTCCTTCAAGCTCTTCCAAATCGTTCTCAAAATGAGTCTAACAGATATCCTGGCAGGTTAATAGGACAGCTCTGCTCTCTGAAGCTCATGCCAAACAGGTCATCCATGGATATTAACAGCTAGGAACAGCGCTATTAGATTAAATTGCATATTTACCAGAAACGCATTAAACATCTTGCCCTCTGTAGCAGTGTTTTCTCTTTTAGAGACAATTAGTTTGTAAACTATTTATGGGAACTCAGAGACTAAAGTCAAAGAGGTTGTTAGGCTGCCTGTGAGCTTGGCTTTTCCTGTGTTTTGTTCTGAGAATTTGATTAAGGACAATGACTAAAATTACAGGAACAAGAGACATTTCCCTCCACTGGCTACATCTATAGTTTCAAGGAGAAAAGGCAGCATTATATTATCTCATTTGACATCCTCTTAAACACGGCTTAAAGAACACTGGTCTGAACCTGAACCTTACATTCAAACAAAACAGATCATCTCCTGTTGCTCAGAGTGGGAATCATGGGAGAAATGACTCTGCTATGCAAAAGCAGAGGGGGACTACCCAGAAGAGCAAGAGCTGCAGAGGATGCAGTGGTACTCAGCCCAGCATGTCTGTCAGAGCTCATCTGTAGTTTTGACTGAATCAAGTGCCTTTCACACCATTTTAATTGAATGACTGTTTCCCTCGAAACAAGTTCATTCAAAAAAAAAAAAATAATAAGGAAAACAGCAAAGCCAAAAATAAAAATCAATATTTACTGGCTTTAAGACCTGCTGACTAATCTATATCAAACACCCAGACCAGCTTGTATCTTGCAATTATGAACCATGTGAATTATATAAAACATAAAACACCCATTGAGTACTGAGATTGATATACTTCTCCCAAATTTCTTTTCACCTCAACACTGTTAACTGTAGAAAAGTGACTGAGGTAAAGATGTGTGGGCAATTTTACAGAGCCTCATCCTGCCCTGCACTCAGTGCAACCCATGCCTGCAGACCTTCACTGATTTCTGCAGGACGTGCAGCTTGCACAGGGATACAGGACAGTGACAGCCAGAACAAATTCTGAAGATAGAACTGGAGAGCAAATACTATTTGGAGACCAGAAATTGTGGTGTTTTTAATCACAGGATATCTCCCCTCTTTTCAATACATGACTGCATATGAGCAATGATTTTTTTTTTCATCAACAGCACATGTCCCTTCTCTGCAGGTGTGCTGCCAGGCAGACGGGATGATTACAGGAAGGCCGAGATGAAATCCTCCCCGGTATTGCCAAGCTTTTCACATAGCACCTCAGAATTAGCGAGACTGAAAGTCATAATGAGGAAAAACCTAGGTCCTGTCTCCAGAAATAACCTGCCTATTTTCACACCTTAGATCTCACCAAGACAATATTGAAGGAGAAACTGCCTGAACCTCCTGCCTATGTGCAGTTCAAAAAATATCAGACTAATGGTGTGGTGCCCACAAATCCAAAGAGTTGGTGCTTTGATTTCAGGAGTGCTTGCCTCTTCTTGCCCATCACAATGCAAAACATCACAAATAAAAGCCATTTTGCCCTCAAGAAGGAAACTTTAGGGAGAAAAACACTCCAAATTTGCAACAGTAATTTACTTAGAACAGCTAAAGAAAAGCTATATGGGCAAGACAGTGAATGATCTTGTTAAGAGCCTCTGAAAAAGTACTGGAAGATGCTCTTGTCTGCTTGAAAGAAAATTCTCATC
Organism: Pomatostomus ruficeps; assembly: GCA_013400735.1. NCBI lineage: Eukaryota > Metazoa > Chordata > Aves > Passeriformes > Timaliidae > Pomatostomus > Pomatostomus ruficeps. Next base: position 74,539 of record VYZT01035331.1, read on the forward strand.
AGGTGCAAGTTTACTTCCCCAAAAGTCAAGCTGAAAGCTTATCGGATTGGCAACGGATTACCTTACTTACAGCCATGTAAGTAATTTAGTGACACCGTGTTGAAATAAGATAAGACTGGGAGTAATTAGATACTTATTTAACAGACAAAACCAGCAGAATACTGCGCAGAATACAGACTCTGCACCATCTGCTGCAGGCCCTTTAAAGGTCGTCTGGATCACCTGAAGTGCACTTGTGCCTGGTAAGCTTAATTAAGAGCTCAGTGCAGAGTTTCACAAAGAAACAAATCTCTAATCCTCCAGTCAGAAACAGGCAAATACATATGTGTTTAGCTTAATGCTTTGCAACGCTATTCTTGACCTGAGGATTTTACCTTGCTGCAATTGTGCAAAAGCTTGTAGGGGTGCACTAGAAGATGCCAGTGTATTTTCTCAGTGTTCAGATAATTTTTTTTTTTTTTAATCATGTCAGGACTACAAGGTCTCTGTTAATATTTCTGGAAATAATTTCTTTAAGAAAAAATAAAAGTTGCTGATCTCCAATAGCATTTCTTTGAACCCTGTAAAATCTGGACTGACTGATACTTTGCCAAAAGACAGCATATTTCTTAGCATCTCTTGCTAATTCAGTTGCCTCTGACCTCCAGCAGCCCTTCTTTCCTATACCAGGAACAGAATGCAGACTATCAAACCATAACAACAAAACACTTTCCTTCCATCTCAACAGCTTTGTAGCAAAGTACAGAAATGTTTGCCAGCTTTGCGAAGCAGAGTCAAATGCTTGCATTCGAAATGGAAGTGAGCTGTTTTGGTCTGGCCGAGCCTGAAAAAACCTCTATTTTCCCAGCTGTAGAGCAGGGATTCTCAGCTAAGAGCAGACAGGGCCAGACTCAGTGCGGCTGTAGCACAGCTCATGAGGTGCTTTGGCTCTGGACCGTGTGCTCTGCACCTGTGAAGCCTCCGTGCAGCAGCCCTGCTGGACCTCAGCTTCTCTGAAGGAAGCATCACAAATACATCTCTTTTCAATGGCAGCTCTGTCTCAAAGTATAAGTGAAAAGCCCCACTGAAACAAAACGCAAAACAGACATGAATCTGATCTTTGTGGACCCAGCAGCACATCTCCCACTGGTGGCAATGGTGAAAGACATCTGGAAAATATTGATGTTCCTGTAAGTATGTTGTAATTCTACAGCACAAAAATGGCACCATAGTCTGTCCTTATCATCCTTCTTTTTCAATGTATCTTTCCACTGGCATTGCCAACTAGATGTTACTGTAGCTTCTACCAGTACCAGTGAAAGCTTTTCTGAAGTACCTCTCTGAAACACACCTCACTGGTGAGGGAATTATTTGTCAACTTTTCAATTGAATATGGAGCTCAGGCCTTCATATACCCTGTGAAATATCATGTCAATCACTAACAGAAAGAAAACAGAAAAAAGAAAACGTCCATTAAAACAAAGTGATTTCTTTTTCAAAATAGCCCTGTTTCTGTAAATTACTCAGTGATAGTTCAGGAATCACTTGGCAAAAAAAAAAAAAATAAAGCCCATAAAAAACCCCCACGTGAATGAACAATGCATATTGCATGCAGCCAGACAGAATAACAGGGTAACATACCTAGACACAAAAAATTTACATTCTTATGCTTTGTTCAGTTGTAGAATAGTTTTTCCAACGTTTCTACTTAGTGACAGAACTGGCCAAGTACCCTCCTTAAAACTTAAAACTATTTTTAAGAATCTTGTCTAAATGTATGACATTTTAAATTCTCTATCTTTTCAAAGTTACAGCATGGCAATATTAAAATATAAGCCATTAAAAATGTAGAAGCAAGCAAAAGGGATCAGTGCAATGTTTTCGGTAGAGATGAAGATCCTTAATCAATTTAAATATAACATCTAACATTATTCCTTTAGATCTTTCTTGAATTTAAAGCAAACATGAAGTTATATTGGGATTGAGCCTGTTAAGATCTGTCATAATGACAGGAAGAGTAGCTGGTAATTTAAGAAAAGCAGTTTTCCTGTTGAAGTAGGTAAGCGTTTTGTATGCAAAAGCAATAGCCAGCTCTGTAGGGAAGGGCAAAAAACTTTTCTTAACAATGCAAAGTAGACAACTGCAAAACCTGACTGCAACAGCTGTAACATGTCACAGTATCTATAATTAACAAATTTAAACTGCATGGTACAGATCTGAGTATGACATGCCTCTCTGGAAACTACTGCTTCTCTTGGAAGCACCTGACAAGAGAATACTGATCGTGGCAACCCCGCCAATCGCCTTTTTCCTTCAGGACAGTACCACCTGCGAGCTCCCATGGGAAATCCATCAGCCTGAATAGCCACGAGCACAAATCCGAGCACAGCACCCTCATTCCTCCTGAGATGTTACTTCATGGGCCCATTTCAACACAGTTGTGTGCAACAGACTGGACTTTTAGGCATCCACCCAAGAGGCCCTGAGGAATCTTGACACACGTGGCAGAGCTGGGGGTTTATTCTATCCCTTCTCCTCCTACGTTCAAATTTGGAACTTCATGTTACCTCCTCAAACAGCCACCAGCACTTTAATAAAATGGAGAGAAGGGAATCTCAGTGATTTCTTTCACTATATTTAGCAAGATATACCTTTAAAAAAATATCTTTCTGACCTGGCCCAGGTTTTCTTACATCATCCCCAACAGCATTTCCTAGATGAGGCTTTACAGCTACAAAATCCACGTGTATTATACACAATGTGTATATAGGGTATGTCGGGTCTATGAAATGCGTGTGCATTGTACACAACAGCTACAATCAACTACTGCTTGGGGTATTACCCATTACACTCTCTATATTAGGTAAGTGTGGTCTCACCCATGCTTTTATTGGGTTCAAGAGGCTTTTGTACACTATAATACTGCTTATGGTTTTAGATACTTATTAACAGAAATACTCAGAGCAATAAATTTTTTAAAAAAGGTTTCTGCTCTATACAGTTCAGGACAGGTTAAATGTCCTAGAAATAGACACTTTCAGGAATTTTTAAGTCTGCTTTCATTGTCAGAAATTTGTCTTTACAACCTGTCTTTATGTTGTTTTAAAAGATGCAGGAAAGTGTTGACTCATTTTGTAATATAAAGGATGCAAGCCGTAAATGGAGAGCCAAAGATGAACAAATCTTTTTGTCACAGTGAAACCCAAACTGAGGAATCAGGGGAAAAAAATCATCTCTTACACTAAATGTTAAACATATAACCCTTTGACTTCAGTCAGCAAAAGCAGGGTTTATCCTCTGGACAAAGCTACTGCTGGCAGAACAATGATGCCCATGAGCTCAGGGTACAGGAACATGAAGAACCTGTCCCTGTAGTGTCCTCTGGCAGAAAGAAACCATCACAGAGCTCAGGGAATAACCATCACCTGTGCATGAGAGCCCAAGTGAGCTGATACCTGAACAGCTCTGGCAGCAAAACTCTGCATTTTATGAAGCAATTTTGCTTGGTGGGAAAGGGAATAGAACATACACAGGTGGAGGTTAGCAACAGCTTGTGGACCTTAATAGGTTCCCTTCCCCTTTTCAAGAGGGATCCAAATGTTCAAGTCATCATCCTGAAACTGAAAATTTTGATAGCTGTGAGTTGGGAAAGGATTGTGTTTATAGCACATGCCTCAAGAAGAGTTTGGAATGTCCCCACCTCCTTCAGAGACACTGAAATGTAAAGTGCATTGAAATCTTTCCTGATACTCCTATGAGTTAAAGTGGTCAAATGCTTCATACACCAACATAAAAAAAGCTTATTTTACTGTTATTAAGCAAATATTATAAAAATATTTAGAAAAATTTTCAGCCTTCCAAGCTACATCCTTGCTACATTTAGATAGTTAAAAGTTGGGTCTTCCAAAAGCTTTTAAGGTTGTTTCAAATACATTGAGAATAAGTTATACTTTTTTTTCCATAAATTTCTTGTTTCATAAAAGCAAAATAAAATTTAAAAAACCAAACACACACCTGCCTGCAGCTTTCATCTCTTAAGCAATGACATGGAGGCATTCAAAGCAAATTACAGCTCACATTAAACTGAAATGAGTTTTACTAGGGGAAACAAGAACAACAACAAACATTACTAATTAGAGGCAACAGTGAGACCTTCCCCTCAGCTCCCAAAGTCAAAGCAATAGATCTGTAAAGGTGAGGTGAAATGATGGCCCTCTGCATGCAGGGACAGACTGGCTGCTCACGAGCCAGAGCTTCTAACAAGCCAGCAGCAGCACCATGAAGGTGTGCAGACAATGACAGGAAGCCATCAGCTAATTCTAAGCCTAGCCAAGCTTGAAAGAGATGCTTTTCCCTCCCTCCACCCCTACAAGAGATTATGGAAAGGGGGCTTAATAAAGCACTTTGAATTTCTCAGGCATCTCTCTCCGCTCCCTTCAGTTTTATGGCGCTCATCACAGCCCATCCTTTCCACCCTTGCATGCACAAGTTGCCACAGACAGCTTTGAAGGAATGGATCAGTGCTTCTGCAAAGCAGAGAATACCACTAAAACATTGCAGGTCAAAGGAATTAAAGCATCCTTCCCTGGGCTATTTTAAGGATACTGAAACACTACTGTAGTGTAAGGTAACAGCTTCAGCTATTAAGTGCCAGACTGTTTCATGTATGTATTCTTGCAGAAGGCCACATAGGATTAAGCAGAGAAACAAAGCACTTAAATCTTTATTTGAGACAAATTAAAGAATTAGTTACCTCTTGAAAACATCTAGAAAAATTCTTGGTATTCACGAAGGTACCTTTCCAAAGGCAGGCTCACTCAGGTGTGTATTGCCACTGCAATCTGCTAACAAATACCAGAAGAATCCAAGTCAAAGGAAAGCATTGCCTGTTCTGTTTTCTCTCCAAGTGGCTCTCTAAAGAAAGGAGAAACCACATGAAAGGAGGGTGTTGAAGTGCTGTCCTCTGCCCCCATTTAGGAAGCAGCAAGTGCAGCTGTGTGGTGGTGGCTGAAGTGGCACCAAGGAGGTTGGAGGAAAGGAAATCCCAAGTAACTGCTCAGCAAAGGGTGACCAAAAAGTCCATATATCCTCTGATCTGCCAAAGCACTGAGCAGTCCTCAAACTGTACCAAACCTCCACTGCCAATGTGTCTTTCTATACCTAGTTAATGATAGTGTAAACTTCAAGTATGTCCACCTCAGGATTTACAGCTTGCAGCTTTCTGAAACAAACATCCCCTGAAACAAAAAGGATGGACCTCTAATATAGCTGTATGTAAAAATAAATCACATAATTGCTGTCCTCCAAAATTACAAAGTTGTTTTTCACATATAGTGCCTTCATGGTTGGTGTCAATGCAATTTTTGCTTACGAAGGATGTCTGCAACAAATTATAGCCCTCCCCCCTCCCCTTATTAATTACAATTAAACCATTCCTACAAAAGAGTTCCTTGAACAAATAAAGCAATCTATCATTTGTGCATGCTTAGAAATTCAGATTCATCAGTGTTTGTTCCAGCAGGCAACATTTAGTCAAGGAAAACAAACAAACAAAACGCAAAATGGGCAAACATGAGCAGGTCAATCTCCACAGACACTCAGCTGGAATGATAAATGGAGCCCACACATTTCACACTTGGGCTATTTGGGAAACAAAATCACCTGCTGGCACTTGTTTCTTTTTCAGCCCTGCCACCTGTAAACCACAAAAAAGAACAGCCCCAGTCCCACAAAACTCTTGGCAGCATTATGTGCATTGCAGCTCCTGTCATAGACCAGAGCAGAAACAAAACTGAGCTGCAAACCACAAGCGGGGTGCAGCCACCAGGCAGCTATTCCAGCTGTGCCAGATGCTTTTCATCTGCACAGACAGTGATTCATTCCCTCTGCTGCCCCTCACATCAGCTCAAATGCCACTAGTTAGCAAGACTGTAAGCAAGGAGCCTTCTTCCTCAGCATCTCCCTCCCTAGAGATCCAGCTTGGGAGGGAGAGCAGGATTTCATCAGGGAAAAGAGAGAGCAAACGAGGGCATTGGGTAGGAAAAGCTGATGGCAGACAAAGGAAAAATGCACAGGAGGAAGGCCAACAACCAGAAAACCAGAGATGGGCAGCTGAAGCCAATTGCTCACAGCTGTGGTTGAAATTTGACTAGTGGGGGATTCCTTAGTTCCGATACTAATCTTTGTCCACACTTCCCTACACAGCTTTGAAAAAAAGACAAGCTGCTCACTGAAGGAGTTGTTCCTTAAAAGAAACTTCACAACATTGTCTGAGGAAGGTGAAGAAATACAGGGCAAGATAAAACAAGAACAAAAAACCTGAATGAAACTAGTGATATTTTATGGATACAAAAAGGTACTATTTTCATGTACTTAACCCTACACACCACATTTCTGAACAGAAATGTATATAAAATCCTTCTTCTGAATTTTTAAAGACAATAAAAAGGAGGAAACAAAGCCAGGAATTGTCTTTCCCTTGCAACTAATGTTCCTAAATTTACAAAGTGATACATCAGACAAGTATTTTGGGTAACAGTATAACCCTGACAGCTTTGGGGCCACCATGGTGGCACAGCTGCAAGAGCTTTCTTCTCCAAGGAACCTGGTGACAATAGCACATCATCACCAGAATAGGTGGTTTAGGATCCTCTTGCCTCCTCTCTGACACAAGAGGGAACTCTGATGAGACCTCTGCTCACTCATTTCTGGAGTCCATCTAGAGCACTCAACACCACAAAATCACATTGAAGCCATTCTGTTGCCTCCATAAATTCCTCTTTCATGGTTTACTGTGGAAGATATCAGCCCCAGTAAATGCCAGTTCTGTTTTATGACAGAAGAAGAAAAAGTTTGTGATGATCTGTCTTAATGATAGAATCTCATCAGAAATTTTGCATTGCAACAATAAAGTGCCTGTTTAACTGTCTATTAATCTCTAGGGGCTAATTAACATTGTACTGTATAGAATCCACATGTACCCCCGATGGTTTCATATCCTTTGCCCTCGTATTATTTAATAGATTATTTTTCTTAAGTACTTTTTTCCCTCCCATGATACAGCACAGCAGTGCTGACAAACGTTGGCAAAAGGAGAGAGAGAGACAGACATCTTTTACACTAAAATACCAAGGGAATGACGTTCCAAGCAGCAGCATCCATTATCCGCAGATAAGATGCTTTTCATTCTTGGCTAACACAGGTAGTGGAAGTGGTTGCTTGTACCTCAGTCTGAAATGATCAAAGTCAGGAAAAAGGATTAGATGTCAAAATACTTGAAGTGTATCCCTTTGATCAGGATCAAAATCAAGACTGAACTTTGAATATAATGTGCCAGTACATTTCAGTGGTCCTTTGAAGGGAGAAAAACTTAAATTCATGAGCAAGTAGTACTGTTGCTATGAATGGGATCGGAAAGCTGACATCTTATTCTCTTCTCCTAATTTGGTAAACCCAACATGCTTACAAATTTCAGTTCTATCTTAAGAATCTGAATTCCAGCTTTTCAACAGGGCTGCATGATTCGTGTCATCTTCACACGCCGTGGCGCTGGCATTGATATTTCACTCACATTTTCTGCACAGCCTCACAAACAGATTCACACATAACCAGGTACAAAACCACACCTGTCTTTCAGTTTTATCCATTATCTAAAGTAGACTCAGGTCTGTATCATGCTCCATGGTGTTACATGCTATTAAAATATATTAAAGAACTGCTGTCCCTTCCCCCATAGGTGCATACAGGACACTGGGGGAAAATAAAAATAACAAACAAACCAAAAATCCCAAACCCACCCAACAAAAAAAATCAGACTACTTTTAAAGGACCAAGACAATGAATGGGATCAAGTAGTAACATAAGTTTGTCACGGACAAATTGACTGCAATAAAAAGTGTTCAAAACAGTTACAAAATAAAATGAGTAATTCCTGCTATGTCTCAGTTGTCAGGTCACTAATATTTTGAAAAATACAGAGGATGAAATTCAAAAGGAACAAGTAGAAATGCTCCTGAAGGTCACTCTCCATGCAAAACGCCTGGCACAGAAAACCTTACCAGATTAATTGGGTTGGAACTAGAAGATCTTTGGAGTCCCTTCTAACCTAAGCCATTCTGTGATTCATTCTATGATTCTATGATTAAAATTGCTACTCAGGCCTGAAATGTAGAATGATGAGGTAAATAACAGAAGAGGTCTGAAGGTATATAAGTGGTTTCCAGACCTTAAGAGTGAAGAAACAAATAATTCAATGCAAAACACAAATTAATGCACAAGGTCACATCAGACTGTGCCAAATTCAAGCATCAAAGTGGCTACATGGGCTCTCAAGACAGTTGTAGAAATGAATAAACCATAGGACAGAGTCATGTAAAACCAACTGGAAGTCAGCACACAGCAATAAATAGGGCTGGGATGCTTTTAGTCCTGCACCAGCTCGTTCACAAAACAACTTCTGAGGGAACATTACAAGTTCAAGCAGTCAGTGGTAACTTCACAGTAACTTCAGTCAAAGCCTGGGTTGAACCTTGCTATTCAGACAAAAGAAAGCTCTTCTTTGTAGTCAATAAAGATTTTTCAGGGAATTCATTGTGAATATGCACAAATTATCTTTAGACATTCTGAGACAGCATGCGAGCAAAAAAAATAAATGGCTGAACTATTAACTGAAATCACAGTATTGGCTAGAAGCTAAGAGAACAAGGGCAAGGATTATAAAAACTAAACTGTTACTGTTTAAAAAAGCAAAACACTGTGAAGGATCATTACAGCATGTCTGAGTCAAAAATAATGCAGACAGTCAGCAACACAATGTCAGATTTTTATTACTTTTCAGTCCCTTCTACAATCAGGAGCTTGTTTGCTGCAGCGTTGAGAGGTGAGTGTGTTCGGTGACTTCTTGAATGATGCCTATTATTCCCATGGTAGGGTCATGCATTCCATCTTTGTGACACCAAGTTGGTTTTTGACCAGGAAGATAAAATGCAGCCAATTAGTCTACAAAAATCACTTGCACTGGAAGTGCTCCACCCCTCATTAGGACCATGTCCAAAGTAAGGCTGGATACTGAACCTGCCTCATATGCACTTTCCAGAAAAAGCTAGTTTTAATTTCTATTCCTGTGATATAAAATGGTACAAACTCAAACACTGGAGAAAACTACCAACACTAACTGTTGTCAATTTTATTATTTATTTCTCTGTAGAAAGAAAACAGGGTTTAAGAATTCCTAGGTAATACAAGTGTTAGACTAAAATACATGATAAATCAGCAGCTTAGTTAAGAAAGAGCTTGTATGTACCTTGATAGACACTGACCAGAAAAAAAAAATCCAACTCTGATCCAATAAAGTTGTTGTTGATTCTGGTGTCCTTTGCACTGTAAATAAATATGAAAAGCACGATTACTCACAGCCTAAAAGACTAGGACCCACTGAAGAGCTCCACCTCAAAGTGATAAACTTGAACCACAACTAAAATTTCCTTATGAAGTTATCAAATTTAATCTGGAGTGGTTCTGCTTGTGAGTATTTTGAAAGGATTAAAACTTTGCAGCATGTTAAATCCTTCTGTTGTCCAACAACAACAAACAAACAACCCAAAATTTAATGCAAAATGGTTTTTCCAGGTAGCTCACTACTGTATGATTTTTCCACTACATACTTAAGATATTGTTCGTCATCATAGTTAAACAATTAATGGTATGCTTAGTTCTCAAATGACAGTGGCAATTTGTGAAATCCTTATGATGGGCATTCTCTCAGCTTTGAAACAGCGACACCAAGAGACAAACACTCCAGGACTGAGGAGCTGCTTTCAACAATTGGAATCATTATATATCAGCCAAAATTAACATTCAATAAAATCCTAATTTATATAATGAAAAGAACTATATATCTCACTCATAAACATTTTTACATGTTTTTTCCCTAACAATTTTACATATTCTTCTAGTAAGAACTTCCTTCACATAATGACTTCAGAGGTTTTGAGCTCGTGAAAGCAGCAATTTGTTCCCTGTCTGCCATGAATAGTTCTTTGCTAGGTGCAGAAAAAGGACTTTGGTATGACAAAGACTCAGACAATAAAGTCAGCAGCTAAAGAAATTACTGTGTTCTGCATTGTTACATTCCATAATTATATAAATTTAATCCTCAGAGTTTGCTTTAGTCCCAGCGTTTTCCTTTACAATGTTGGAATTGCCTTTTGATAGACTCTGAGATTTCCCTCCCTCTGGCCCACGGAACTATGCTTTTCTCACCAAGTTTTGAATTCCTGGGAGAAATGCTCTCAAGAGTGAGATTAAGTCGCATTCCCAGACCAAATTAAGCCTTTCTGAAGAAAAATTATTAGCTGCATCTACCTTCAGTCTCTTCCCCTGCCTTCTCTACCCTATTCCAAATACATCTTAAGCTAGAACCCTCCTTCTTCTGATAAACTTCAGCAAAAATCCAGAGGGAAGGCTCAGCCGAGCATTTACACACACACAGAGTCAAACAAAAACACTGAGATAAGCAGCAGGGGCCAACATTTCACTTAACATCACTTAAAATTTGAGGTTTAAATAACTTGAAGCCAACTGAATCAATGAGGAAACAGGGAAATAATTTACAGGTAGGTATGGATCTGAGCTACTTATACAGTTCTAAAGAAACTCTGATGTGCTAAAATACATGTAGTCAACAACGACCTAATGAAGGAATCCAGAGAGTTCTGGTTTAGTATCACTTGTGTCTACATTTAGGTCTGTCTGGGCTTTGCATTAAAAACTCGTGATTACAATGAAGTTAAACAAGATGAGAGGAGACAGGAAGCAGCTTCAATAGGGGAAATCACCTTAGAGCTGTATGTTTACCCTCTTTCTAATCAAGTGTTTTAATTTCATTGTAATAATGTTGCTTACTTATGTTTATATATTTTTCCCCTTTTTTCCTGATCATAACTGAGCACATATAGGCATGCTAAGAACACTTACATATTAAGTGAAAATGTGCATACAGCTGCACCTCAGCAGTAAGAATGATACTAATTTTACTGCTTGACCCCTGAGCAAGCTTTCTGGGAAATATTTGTCACCCCATTTTCCCAAAGGGGTCCAAAGATGTAAATAAAATAATTATTTCTTAATAACAGGTATCTAATTTTTTTCTATTGTTAAAGTGTTCAGAAGTGCATAATTGTGTTAAATATCATGTCACAGTATCACAAATAGAATATATAAGGTAAAAACCAAATGGAACATTAAAATTACTAATTAGTAGTGCAGAACAGGAGATTTTTAGTGTGAAAGCTTGTCTGAAACTATTAGTTAATATTGCTAAATGTTCTGTTGTGAAGAAAAGCTTATTAACTCACAAGTTAGGAGAAGGTTATTTTAGAACGTTCCAGCAGCAGATCAGTGTCTTTTAGCAAGAGAGAGCTATGTAAACAACAGACATTCATAATTCAGAAAGATAACTTTGAAAGTAGAACAAAAACGTATCTCCTTCAGGAAAAAATAATGCAGGGAAGAGGGAAAGGATGTTCCTCACCATACAGGCAATTTCAAAAATTCATATCGCAGGCAGAATTATTTTCCATAGATTTAAAACACAATAATAAAAGCACCAGCCTTTGTTTGGAGCAACTTACTCTGGCTGAATTCTTCCCCCTTCACACATTAAGCTGAGAACCACAAGGCACTAATATTTGAAACTTTTACTTGTTTCAGCTTTTATTTTCAAAGATTTATCTAAAGTTTTAGTACTACAGATTCCTGAAGTGTAAGAAGTAAAAGTATTGTCATTGTTGGTGTTGCTGTAACAAATGACCCAAATCAAAGTGGTTTGACCTTGAATCACCATAGTGTATTAAACCAGGAATTTTACAGCTTCTTCCCTTCTGTTCAATGCTCCATGAGGTTACATTATCCTAGAGCTGTCACAGAGTTCTGCTTTGTTAACACCATTTCATTTTAGCAGAGATTCTAACAAGCCAACTTTATTTTTCCAGTTATGCTTTTTACTGAATACATTCTCTTTCTATACAATTTCTATTGAAGAAACTGAAATAGGAATTTCAGGCTTTTTAAACTGAAAAATGTACCATCTTGTTGAGGAACTGAGCAAGACCTCAGCACGAGTCCAGGAATAACCAGTTCAGCTCTCACTGCACACACCCAGGCAATACCTTCATGTGTCCAACAGGAGATGCACATGGCAAGTATCTGACAAAAGCAGCAGACACACTGAATTAAAACACTTTTCTTGTACTGCATTCTCCATAGCAAAGGACAGGGCTAGGCACTCAAGTCATATTGACTTTTGGCTCACAGAACAAGCAGGGCTTTGTACCACATCAAAGGGAAAAATCCTGAAGTTATTTGTGACAACCTGCCCATCACCTCAAGGGCACGGTGTGGAACAGTTTCACTGGACACACTCGGCGTAGGTGGAATCAAAGAAGTTTCTGGTTTAAGCACACTTGCACTGTGCCCCGAGACCATGGATTGCCCTCTCCTTTACAATCTTGGAAGAGGGAAAAGAAGCTCTGTAAAAATTCTACAGCTCCCCAGCACAGGAAAGACTTATGAAAATCATGGCTCTCTACAAACTGTCCAGGGAAGGACCACTCTGGTGACATCCTGCCCACAAATGCAGGTGTGAATTAGGCCAGTTTTTCCTACAAATACCTGCAAGAGATGAAGCAACACTAACACATCCTGCTACAGAAATTTGGATCATCAAGCAGCAGTGCACAGAAGAAATTCAAGCTGTTAACCTCACCCAGCTACAGAGGACAGTGAGAACAGTAAAGATTTACTACTTTACACACTTAAGTGGTAGATATAGATAAGAAAACTTTTAAAAGATGGCCATACACGATACTGATCCTTTCAGCAGCTACTTATTCAAGGGCTAAAATACTCCAGGGGTTCATTACAGGGGTACCTGGTGGAAAGTACATCAGCTGCCATTATCACACTCAGCCAGCAGACCTTGCATAATCAACTGATCATGGCTTAGCAATAGGATTTAGGTGACAAAATACATAGTTGAGACAAACCATCAATAAATCTGCTTTCAAATACAGTATCTTAATTAAAGCTGTTCATTGCTGGCTTCTTCCCAGGTGAAATTAATTGCCTAGAGGTCGTTCCCAAGATACCCCAATGCTAACCTTTCATCGATGGCCATTTCTCAAAAGCAAGAGTCCATAAAGCCTTAGCCACACAAATCCCCCAAACATAACCAAAACTTCTGATTATTCCAGTTCATTGAAATTTTTTCTATTTTTGCCCACATAAACTCACAAAGAGCACCATATTTTCACAAGCTAGTTTTGCTACAAGAGCTCATTTGAGCAGTTAACCAAAATGATAGCTTAGATAATAGCAGGAAGACCATCTTTCTCTTTCAACATGCAGGGAAAGCCTAAAGTTGTGCCTTTCATGGTTTGTTCAAATTCAGTTCACTCAGGTGGGACAACAAACAAACAATCCAAGCCCCAACTCCTCCCTGTGGCTGTAAAAGGACAGACCACAGGTCCTACCAGGGTGCCTGTCTCCTTACATTTCCAGACCTTCTCCCATAGCTCTTAAGATAATGTTAAGAAGTAACATTAGCTACATTAAACTATTGCTTATTATAAGATTATCTGTAAGTAACTAACCCCATCCCTAAGGAGAAGTGACCTTTCTCACACCAGAACTGTTAAAGCCCCTTCACGTTTCCTCCCAAACTCCACTTCAAACAATTTACTTTTCTTTCTCTCTTGCTTTTTCACTTCCAAAAACTCAGACCTACCTTCATCCCCAGCAGAGCCATCCAAAACAAAACCCCAACACCGCCAGCTGCAGCAGCTCCTGCAGATACAGGCTGACCTGGCCTTCCCACGCCAGGTGTTTCCCGTTGCCATCACTGGGTCTGCTGCAGGTTAAATCCTGCCAATCAACCGAGTAATGCAGCCCAGCAGCACTGGGTTCCACCAAAGCTCCTGTGCTTTTGAAGGAAGGAAACAAATCCTACCAGATCCTCAACTATAATGTGTGCCCTAGAGTAGCTACACCACTGGCAAACCTCCTCCACACCTTAAGGACATGAACTGTTGTATCTCATTTCCTTCGTGTGCCGTAACCACAACAGAATCCTCTTCTGCTCAAGAAAAAGGTGTTAGTATTGTTTAGGGGTGGAGTCCTACCCTACCCCAGGACCACATCTGAGTCTGATCTCTCCCATTCACCTGAGATTATTGGAACAACCAATGGTGTAGAAATAACATCCTGAAATGTGGCAAAAAATACCAATAGAAATTATAATAAATAGAAAATAGTCTGCACTCACAGTACTAAAAATTTAAATAACATTTTTAATAAGAAAGAAGTAAAAGAATAGGGTATAACAGGGCAGTGTTTTCCTTCTCGGCAGTGCTTGATTTAACAATAATCTGCAATAAACAATAATTGCTCAGATTAGCACCTCTTCAACACCTTTTCAAAACTGTGCAATTAAGAAAATGAGGCTGAACTAGGGGAGAAAGCTTTTTTCTCAGTATTTAATATTAGGTCTATGTTATCAGACTACAGATCACAGGATTGAGGGAAGGCAGCTGGTCCTTTTTAATATTCATTTGAGCGTCAGTGGTGCCTGAAGCAGCCCAAGGGCCCCAGCGCACCCTGAGCTGGCAAACAGCTGGATCCCTGTGGGGCTGGGGCTGTCCCTCTGCTGTGCCTGAGCAGCTCCACGCCAGGGTGGCTGGGACAGACAGCACGAACAGGCCTTACCCACCACAGGATGGGTTTGATTTTCACATTGTCAGAGCTGGAAATATCAGCAACAGCAATTCTCAGGAAGCAGGCTGAGGATGCCCTGAGCAGTGGAGGGCACTGACAGGGTGTGCAAAAGGGATGCTCATTCCGGCTGGTGGGGATGCTGCAGCATCCTGGGCCAGCCGGTGAGGACGTGGAATGCACCTGTGTGCCCACAGGGAAACGCAATCTCCCTGCTGGCAATTTCAGAGCGATGCTGCAGATGCCTCTGAGGCTGCTGTAAGAAATCCCGGGGGGGTTCTTGTCAGAGGGAAGGCACCACCCTGTGCAGAGAGACCTTTTTATTCTCAGCCATTTTGAAACGTCTGTGGAGACAAGAGGTGTTTTTGTTTTAGTTGCAGAATGACACCAGTGGGTTTTTTCCCCTGTGCTTGTCAACTCTTATATGCTTTCTGAAGAAGGGCTATGTGAATACTGTGTTGAGTTAGGGTGTGTGCAAGCACTCGTTATGTAATTATGTATTTTATAATGTATGTATTTTATAAAAGTGTAATGCTTATTTGTTTTGACAGTTTCCCCAATATTTGATGAAAGAAAAGCCAAAGCAGCATGGTTCAAAGCAGCTCTTTTTGAACTTACTGAAAGATTTTAAAGTAATGGCTTAATGAGAGAATATTTTCTTTTTTACTTTAATAGACTGTAAGGCTGGGTGTTGGAAGTATGAATCAAAAAAGAGGATGTTAAAACATGGTCTTCTAGCTATTTTCTGATAGTGTGAATATACACTTGCTTCAACAATCTGTTTTGATCTGTCTATATCTTCATGCAAATATTTAACTATTTATCCCTTTAATTCTTCTTATCCAAAAGGCAAACATTTACATCCAGGTTTCTAGACCCTCAAATATTGCAGAGTAACTTTGCTGTAATATTTTCAGTGAAATTCTGTTAATTTAGATCAGCTCTCTGACAGATTTCATGATTGTGCCTCCAAAATTGCCGACTCCTATCCCTCAGAAAAACCAACCCATTTCAGACTCCAGAAGCTGAGGCTTCAGATTTGCAATCATTTTTGCTGATGTCGAATGCTCATCTTTGAGAGTAAAACTAGGGATGACCACCCTTAATTTAAAGTTCTGGTCACAGTCAGTAAAGGTGATAGACTTAAGTAAATCTAAGGATTAATTGAGGATTAGCTGTTAATCTGAGAGCACATTAACAAAGATGCCAAACCTGAACCCCGCTGGCATTTGATGCTGACACACATCTGTGGGTCAGGCACACACCTCGGTGATCCTACCTGCAAGGTGCATGAAAGCAGTTTTAAAACACTCTGTGCTCATGGAAAGAACAGAACCTTAAAAATGGAAACTCATTCTGCCTAAAGTTGATGGATATTCTGACCAGTGCGGCTGCCAGACCAAGGAATCAGTAATTCAGATAAGGTCAGTCTGCCATTGGGTACTGAATCATGCCTGAAACAATGCGGGACATTGGCAGTGCCGAGCAGAGGAAGAGCTGATACTCATTTGTCCCTTCATCATGATCTGTAAAGTTACAATAACTCGGGGTAAAGAAACCCTACACAAAACTCAAACTATGCCTCAAATGAATTAAAATTAATGTTCATTTTTATAGGCTTTGATTTATGAAGATAAAAGCATTTTATTTGCTCTGAAAGTAAATCATGTTTGCAAGACTAAGGTCTTGGTCTCAGTAAAAATGCAATTATCACAGTTAAATCTATACATCATGTTCAAGTCATGTTGTGTGTATGTGCCAATGATCAAAAGATGTAAAAATAATTAGTGAAATATTAATTACCTTAAAAAGCAATCCAAAGAGTGGACAAAACACCAGGCATATTCTGCCGCTTTTTATTTCTTCTTGTAATGTGTTCATTTAGGTTTGTGAATAGTTTATAATTTTTTGATGTAGTACTGGATTTCAAGTTGATCACAGTATCTTTTGATCAGTGAATTTTTTTTTTAATACTCTTAGGTTCTTCCTTAAAGTAGTCAATTTCACAGTAATACCTCTATGTGAAAAGTGTTTTTATTTTGTAGCAGAGTATTCTTCTTTCTCTAAAGAAAGCCAAACCAAACTTTTAAAATCTCTTTTTCACTTCTATCACAGGGCTCAATGAACCCCCATAGATTACATATCCCACTGACTATTTATTCGAACTATCTTGATCAAATAGATGTGTAGCTGCATAACAAATAACCTGATAACCAATGTTAGAGACATTAATTTTCCAGAGCACTAAATCTTCATACAATTCAGTTCTTTCACTCAGAAAAGCATGTCCTATTATATATGGTTCATATCTATATAGAAATCTCCAGGTAGTGTAATTTCAGCTTTCAGGGTGAAAAACTTCACTATTTATTGAATAAATGGTAGGTCTTTAAAATTACCAGCAGACATTCATACTCGCTAACAGTTTGAAAACCAGGCAAGTCTCTGTTGCTACAGCTGTAATGGGAAAATGCATCCAGATTCACGTGATATTCATGAGCTCAAAATTTACTCATAGATCAAATCTTTGGAAATCCTATTAAGGGTAACACCTTGAGATGTCATGATTAATCCATACTAGTCCTTCAGGAAATCTTTGTGTAGTCACTTTGAATGCCTCAGTAATTAATTCCTCAATGTCATTTGGCTTGAGTCAGGAACATGATTTAGGCTATGCTGGAAATAACATTGTCCTCCTCACTGTAGATGAGAAGGATATATGACAATTAGGGATAATTTATGCCCTTTCATTTTAGAAGTAATTATATATTTTAATTTTTCTTAAAACATGATTCAGATTTTGCTGCTTTATTGCATGGGTACATACAGAGAAATATGAATTTTAAAAACTTTTGACTGTGGGATAACATGGAAAGGTTCTCCATTATACATTTCTCAGGGTGGGTGGGGCAAAGTGCTAATTCATTTGATCCAGAAGATAATACACCTCTAGTCACAGATATAGAATACAGATAAATCCGAGTACGGGGAGGTTTTATAAGTTAATGTTTCCACATAACCAAAAGAATTCCACTTTTGTACATCATACAAAACCATGATGACCTACATATAAAATTGGTAAATTACTGTAATGATGAATACTGTCAATAATTTTGGCTGAATTTTGACTCTCATGCACTTCTACCAGCACACATCTGTATGCCTGGTGTACCTCCAGGCTGTGCATTAGAGCTCTCCAAATCCAAACCACTCCTGAGAAGTTGCTCTGCTGGTGCATTGCTGAACCCTCCTTGGGCTGAAGTGGGAGTGTGGGACTGTGGTGGTAAAATGTCAAAGGCAGGCACTGAGACAAGAGCTGTGACAAGGTAATTAAAGGAGGCTGTTTGGAGCCTGCTCCGGTTGGAATTAGCCAAGCTGATAACAGGATCAAAGAAGTGGTGATGTCCATTTGGTGATGTCCATTTCTCACCCTCATTTCTGTGATTTTGTTTTAAATCATACAGGAATTTCCAGGATTTGGGGGAAAAAAAAAAAAAAAAAAAAAGAAGTGGCCATATGAAATCTGTAATTGGAGTGGATGTCCCACTGTAAAAGAGGGAAAGCATCAAATGCAACTTTGGAATCTCTACAGTTTTGTCATTGATTAAAGATGAACTCAGTATTTTATGTATTTGAAGAGAGACCACATCTTTGGAGGAAATCTAAACAAGATTTCTTAGCTATTTACCACAAGAACTATTTTCTTGAATAGAATTTACATGAAGTATAGAATAGATATCTAATTAAATATGCATTGTAAATCTGAACATCTCAAAGCCATCCATAGGTTTCAACTACCCTCATTTTACTGCATTCAAGAGCAAGCTGGACACTCAAAGCTACTAGATCACAGTTAAATCCTTTAATGATGTGAATCTCAGATTGAAATCCCTTAGGAGGTAAACTATGTCACTTGTAAAATTTATTTAGATTTAAAATCCTACTTGTAGTACTTTAACTGAATTCACACACAAAACTAGAGACTACTCAGGGAGAACAAAAGCATGGGAGATAAACAGGCAAAAAAACCCCTGCTGTGCATAGAATCCAACATTTTTAATAGCAATATGGTTGAAATTCAGTGTGTATGTGCACACATAACACATATGTATGTAATACACAGAAATAGACATATATACTGGAAATATGCACTCGTGCAAATACATAAATATATACATAGTTTAAATATTTACACACATTATATCTACACATATTATGTATACTAAATGTATGTAAATATTCAACCCAAATATATATATTTATCCATTTGTGTGTGAGCATTTATGCGTGTTTGTCAGGGGAGACAAAGATGCCGGGGACCTCAAGCAGCAGAGAAAAGTAAACCGTGTTTACATCCGACAGGAATCCAAAGAGAACAAACACACCGTGTGGAAACTGCTGTTTACTCGGCCAGGAGCCAGTGGTGTGGGCTGGTGTGCTCTAATCCTGCCGGCACGAGGGCTGCTCTGAGGAGGAAAATCGGGGAGTTTGGGACATGGTTGAGCAGAGTTTGAAGCTGTGCATGGACGCTCTGCCCCGTGGCGCTGCACACTCTGCTGCAGGAATGACCGGCTGGGGCTGCCCTGGGGTGACAGGGCTGGTGGCCTCCTGGCTGAGGGATACAGGCCTCTTCACTCCAGGGTAAAACAGGCTTTCAATGTTGATTTATTACTGGGCAGAAAGATGTAAAAGAAAATATTTGGCAGCGAACAAAAAAGGACAACCTGCCCCTCACTCCCACCTGGCCCAAAGAAGCAGATTTGTTACACACATACTCCTGCTATACAGGGACATATTTTCTAGTGCATTTCCACTCTGAGAGGAAAACCCAACTTTATCACTCAAACAGTGACTGCTTCCAGGTATGGTTTAAGGTGATTGTATAAGCAGATGGCTTTCTAAGAACTGTGATAGTCTGATCCATTAAACACTTCCACGATGGGTTTACTTTATATTCATTTACAAACTTAGAGGAAAACAGACATTTATGCTCATTTTCAGGTTGGAAAATTAAGAACTGAACCTCAGGAGGCGGTAGATACTTCTGCTGAAAATTTCCATGGTATAATGATTTCAGTACCTTCTCTGGTGCTGTTCTTTTTATAAGACATTTTCACCCCTTCTAACTCATGGATCTGTTTGCGTCCTACAAAAAAGCCGGTATTAGCCTCATTAAGGATACTTAAGGAACTATATCCTATCCTTAATATTAACGAAGCATCCTTAATGTAAGAAAAAAATAACCAAGGTTGTTATTGTTCCTTGGCAGAAGGATTCTATTGTTTGGGTCACCAGCCACTGAGAGCCACAGGTGTCGCATGGGGTTTGACCTATATTTGAGAAAGAAAAAATAAAAGTGTGATTTGAAGTGTAAAGACAATCACATTGGAAAGGTAACTATCTCTTCTTCAGTAACAGCAGTAGAAGAACTGAGGGGAGCCAAATGGTGACACAGTGCTGACTTTGCACAAACAGACTATATCCATGTTTATTTGCTTTTCCTCCAGACTTTTATTACGTTTTAAAATTTATCTATTTCTATTCTATTGATTCTCCATAGCAGTGAAGGCTAAATTAATTTCGTTGTGTGGGTCATTTGATGTATCAGGAGACAAATTTTGCCTGTTAGACATGGTTTAGAGGAGACAATGCAAGTCTAAATGTCTGAGGTTTGGCAGTTTACAAATCAATTATTTCTGTTAGAGAGCCAACTGCCGCACCAACTGGGAAAGAGATTATATCAGATTACTGCACTTTTAATTAGCTGATCGTGACAGGCAAGGCTTGAAGAAGAAAAGAAATCAATCAGAAACTGCCAAACTTGGTCAGCCGAGTACACAGTGCCATTATTGAATCTTAGACATTGTTCTGAAGCAGAACTTGATCTCCAGGGCCCTGTGACGGGACCTGCCTCACACAAGTGATCCATCTTAGAGCCAAAGGTTATTCTGGAGCAAATATTTCCAAACATTTGTTATAATTAGCCTCTGACAAGGTCTGTCACAAAGCAGAATCTCATTAGAGAGGAAGGAGGAACAGAGCTCAGTCACCCCAGTGACATGGCAGAGCATCAAATGTTTCTGCACATGGGAAATGCGTGTGTGTAAAACACGTACGAGGGGATGCACTTTTGGGCACAGAGCAATGCATTTTGGCTGACAGAGCCTCGAGAAATTTCTTTCACCTGTCCAAGGGACTGGAGTGCTTCAAAACTGAGCCACTATTTGCTTTTCTATCTCATTGCCTTTATAACAAGATAATTCTAGCGACCCAGAGCATCCTGTCCTATAAAGCAAGATTTATGGCATGCTGTCTTGGAACCTAATTTTCTCCTGCCTTCACCTCACACAGTGATTTGCTCTGTAAACTACACATGCAATGGCCTTACATCAAGATGGTCCCTCATTGCACAGGCGAAGGGAAGTCAAGGTCAGCACAGCTGAATTACGGTAAAAAACCCCAAAACCTCCAGGGACAGAGAACAAGTTTCTGTGTTTCTGCAGGCATACACAAAGCAGGGTGTCTGCATCTCCCAGTGTGCCAACTTCAGGTTAAATTTTAGGCAGTCTTGTTGAGCTCTGAACTGTACATTGACACAACTTTTCCAAAAAATTATCCATGACCTGACAATGGCAGAAGGGCAATGAAGCCGGTGAAAAGGTTGGAGCACAAGTCTGCTGAGGAGAGGCTGAGGGAACTGATAGTGTTAATTCCAGAGAAAAGGAAGCTCAGGGGAGACCTTCTTGCTCTCTAGAATTACCTGGAAGGAGGCTGGAACAAAGTGAGGATCTGTCACTTCTCTCAAGTATACAAGTGAAGGGACGAGAGGAAGTGGTCTCAAGTTGTGCCAGGGGAGATTTTCCTTGGACATTAGGAAAAACTTCTTCAGTGAAAGGAATGTCAGGCACTGGCACAGGCTGTTCAGGGCAGTGGTGGAGTCACCATCCCTGGAGGGATTTAAAAGAGGTGTAGATGTGGCACTTAGGGACATGGTTTAGCCATGGGCTTGTCAGTGTCAGCTTAACGGTTGGACTTCTTTTCCAGCCTGAAGGATTGTGTGATTCTGTCACCCTCATGCAGATATCTGGGTGGCAAGTACCCAGTAAAGTCCTTTCAGTTTCCATGTGCCTAGACTACGTCAGAAGAGGACATTCAGCCTCAGTCTAACAAAACATTTATTGATGCCAATTGTGTGGTTGGCCCAAGGCTGGAGTTGATTCAAAATCCAATTAAATACACACTTCAGAAAATTGTTGGATCAGAATGACATTGTTCAGCCCTTTGCAACATCGAACCACTCCTGGTTAACTATTTAAATACCTTTAGTATTTCAGCTGTAATATGTATTTGTTCTAAAGATGAGAAAACAGCAAAGTATTCCTTCTCCTGGTATATCAGCATCCTATGTTTTTTTTATTCCATTTGCTAAACTCAGAGTCTGTTTCCAGTCATATTTCCGTGGTTATATAGGCACTTATCTTTTACTCTGTTAAACAGGAAGATTCTTACCTAGCAAATAAAAAAGCACCATATTGTATGATAAGTAAAACCCCTGCGTGTCACTTTTGTGGATTTTGTGAACTTCTGTGCCTGATGTTTGGCACCCTGTTGCTCCATGTGGGGGTTCTATTTTGTCTGGTCTTTCTTTGGGTTTCATTGATTAGGTGGGTGCAGGAGCAGATCTTCTTTGTCACTTCACTGGAAGCTGTCTGGATGGCTGCAAAGTGTATCATAAATCAATTCTGCTCAGAGGACGGCTTGCAACAAAGTCAATAACGGAGCAGGAAAGCACACATGCTATCAGCAGAGCCAGAAAGAAAGAAGGAAAAAGCCTAGTGCTCGGCTTAAAAAATAACTGAGCTGCAGCCAGCTTTTGTCAGACACACGGTACAAGGCCACATTGCTTGTTTTCTTCCACATCCTGTTTTTAATGCCCTGCCACTTAACACACCACTATGATGAGGGTTCATACCGAAGCAAGGATCTCCTGTAAGCAGCTGAAAAATAGAGGGTATTAGGTCACCCTTCAAAAATAAATGTCTAATTTCACCCTAGTGCAGATGACCCAAAATCTTGAAGGATTTATAACTGCATCGTCTACTTTTGTAAAATTTGTTGCTTCTCAATCCTATTGCAGCCCTCTTTTTTCACTTAATATTTATGTATTGACATCTGCCAAAATTATTCTTGCAGTACTAGTTTATTTATTAAAGCTGGAGCAAAATTTTATTTATGCAAAACCTACTTGGGCAATACCACTACACACCCTATTATTGTTTCTGGCTCTTCCATCTGTCTGTCACACCTGGTATTCTTCTACCCAGCGTCCTGATCCTGGCAAACCATCCTGACACCCATTCTATATGATGCATATGATGATGTGGAGGAAGAAAAAAAAAAGAAATTTGCAGAAATGGATGATGTTCTGTTAAAGTAATTGTCAACAATCATTTGTCCGTACTAAAACAAGTAAGTAACATTAAAACAAAATGTGTCAGAGTTCAGATAAAGTCTTAATTTAAACACCAATAATTATCTTCAAGTTAGAGACAGAGTACTGAAATCATTAGTGTAATTTGTCAATGTGTGTGAAACCTGTAATGAAAGTCCTCTGGGTTCAACACAGATTTAAATTTTCTTATAGTTTGTTTTCATGATGAATATTAATACTCTGAGTCTCCCAGCTTCAAGTTGCTTATTTTTTGATTTTGTTCTCTAATGGAAAGGTTGGTTTTCAAAGGAAGCTTAGTGCTTTTTTTCTGGTCCCTTTGTTCTAAAGTTTAAGGATTTTAGGCAATTCCTTTGAGAGTCATTAGTCTTAACTTACGACAAATATGAAAGTTAATTAAAAGTTTCGTTCATTGACAGATAAAATAAAACTTTACACTTATTCGCTCTGGAAAATAATGAGCAGGATTAGCTACCAGCTAATAAGTAAAGACTATGACAAAAACACAATTTAACTTTTCATCACTGCGGTCAGAAATTGTACATTTCTGGGTTTGTTTTGATCTTTGTCTTTGCTTATTAGCTGTTATCTCTCCATAGTCATTTCCACACCTCCCTACTTGATTACCAAGTCCAAACCTACTTCTGAGAGTGGCTAAAAACAACAGGAGTTCATATGATTAATGATGGTTTTCTTTAGAAGCAAAAATGGAGATGAGGCCTGTGAAGGTGTAACCTTCCCCTCCTGCAGCAGTCAAAGAAAGAGAATTTGCTTTTAATTTTCTGCAGAGTTTTTCCCATCTCCCAGAATAGCCTGAAGGGAATTTAATTTTTTGCCTAACAAGCAGAGCACTTTACAGATTGATTTTTTTCTTTTTTTTGTCTGGGCAGTTCTACGATTTCTGCCTTTAAGAATTAACTCTGGAATTTGATGACTGCTCCAAAGATGTTCTGATCAACAGGTGATACAAAATAATATTTTTCAGCACTTCAAGTTCTAGGACAAACAAAGAAGGGAGAGACAGAGACTGCTGCTTTTCTCTCTCTCTAACTCCAGCATTGCTTTCCTGAGAACAGGAGTTCGGTTTCTTATTAAAATAGACACTGGGAAACCATGGAGAATGTTTTCATTTCCCCTGCTCACTGTACACCTCAGCAATAGATTCTGCCACCCTCTCCATCTGAGTGGCACCCAGCAGTGCCTGCTCTTTTCCAAACACTTTTCTTTCTCATCTTATTGCTAATGTATGATGAAGGGAGCATGAATTTTGAATGCAGCAATTATCATTCAATAGATAGGTTTAAATGCTCTAAATGCTCCTTAAATCCACAGAGGAAAACTTTTTTTCATGCTGGTGGAAAAAGAAAAGCCATTGAAATAAAGTGGAATCACTTTTTATGGAATTCTATTTCTTGAATTGCTGTTGAGGTTTGAATCTCACTACTTCTCTTATTACAACTCAAGATAAAATCCCTTAAAACGAAAGGTCTCTTCTTTAATTGTTTCAGCTAAAAATGTGTGTCCCATATATCACCCTATACATGATGCTGCCCAATGTAGAGTCATACAGAAATACACAGACATCCAGCATGGACCAAAAAATTCCCTGACTTTGTTTTAAATATGTAGCTCGAGCCATAGCCTGGAGTATCAAGAGATTTACTAAGCTATAGAGTTGCATTAATTTCTACAAAGACAGAATTCTTTCTGAACTTGTGTTGACTTAGGATATATCATCTGAGAGCTAGTTTTGCTCATCAATCCGTCTCTGAATGCAGGCTATGATATGAAGGGCAGTTTGAATGGTGCCTTTGAATGGGAGGAAGGGTTTTGCAAGTGTTGTGGAATGGCTGAACATTTCTCACATGTCATGAAGCCGGGATAACTTATTGAACCTCAGGACTACTGCTGCACACTGAGAAATCTTGCTGAGCTTTACCAAAAAAAGTATAATTCAGTTGTCATTTCATACAGAAAAAACCTTTCTAAACCCTTTGCTTATACAGTCAGGGTCCTGGAAGAATGAAACCCCTTGAGCTCCTGGGAGAGACAGACCTCTGCTGTACTTCCACAAGGTGACTGAGGTGCGCCGGAGACCGCCAGGCTTCACCCACTGGCTCAAGGGCTGCCTTGATGCAGAGAGGAGGTGCACCCCAACCAATTACCAACCAAAATGTGAACTCAGGGCACTCTCCTTCCTGCACAATGATTCGCAACACACCTGCTAATGTTCATATTTAGAGACAGTAATGTTTTGCTGAGGGGTAAAAGCACCTTCTATCATAACAGGCAATAGAGAGAGCTTCAAGCCAATTAGAGAAAATGGACCACAGTGAGTCAACATTCAATAGCTCATGATTTAGAAAAGTATTCACCTTGAAACAGTCAATATGTGCATTGCACATGGATATTTAACTGAATACCTCACCCACAGTTTAATTAACTGTGCAAACAATTAGCAGTGCTCCAGTACAAAGACAGAAAATTCTCTGCACTGCTAAAGTGAAAGTGCTGTCATTCTCCAGAAGTGAAGTCTGTGGTATGGCTGGTTCCACAGACTGTGAAGAGATCCTTACAGATGTCCAGGGAATCCTGTTTTTATGACACCTACTTATCGATCTGTGAAAATTTTCCAGAGGAATGGAAGTATAACAAGCTATAATAACAACCAATGCTCGGTGGCTGGTGAAGCGCAGAAGCTTTAGTTGCATGTTGACCAAGAATTACAGTATCCCACTAATTTCCTGGAAGGCAAATGAAGTCCAAATTAAAGATATGAGTCTTCTGTGCCTCACACTAAAGAACAGCTCTGTGGCCATCTCTGCAAAAAGCAGAACATCTCTTTTACTATTCTCTGAAAATTACAATATTGATTTTTATTTTCTAATTAACTTTAGGAGGCAAGTAGCTGTATTTTGTTACCTTTCCAGTGCCTGTCCTTGACTTCCCAAGTGGAGAAGCAGGCTGTGCAAGGGGAAGGCTTCCCAAGACCAGATGGATCCCCACGGTAGTGCTTCTTCGGGGCTCCCCTTGCTGTAGGGAGCTCAGGAAAGAGCAGAACAGCTTTGCCTTTCCGCACACCCTCCACCTGCACATGGTGCTGTCCCCTGGGCTGGAAGGCAAGGAGCTCATCCTCCTTCAGGAGCCACACGCTATCCAGGGGTTCCCTCCTGTATATTTCAGATTAATGTCACCAATAAACACTGTTCTGAAAACGTTGTTAATGACTGAATAGGGATGTACAGTGATGTGAGACACTTATGAACAAAGCATTGGAAAAGCAGCATGAGGCAGCAGACTCACACTCAGAAAATGCTGGGAGAAAGAGAGAAAGCATAGAAACATTGATCAAATGATAACATCTTTGCAGTTTTGTTCTATTACAAAGGGCTCCAAGTGCAGCAAGTTTCCAGACAGATCAGCAGATCTTAAGCAAATGTGGAAATATTATCTTGCACCAGTAGTTTTCAATTTTTATTTTCATTTGAGTCTTCTTAATTATTTTCCTGGGAAGGTACATAGAGTAAATATAAGCCCACTACCATTCAGCTTTAGTGAACTTTGCGATCCATAGTCAATTTAGTCTTCAGAATCTGTGTGCCAGAGGTTAAAAGCTCTGATCTCACACCCTTTTGAAAAATTGATTTGGTGAAGCTTGTCACTTTAAGGGATAGACTGGCTGCCACAAGTATAAGGATGCTTTTGATTTCATTACTTCTCCTCCTATTTAAATCTGTGGTCAGACTGGATGAGCAGAATTCAAGCTGTAAAATGCCAGGTGGGGTTGGGAAGGCTGTAATAAGAGCATCCCAGTGGACAGCTGGGTTCTCCTACGAGGTAAATGCTGCACATCAGGGGGTTCAAATACTGCTTGTGAAGAGCATAGGAAAGGGAAAATTAGAAAGTGTAAATAAAAAACAATCTCACTCACTGTAAAACCCAGGTATTTATTTTCTTAGCAACTGATCTATAGGAAAAACAATAGACTCTTGACCATGATGCAAGAGCTAGCTTGGCTCAGCCTTCTTAACCTTTGCCAATTGGTTTATAAAAGTTTAACTGCATCTGTCAGTCTCCTGTGGGCCTATGGAGAAGACACATCAAGTGCTGATATGGATCCTGTGCACGGCAAGAGCAGAAGAAGGAGGAGGTTTCCAAAACGGGCACTGGGACATGCAGTACCTTCTTTTCTCTGCCTAGGCATGAATAAATATTTTTAAAAATAATGGTATCTTCTCCTGGAAATCACTTTCCTGTGCTAACCTGCAGGAAAAAAACCTTCTCATTCCCACAGAAACAGACTTATGGGCTTTTTTGGAAGCACCTGTGATAGCCGCATTACAAGGTCCTAACAAGTGGCCTTTAAATTAACTTTAGCCAAGCAGGTAAAGAGTGGTGCTGAGCCAAGAGCAGCCTGAGGCACTGGGTGCCACTGCTGTCCTGCCACCGCTGCTGAATTCCCCCCCTCTGAATTCCCCCCTCCTGTCTTTCGCTTCTGAAACCAAAAGGGTGGCATTTTGTCTTGCTTCTTGCAATAAAGTGAAAATGGTCAACATCTGAGAAGAAAAAGAAAGCAACAAGCTACTTAGCACCATGAAAAGAACAGATAAGGTGTTTTTCTTCGTCTAAGAAACTTAAGTCTCCTATCAGAAGAAAAGAATGAAAAGCCCAGAGACACTTCACACCATGTTGTGACTATGACCTTGGCACGGCTGGGGAAAGTTATACAACCCAAATGTCCCAAATTATTCCTCTTCTTCCCTAGTGGGAGTAGTTCTGAAACTGTTGGCAACCTGAATTTTATTTTGTGGTTGTATTATAGTATGTATTTAGAGAAAAACCAAATTATACTTTGAAAATAAGTCTCTCCCACTAAAACTCTGATGTATATGGGCTAATTATTTACATCCTTTTTATGACCAGAAAATATTTGTTTATTTAATGTTATAGTTCATTAACTGACTTTCACTTCTTCATAACAGCCAATTGAAGTTTTTTGGTGACGTGTTTTGTCTGGTTTTACTTATGGTGATCAGTAGAATGACACATGATCTGAAAAAGTCATGGATGCAAACTGCCCTTCAAGGTACATCAGTATCAAAAGGCATTCAGTGACTCAGTTTGTGTCTCAGCCACTCAACCATAAAAGTATGACAAAAATATTAAGACTTCATGACACTTCTGAAAAAAATAATTATTTGAGTTCTTGTAACTGAGTGACAATGTTGCAAAATAAACCCCACAGAAAAAAAATGTCTAGGGGATATAAATTGGTTTATAAATTTATTAATCAAATAGCATTGTTGGGATGCACAGCCTTCATGGCTGCTGCTACTCCTCAGACTGTCATTCTGTTGGGAAGAGCTGCCATTGTCCCACCGGCCATTTACTGCTCTGGCCAAGAGCAGAGGGGTGGCTGGGGTTGCTCCGCAGTGTGAGCCCTTTGGGGCTTTGTCCATTTGCTCAGGCTCCTCAAGCCCTCGGGACAAGTGCACTCAGCGTTATTCAGACTGAAGGAGGTTCTAAGGAACTGGGGAATATGGAATAAACCTAAAACACTGCTGCCCTCTCTGCTGCCACATGGAATCCTCCTGCTGCTGCCGTATCAGCGGCACAGATTAAGAGGTTTTGTGCCGTCCTGTGACACTCCTCTAGTTGCTCTTATGTGGGGTACTGCATCATCACAGGAATTAGCTACAAATTCTCAGAGCAGTCTGGGATCCTGGAATTTTTAAAGAAAGTGCTAAGGAGATACGAGAGGGCACAGGTGTTGAGATCCAGCCTAAAGCATCGCTTAGGAAGGTGCTTTTCTCTGCCAGGCTAACTTACCTGAACAGGTTCCCCTATATACACACTTGTACCTGTATATCTCTGCACAAGTGAACCGTACATGCACAACCTTGAGACATCTCTTTTGTTTACCAGTTTCCTGCTTTCTTTGTACAAACTTTTCAGGCTAATATACATCAAGTACATTAGCTGATCTCCTTATGGGAGTCCTCTCTTTTAAACATTATTTTTCTTCCTTTTTCTCTTTCCAAAGGTACGGAAAGAATGTTGAAACCATTATTACCAAGAACAACCACACATTTAGGATGTTCTCAAAGGTGAGGTGGGCTCTTGTCAAGCTGCCTTTCTTTCTGAGGATAAGGATTCCTGGTATCACAGAGGGAGAACTTGGAGTTGTTTCCAAGGGACCATAGGTGCAGTTGTGACAGGACATTCTGCAGGCAAGAATGGGAACACCCCAGTACAGTTTAGACAGTGTTTGAGCAAGAGAGAGAACAACAGGAAGACACCTGGGAGAGAGGAAGGAGTGAATGTACTTAACAGCTTCATATGGAAAAACCTTCATTTACTGAGTTTGAGGAATAGAAAGTTCAAATTCAGAGTTTGATAGCCATTATTACTTTTTAGCTTGGGTGACCTGAGTATTACTAGGTGCTGGTCTTATTTGCCACAACATCTCAGAGGGTGATGAGGATAAGAACTCTGCACATCTCAGGAAAAACAGTTTAGCAGAATAGCCCTGGCCACCTGCTCAACCACCAACTGTTCACACTTTTTTTTCCCCACTTTTTAAAGTAAATGTGCCAAAGGATATCAAAGCATATTTATAAGAACAGTAAAATAATAAACTATAACAAGGTGTCAGTTTAAATAGGAAATGTAGTGGAAAGCTATATTAAAAAGGTTGGAAAAACACGCCTCGATTCTGTCCTTGAAAGGTAAGTTAATCCCTGCAGTATTATTTTCTAGTTCAGCAGCTCCCTGCAGCTTGCTGGGTTTTATAGCCATAGAAACCCGAAGCAAAGGCTCCCTCCTCCCGACACCTTGAGACTTTTGCTCCTGGTCCTCCTCTTTCCTCTGCTGCTCTCATATCCTCACATCCCCCAACACCTTTCCATGCTGGGCTCCCTCACCAGATAGAAACTCCTCCCTTCCCTACACAACAACCACATGGACCAGGCCTTTCCCTTGTGCCATCATCCCCCTCAGAACTCAGCTTAAAGGCCACTCAGAGTCCTTGGGCACAAACTGGAACAAACCAACCAAAAAACACATCCCTTTTGGCCACTCTGTCATAAAGGGAGGCAGCTGCACTTGTGCACACCAACAGACTGTAGATATCTGAAATGGAATTTTCCGTTTGATGGAAGGAATTTCTTTCCTGCTATTTTTACCATTTAAATTCAGAATGAAAATCAGAAAATGCAATTTCTAACCTGAGAGAAATTCCAGTTTTTACCTACTTAAAATAATTCAGAATATGCTACAGCATATTTGCTGCATGGAATAAATCAGCACATTGGGTATTTTAAACACATACTGATTTTTTTATTAAAATATACATGATTTCAAAGGAAGACTCAAGCATCCTATTTTAAAAATGCCTTTCCTTTTGTTTTAACCAATTTCTCTTACAGATGTCCTTATAAGAACTCCAATAATTTAAATTCAGTTCAGGAGAGACACAAAACAGAATACTTTCAACCAGCAACAATTCCAATTGTTTATTATGTTAAAAGCAAAAACATTATAACAAACTCTGCATCCAATACTCATGAGAAAATAGCTAAATTTATGTGGTAGGTTGTGATTTTCAGAATACGTGTTTATCTGTTTTCTCAGAATTTCTAAAAATTAGTCCTCCTTTAATAGGACAGCTGAAGTCATTAGGTCTGTTCCTTCTTTTCTCTCTTCCCCCCCACTATTTTTAGCAATTTGTTTCCTTTTCAAGGTGAAATACTTCCTTTTATTCAAGGCATCTCTCTATACTGAGGACTTGTAGGATTAAACTAAAAAGCTGCATGTTTAATATAGTGCCATGGAATGTAACATTCTTATCTTGATACCTTATCAAAGACTAATGGGGTAGGAAAATCGGTCTTACAAATTTTCTGTGGGGAAATGTAACTTTTTGTAAAGGCTTCAAATAAAATCCACACGTGACAGAATCTTGTAAGCTTCTTATATTTCTGAGTGCTAGAGGAGGGTCCCCCAAGCTGCATTCCCTGACAAAGGCCACCAGTAATCCCCAAAGTGTCTCAAGCTGGAGCAGTGGAAACCTTGAGGTGATGGTACAGTCTGAAGCTCAGCAATTTTCTGGTTTTAAGTTCGAAGTACAGAAAACCGAGGCTCAGGCTATCCATGCTGCACTCCAGCTGATACCAGACCAGTGATGGCTTCAATCATTTCTCTTTGGAGATGTACTTGCAGAGAATCTCCAGGTGTGTTAAAATCTCCCTGTTCTGGGTGAAAATGCAATCTCTGTGTCTGCACCATTCAGCTGAAACATTTCATGGCTATGGAAACAGCCACATTCCTCTTGGGCCCACACAGGGCATGGTCAGCAATAGCACCAACATCCCTGCTTACAAATGGAGCCTGGGAGGAGCTGCTGAAGCACAGCATCATTCATTCTTTCTTTTGGCAATGGTTTTTCCTCATATTGATGGAAATGAAAATGCCCTTGCATTCATATGTTGTTATCACCATTGCTTCCTCCAGCCTATCAAGTTGGTCACATGGATGTTTCCTAATCTGCTATGGAGTTTAGAGTTTACTGTAATCAAGTCATAGTAAATTTGGTTAACGGTCTATTTACTACATTCCTAAGTAAATCTGTTTGATTTTCAACCTGGCAGCCAAAGAGCTGAGTAAGAGGATGGAAAGTAGAATATTCAAATATTCAGAGGATGGAAGAAAATGTCAGGCAGCTAAAGATGAAGGACCTTAACCTCTGCCTTTAGCACGAGGGAAGATACCTGTGTCAGAGGTGGATGCTGCCAGGTTTGCAAAATTATTCTTCCCCTTCTTCCAGGAAATTATGGATGTGTTTTTAGACAAAAAATTATTCTTCCCTCCTTTGCATCCTGAGAGCACAGTTTCTTGTGATACAAGTATGGTTTCTTGAGTGTATTATTGAGGTGCGTCATTGTATTTAATAAAGAAGGAGGCCAAGAGGAAGCAAAGAAAAAAGGTGCTCCAACACATCTGAGATCCCAGCAGAAGTCCAGTGTTTGTAATCCTTGAATTCTCTCTCAATAACAGCCATAGTGATTTGCTTGAAGAGAGGTGTTAAAACAGCACCCTGAACTTGGGAACAATTCTGTGCGTAAACTACAGCAACAGTCCAGCTGCTGCTTTTACAAGAAAAAGGTCTAATTATTTTTAATTGTGCAAATTCTATCCTGGTCCTTTTTTCCCCGGCATTCATCCATCCCACTTTCTGTCATATAAAGCTGCTCAGAATTAAAATCCATATCCCTTCAGCACCTCAGCAGTGTCACTGGCCAGGGCTCTTGTTCTGATGGATGAGACCAGTGACAGCTGCCAGAAAACACGGTTAAATTGCTCACAGATACCTTGAAAGTGTATTCAGCAATACATATTACCTAAAAAGAACCAATATATATCTTTCTGTTCGTCAGGTTTGTACTTGTACGTTTTATTCTTTAATACAGACCCTCTAAATCCAATTTCTCTGGAATTAGTTATTCAGACATCACTGGTATGATTAATAAAGGCAGAAGTGGAATTGACAATGGCTAGATTAAAACGCCAAGCCCAACCACCAGAAGCTCTGGATTGGTGGGGATGTATTGACAGAAGTGTGCCAAGGGTTGGGCACTGTTGTTTTTAATGCCATTATTTCAGTATCATCTGTGTACTGGCAGAACATTCACCTCCTATGTCCTACTGCTGAAATAAGCCTACAATTTTATTTTTTTTTTTCCTAAACTGTGAGCTGATTGTGGACGTGTCATTTTCTTTTTTCTTCTACTGTTTTTGGATAGCTAGCTGTATGTACTTGATTTGTAGGGAGGCTGATTTATCCTAATTTTTAAAGCCGACACAGCCTGCAGAGAGCTTAAATGGATCTGTGAGACTTTGTAGACGTGATCCATCAGTGGATTTGGGAAACACAGCTTCCAGTTTCCTGGGAATTTGTACTTTTCATTTAGGTTTGGTCAAAATGAGACCAACTGCTTATTTTTACTGTATCCAGCTAATTTTTTATTTAATTAATCTGACCAGACTCTTTTCCAATAAAACCTATTCTGTCAAAACACTTCTAATCAGCTTTAATAGAAATGACAAAATCTGTGTTTCTCAAAATTTGTGGTTATCATCAACAACCTTCTGCTCTGCACAAGCTTTATAGTACTGACAGCCCAAAACTCCATGGAAGAAAACAGTGTTCAAAAAGTAGAAACGCTGGGGAGAAGTAGCTGGGGTCAACCTCCAGGTCAGCTGAAGAGACCCCAGATGGGCACAGGTCTCCTGGCCCCTGGTCTGGGGCCAGAGCCGGCCAGGGATGTCTCTAATTAGCAGTGCAGAGATCTCCTTTATTAATGTCAACGATATTTACCTACTTAAAGAGTCACATTGAGGTTCCCTTGAAAATCCAGGTTGTTATTTTATAATTAGCATGGTATATACACACACTAGGCAAGGCAGCCTCAGCAATAGATTCAATTCAGCAGCTAAGCCTTGGCAGGCAGGGCACATCTTAAGTACTCCAAAGCTGTTGATTTAGCTCCTGTTAATTTTAGCATAGAGGAAGCTGACCACACATTCACTTCATGGTATTGCTCTAAGCCCAGCAGGTTCTGTTCTTTCTTGGAGATAAATATATTTACTATTTTTACGTTTTCTTTTCAATATTCTTTTTTAACCAACGTATAAATAAACCACAAATAATATCTTCAATCAGTACAACGTAGGTATCATATTTTAAACTGTTCCCATCTCTTAAGTTTTCCAATAAAAATAAGGAGATGCAAAATGATTTCAACTTGAACTGTGCCCTTTCACGCAGGATTAGAAATTTCCCCACCCCGAGTATAATATACTCTTTAATAGATTTCCATTTCTGTTACTTAAACAACCACAGAGCAATCAGGACATGCAGTGACAAAAAATAATATAACTAAAATAAAATTAATTTGGACCGGATATGCCTGACATGAACATGCCATGCTGGAAGACAAAAAATTCTGCTCTCCTCTTCCTATTTTATAATTTCAGTGGCTGGCTCACACTTTGGGAAAGGGTGTAGACTAATTCAGCTTTCTGTCTGATAAAATTAAAGAAGAAGTTTTTGGCAACAAATTAATATCCATCAGTGATTTTTGAAAAGTTTATTAAGAGGTTAAGCATTATGAAGTGATGCAAGGGCAAATTTGAAGTAAAAATAACACAGATTGGTTTGATAGCAAAGCAATAAAATGTTTGTTTAAATGGTAGAGAAATAATAACTGTTACTTTGAGACCTGGACTCAGTTTCTTTGCAAAATTTATGTCTCTTATATGACCTATTCATAAAATACTTATAAATATTAAAATATGCATACAATTTTTTTTTGGAAGAGCTTCCTTTTTAATAATTGTGTAGTTTGACTTTTATTGTTTGAAGATGAAATTGTAGGCTTCACAATAGAGATAGTTTAGCTTAACTTTTATTTCTTTTCTAGACAACAAGTCAGCCTAATATTTGCTTTTATTTCCTTTCCATCCAATATTTATAACATAGAGCTTGTTTCTCAACAGAAACATGGAGCACTGGCATTTACCAGTGTGAGCTCAGGGGTGTGAGAGCAGCAAAGGCAGAAAGCTGCCTGAACAACTTCCAAGTGAGCAAATTGAGTAATTTCTGGTAATATATTTAATTATTTTCTTAAATTACATGGTAGGCTAAAAAAACTTCCTTATTCTTTTAATAACTTTGTTGACAATCAAATACTACTATAAACAGGGTTAAATTTGGATTCTACTCAAATAAATGAGATATTAAACAGGCCAGATAAGAAAAGTTGCAGCATTTTGTGTTTTATGAACTTGTCAGTTTTGTAGTAGGAAGAGGCACCATAAATAAAAAAAGTTACAGAAAGGACATTTTCACATTTGAAGTAGTTGAAAAATAAGGACCAATACGTTATGTCCTAAACACCTGCAATTACCACCTGCTGTTTTCTTTATTTGTGTGTTGACTATTTTGACGTTCTCTTATAAAATAATTTTTTTATGCTCACTTAGAATTGTATTGACAAAGTAAAGGTTTCTGGCCAAGTATGGACTGGATTTGTGGCCATGAGAGGTGACAGTTAAAAACAGTGAAATTTTTTTTGTCAGAAGTGCTTCAAAAGCTTGAAATGTAAATTTACATTCAAAGTTAACATGAACTGGAAGTGGTGAATTAATAATCAAATAAATCAACTTTAGGTAATATATTAAACTTTATAAATGACTAATCAGAAGACCAAGGTGAAATCTTGTTCTCTTTTTTCCCCAGCGACAAAATTCCGTGAGGTCTGTGGAGGATTTCTGACTTATTTTATAACTTCAGCAGATGAACCCACTTCCTAAAACTCCTCTCCAAAGCTCTGTTGGAAAGACAATTAAATGCACTAGACAGTGATCTAATAACTTATTTCACACATAAGAACCTGCATGAAGAAATGTTTACATTCCTAAATATGATGTAAGAAAAGTAATTTCCCTGGTTAGGCAATCTGACTATAGAAGCCTGAAAAATGGTTTAAGAAGCTGGAAGAAGAGCAATCTATTTTTTTTTTTCTTTATTAATGCTATTTCTCCTTGTAGGTTAAACCCAACTGCTCTGTCTTTGAAGCCCAGAGCTGGGTCATGCTATGCCTGACATTGCTGTGTGGAGATGGCTGAAACAGGTCTGGAAGTGGACATGATCAACCTCGCTCCATGTGATTCTGCATCTGGCCTTCCCACCTGATCCAGGAAAGGCAGAGCACCTTACCTTGGGTGTGCACAGCTGCTGGCACCCCAGCACTGGGTCTGCTCCCTCACAGACAGGGCTCCTGAAGAAAGCTCTGTTTCCATTGGTGTGCTTTCCATAGGAAGGGCTGTTAAGATGGGATTTCGTTATCTTTGTAAAGGACACCGAGAGACAGAAAGATTCCAGTATCTAGGGCTGCCCCTTGCCCTAAAGGCAGATCGTGGATTCCCAAGTTTTTACTGACAGGTGTTTACCAAGAGACTTCACAACATTCCCAGCCAATCTACTGCTTATTGCAAACCATCTGAAAACAAGCTCAAAGGTGCAGAAGGTAAATTAAAATCCTACTTAGGAACCTCAGACAGGTGCCTTGGGGAAATCACAATCTGCTCTAACACTCTGAGAACGCTGTTTACGGAATTCACGAGACCCATATGCAGTGTATGTGCAATGATATAAACCAGGAACATGCTGGGGACCATTAGCTGGTATTGCAGATCACTCAACCACCAGTCCTGGCCACAGGCTCTCTTTTTTTCTGGTCTACAAACACAAAGCCTATCCCTGCCTCTTCCTTTATGCATTGTTCCCAGGAACAGACTGATCAACCAGAGCAGGTGGGCAGTGTTTAGGATTTCACACCGGCAGGAAGTTTCTGTAAGCTTTTACTGGAAACATGGAATTGAAGGAAGGAGAAGAGAGAACTTTCCACTTATTTGTGGATAAGTCCCTGCAGGTACGAGAAGCGTGGCAGAAAAGCAGGAGGATTGTTTAAAAGGGAAAGCAGCAATCCAGGAGGCTGATGGCGCAGGCCAGTTGAGAGCCAGACAAGTGGCTTCTCTGTAATGAATGGGAGATTATGTGAGGAATGATAGGGCAACGGTAAGGAAATGGGAATAGAGTGTGAGCAGCTTGGAAATTGATGGTGAGCAGCTTGCATTTGATTAGATTAACCGAAAGAGGACCACAGAGAACTGCTTATAGAAGACTGATAAATGAAGAAGTAGTACCAGAAATAAATCTCAATATTTTTCTGGAATATTGGGAAAACTAAAGAAGATTACCTTTGTCAAGTATCAGCAAAAGAATACTTTGAGTGCTGTAAGTAGAAAAGTCTAGATGAAAATTTCGCCTGTGTGCTTTGAAATAAAGTCCGTGTTTTAGTCCTGTTATTCGGGGAAAAAAGTCTGCAAAAGTTATATCCAACTTGTGTGCTGCAAAGAGAAAGAACTCATAGATAACGTTTGTAGAAGACTGGTATGATGCTAGTGATATTGTCTGCAGTGATTAAAAAAACAATAGGATTACTTATGACAATTAAAATTAAGACTCCATCTATCTGCCATGTGTTCCAAGAGGGAATTGTTTGTAAACATTAGGAAAACATCTGAGGCAGAGGACATGTCTGGAAAAACCAGCTGGGGAAAAGCTTTGTGCTTGCTGATGAGTCTTATAGATGGAAAACTGAAGAAAAAAAACTTGCTCTACTTTTAGTGTGTGGTATTTTTGTACTTTTCAATGCCAAACTCTTTTGTTGTGTCACATATAACGACACTGCTTTGGAACACTATTATGTTCACTGCAATTATGTAGGAGTGATTAGCTTAAAGAAAAATAACTTTTAGAAGTTTTATCAGCCTTAAAGATGTGCTGATTTTTTCTAAAATCACATTTTCTAAAGAAATATGTTGGCACAAATAGCATTTTTCAACATGTTGCTTCACAAGTATTCAAAAATATTTTTAAAAAATTCAAAATATGTTTATCTGAATATGTTTTGTTATTATATCAACTTAATCCCACTATAACATTGGGCATTTTAATTCACAGGTCACAAGAAACTATCAGTGAAACAAAATCTGTTAATATGAAGAAATGATATTAATAAGGCATTGATGTTTTATTTTTCTGCTGCTGGTGAAGCAATTTAGTCAGTATGCAAAGAACTCTAAACTGTCAAGTTCTCGCTCGGTATTTTCAATGGCAACAAAGTGCACATGTGAGGGACTGGTTCTGGAGAGGTCTCTTTGCACCAAGGAACTCCACAAATCTAAATGGCCGTGAGGACTCTAAGAATTCAGCACAAGACCAGCATCACAAACACAACATTTTTACTCCTGGCTGCTCCTCCTATCCAACAGAACTGGAAGATAAAGACCATTTTCCATAAAGTGATTATTAAAGAATAGATCTTTTCAGAGGCCCCACAGGCTCTAGCCCTCCTCTTGATAGAGGCTGATCCTCGAGCTCCCAGTTGTTACTGGAGAGCTTCTCTCCTGGGTTCTTTGCTGCACATGTTTACAAACAAATCACAAACTTGATGTTTTGTTTTAACAAACATTTAAACATACATTTTAAACAGTTAAGCTTTCTTCATTTGAACACAAAACAGGCTGCTTCAATCTAATTGCTTTAGTCTGTTTGTAGAATTATTTGCAATTCTAATTCTAGCCTTGCTTGCAGCTTGGAGAAACTGTGCATTGATAAACTGGTTTGATCCCTGCATAAAACAGAAGTTAATCCTCTTTAGGGTAATGAAGTGAGAATTTTTCCTAAAAATCTTATAAACCAACCCATAAAATTTCAGCTTTACATAGAATAACCCCCTGAGCAATTTTCTATTGGAGTATCAACACCTTTGCAACATGAGAGATTGTACCTGTGTCCTCACCCTTCCATATTTCATGAGGTTCCTGCCAGGACCTGTAAAGTCAGTGCAGGGGGAGTACATGGAATGGTGTTCCTAGTCTGTGTACAGGCTCTGAGAGGAACTGAAAAGAGTCCTTTGAGGAATTTAATCATGTTCAATTTGGCTTGATAAACTTTTACAAAGAAGTTTTTCACAGCAGGACCCTTATGGAGGTATCTTAGTGGCATCTCTACTCATTTTGGGTCCAAGAGAGATGAACTTCAATGACTTTACTGAGCAAGCAAATTCCGCAATTTTTTTCAAAGCACAACTCTCACCACTTTGACTTCACATTGTGCCGTAAGTTGAGAGTGCATATAAACACTGTGTAAGCCATATCACCTCCTGAGTTGTTTAACAAATTGCGTGGTCAGCAGCTCCAAGATCCCACTTTGTGCATAATTAACATCAGTAGAGGTTAATTACAGCTACCCATACAGCAATCAAGCAAAGGGTAAGACTAATCTGAACAGTTTAATTATTTAAAAAATTATGTTATATAGTCAGTGTGATAATCACCATACAATAGAGTTTATACCTTTTTTGAAACACATTCTGAAAATTGACCTATTTTGCAAGGTTTATGTGGAGGTAATTTTATAAAATATAATCAGGTAGATAGGCTGTAAATACTCATAACCACTATTAGGAACACAAGCAGTTGCACAAATAATGCAAAGGAAGAACAGGTCAATGATGAACCTTTATCATCTGAAAAGGAAATTCATCTAAATTTGGTTGTGATGATGCAGGGGTTTTCAGTTCACAGTTACTGATCTCCAAAGTGCAGTTGCAGTGCTTTATCTAATAACCCACTTCTTCCCACATTCTTCACCCCAAGCTAGATGACTTTCAAGATCTTACTGTTCTTTCTCTGACACAAAACTTGGCTCTAAATTTTCCAAGAAACAGAAAAGAAATAGATACCATTGTGTTCGTTTATAAATGATCTTGGAACCCTCTATACATGGAGTGGGTAAATGTTACTCTGGTAAGCCATTAGAGTATCTTCAAAATGAATTTAATTCTTTATCTCTTCACAGAGAATGAAAAAAAAAAAAACAGTATGAGAAAAATGAGAGGAAGAAATCTGTCTTGCAAGTCCTTGAAAGCTGATAAGGTTAGATTGGCTTCCTAGTGCATGTAATTTTTACATGGTTTTAATTGTCATCTGAAATTTCCAGTCAGTCCGTAAAATTACCTGGTTCATCTACAGGCAGGCATGCAAGGTGCTGTGCCAGGAATTTATCACCAAACGAGGTAATTCTGTATTGCTATTGGAAAATTTCTTACACTAAAAACGTGAAATTATTACAGTGCTTCAAGATCCTTCCTATGCCCCTTCCAATTTGCCATTGTATCTGTCTTGTCACTGACTTCAAACCCTGCGTTTCCAGAATGCTACTGGATACAGAGAAAATGATCTTCAATTCTCTGAGAAAAAGGAGATAACCCTTCAGATGTGCTCAGTCAGATAACCAACTCAGACATTTGCATGTACCTCATGAATTTTGGCTTCTGAAGTAATTGAACTAGAGAACAAAAAACTTGAGAAATACCTTTGTGAAATACTGAAACAGATTTCTCTTCAGCATGCTAGAGACACAAAATAGGAACAATTCAATCCCTGTTTACATAGGTCTTATTAAGCAGTACATAAATTATATATTTAACAGCAGGGTGTGGCTCCAGGGCTGCTGGAAGGTGTGTGCAGTGCCCTCGTGTTGACTGCAATGGTAAAACCTTACAGAAATTACAGCATGGCAGAAGGTCGTTAAAGAAGGGATTCAGAATTCCTAAGGAAAAACTATTGATTGGTCTCTGTCCAATAGACTTGTTTGATATATTTTTATGGCAAGAAAGTTTTTCCAAGAATGCAGAATTTGCTGACAAGGAGATTTAGTGCAAAATAATCAGCATGCTTCTGCAAAAAGGGTTTGCAAAGTTATTTTGGTTCTTTAAAAGTGATGGTTAATGGCATACTTAAGAAATACTCGCTCATCTGGACTGATTTCTAAACTTTGTGAACACATTTATAAAGAAAGAATTTAGCTTTTTTC
The DNA here is from genome assembly GCA_013400735.1 of Pomatostomus ruficeps. NCBI lineage: Eukaryota > Metazoa > Chordata > Aves > Passeriformes > Timaliidae > Pomatostomus > Pomatostomus ruficeps. Next base: position 115,239 of record VYZT01035331.1, read on the forward strand.
TTCCCATTATAAAGGCCAGTAGCTTCCTTGAGCCTAAGTAAGCAGGTTAGGCATAAATTCTGCCGGGAGAACCAGGAAATGCTGCTGGCACCAGCTTTCTGGCTACTTCTCACTCATGTGAAAAGTTTGCATCTGTTTTGCCATATAGACAATACAGACACTGCAGAACAGAATTAAAAGGCATTTCCCCCTCTTTTTTTCCCCAATTCTTGCATTTCACAGGAGGAATGAGTTGGACTGACATGCGGCTCAGAGGGAAGTCAGTTTATGGTAGATGAACCTAATCTTGTTGATGGAAAGATCTTCCTGTTGGTTGAATAAACCATAACTTTTTACAGAAAAATATTGGTTTATATGTTAACAAATCCTGAAAAAGAACTAAAACTAATTTAAATTCTTGAAATGAAATACTTTTATTCAAGTCTCAAAATAGAGATTAAATATTTTTATTCTTGGGGGATAGGCAAGAGAATGGTTAACAATTATCATTGACAGAAAACAGAGTATTTTTTCCTCTATAAGAGCAAAAAATGGAACAGTAGAACATTATGGAATCTCACTCTTTCCATGATGGGAAACATAATGGGGGTTTTGTTCTCCAGTCAACATCTTTTACTCTTCCTACATTCTTCTAATCCGTTGGAGTTTACTTGCACAAAAGAGCAGATTTATTCCACAGAATTTGGAATTTAAGATGTAATTAAGTGGCAAAATTTCCACATGGTTTGGGCACAGAAGCAACTTATAAAACTGTTAAAAACTGCTAAGAAAAGTCCCACCATAAGCAAAACATTCTCCTAAATTCCTTTTTGTGCCATCGAGATAAAGGAGGATGTGATTTACAATGTACCATTTGTTCTTTTGGTTTCTATATTTTACTTATTAGTTGTATCTGTTACATTCAGATAACAGGTCTGCTTCCCTGTCTTGCTGCTTGTTATGTTCTTTGCTTAGAAAATACTACAAAACCTTATTTCAAAGGATAACTTTCAACTGTGAGTAATGCTTCTCGCTGCCACTTTCCAATTTAATCATCACTCGCTAATAAAAAGTAAACTAGTAAAAAGTAAAACAACAGAACAGTAAAAAGCCATACTCTGAAGAAAGTTTTTACAGCACAAGACAAGAGAAGTAATAGAGCCCCGTAACATTTGCTGGAACTTTTAATATTGCTTCTGGCTAAGTGGAAGGGATCTGGATAACAAGGTAAAGAGAGGCAACCTGAAACCTTAAAGTAAGTTAGGGAACATGGGGTTAGAATACTACAAATAATTTCTAATAAAAATCAAGAACGAACTGCAGCGCTGATTCTATTTGCAAGGAAATGGAAATTGTGAGTATTTTTAAAATAAAGAAAAATACTGTGTCAAATTTTCTTCAAACGCACTTTAACTCTGACTTTGCATTGTGTTGCCAGAGGTTTTCAAGCACTGAAAAGAACATGTTGTGGATTTAGGCTTGGACAGTTCCAGCCCTTTCACAATGGGCCTTAAAGGCATGGTTGGCTTGGATACCTGCTTGGCTTAGGGCTCTAATGAGTTAATTAAGCAATTCAGGTGGCAGCACTTCAGGAAAGGACAAAAGCAGGTATTAAACTTTAGCTCATTTTCAAGTGCTCTAAAGAGTGTAAAGTCAAACACAGTACTCAAAATCTTCAGTGGAGAGCCACGGGAAAGCAAGGTCAGTCAGTTCCCCAGGTGTGCTCACATTTCCTGGAGGGTCTCCCCAGAGCCGTGGGGCCCAGGGCTGGGAGGGGCAGCTCCTGCAGGTCCAGCTGGGGATGAGCTGGCCAGGACAGCCCAAATCCCTTAGCTCAGGTAAAAAAATGCTGCCCAGGGAAGCAGGCATTTAGATGGGGGAGAGGCAGAGCACGGAGCACAACGCTCCCCAGGGCGCTGGAGGCACATTCACCAGAGCAGATTTTTAGAAAGCCAGATGGGCACGTTACAGAGGACATGGCACGGAATTCATGCTCAACTCAACAATTGACAGCTTACCTGATTTTGGAGTAAGCAAACAGCTAGCACATAACTTCAGCATCTCTAGCAACTAATATTTATTTATTTCTCTCTCCCACCTACCCATTCATGCAGCTTTTGCTGTTTTCTGTGATGTATTTTGTATAATATTGTATTTTTTTTAAATTGTTTTCTCTTGCCAAACACACACACAGAAGGCAAGCCCTATGGGCAAAGTGGTAATAAAATGAAAATGAATCTAAATAGAACTTAATTCTCTGAAATCTGTTTTGTTCCACTGCATTTAGCAGTCTGAAATAAAAGAAACCATGGTTTATAATTAAAAAGGAGATCTAATGGAAATTGAAAAACAACCTAAATTTCCATCAAAAGGGAGGGGAACCAATTTCAGAGATGAAAATTTGTCTTTTATTTGTATCATTAAATAGCAAACATTTAATAGGATGTTTTGTGGAATGATCAAAGTTATTTGGGACAAAAATAATGCATAAAGCCCACGCATGACCTGCCATGAAGAATGATAACCTGCTTTTCAGTGCTTATCAGGATGGAGCTCTCTAAACGAGCAGTACTTTAAAGCACTGTGGTGGACCATGACATTTGGAAGAACAGTGAACCCACACAACTAAAAACTTCAGGAATTTTATAAGAGTGTTTAGCGAACAAAGGCATATCTAGAATTACAGAATGCGCCAAGGATGCGAAGCTGGAGGACAGAGAACACCACGGATTATATATGGGAACTGACAGGAAAGTCACAGAAATAGATACGAGCTGTTTTAACACTCGAGCCGTTTGGGACTCCTCAACAATTCATTCTACCTGTGTTTCAGGGACTCTGCCAAAAAGCTTTTCATTCTTCTATCTACTAAAAGCCCCAGCAGCTGTACCTTGGTGCATGCTCTGAATAGATGGGTTAGACAGAGCTAACAAATCTCTGGGCAATGGGAAAGAAAAGGGGAAAGCTATATTGAAAAAATCTGTCAAAAAAATAGTGTGAGTGTTTTCACCACCAGGGCTGCAGAAACACATGGATTTTCTCCTGGCACAGTGACAAGATCTCATCCAGAGGGAGCAGAGTGCCTCAGTGCCCAAAGAACAAATCCTGTGAGGAGGACTGAGACGGGTCACTTCAAACTACGCTAAACTTTCTTTTCCCCTCATAATGATAATATTTGCTGCTTCACCTCTCTGTGGCAGACAAACTGGTAAGATTCCCTCCCTGCTGGAAGACTCATATGAGACATCCCATTACTGGTGACTGGACAGTGAACTATAATAATGACCGTGATCTTGGACCCTAAAGTGGATTCTATGTAGCTCATTAAAAATCTTTATTTTCTTTTATGTGAATTTTTCATGGTCTTGTATAACTACTTGTGTTTCTCGGGGACATAGCTCTACCTGCCCACTGCAGGTGTTTCAAGCCTGATCCAAAACTCCTGATACTGAGAGAAATCATGGACTTATTGAATGTAGTTCTCTTTTCTGTTCAGAAACTGCTGTTAAAAACCCCCAAAATGAAACAACAAACCAGCACTTCTCTCCTCTTGAAAACCATATTGACCTTTGTTTGGCTTTTTAGCCAAAACATCATTCCTTTATGAAGTCATGACAGATGAAGAGCTATTAATTTCCAGATGGGATGCAGGACACATTTTGTAAATGAGCCTGACTCTGTAGCAGAAGAAGCCTTCAGTTTTAGATAAATTGTAACATATTCCAGTGACATGATTTAAAAGCTAATTCTTACATTTTTTACTTTTTTGTTGACAGCCACAGTGGTCTAAGCTCATTACTGACTTGGCTATGATGTTTGACAGCTCTCATTCACAGAGTTCACAAGAAACAAAAAATCTTTGAATTTAGTAACACAAAATGAAAATGTTAATTTCTAGTTTTAGAGCTGCTTCTCCCTCCATCCCTCCCAAATTTCCTATATGCCTTCCAGAGCAGGAATCAAGTGACTTATGAACTTCTAATTTCTGCAAATTATGCTTTTAGGAGTCAGCAAAGTAAATCTTATGGCAAAAAGTATGAAACAGCAAGACCGTAGAGCTCATTTCTGTGCCTCTTCACAGCCCCACAGGAGGTCACCGAGATCATACCCCACAGCTTCAGCATCATCTCCCTTCATTTGCATTTTATCTAATATTTCTTTCATCTGTCTCGGTACTTATCATCCTAAGTGCCTTGTGATGTTTTTTGACAACTACTGTGAATACAGGGAATATGGCAGTACAGTGGCTTTCACAGGCCTAAAATCTCAGAAGCTGCCACCATGAAATATTGTACAAAATGAGAGGAAACCCTCCGGTTTGCAGCAGAGAACCTTTAGCTAGCAGGTGGTTTATCTATCAGCAATTACTTTGGTTTTACCCCTGGGTTTCTGGATGTGCTCATTTGTCACCCCTCATCATTTATAACCATGCAGTTTGGTGCACAGTACAGAATTAGAGTTCGGATTTGCCTGCTGGAAAAAGTTAAAGCCTGTGGTCCGTGACATCTTCCAGAGGAAACAGCAGAATTAAATCAGTGAAAAGTGATGCAATGCTTTTAATAGCATTTAATTGGTAATTGGATGTTCTAGGAGTAAACAACTGTTAAATAATATTGATGAAAGGTCTGTCAAAAAATGAATACATTGTGTGATAAGCAACTGTGTTGGCAAATATTTCAATTGCTCCAGTCTAGTCAGACACGCTGTGTCTGAGTAATTCCTGAACTTGGTCTTTTAAATCGAGCTGGGCTGGCTTCCAGACAAGAGCAAATCTATCCTCTGGGCTGCACAGCTAAAGACCTCAGCGCAGAGCTGTGATCATTGTTCCTTATGTCACTTCCCATTCTTTCAAATCCTGACGTTTTATGTTACAACATTGTTTTTGTTGCTGTTGCTTTAATCCCCTAGACATGGCTATATTTAGAAAGCAGTGGAATAACTAAACTACTGTACAGGGCTTTGCTTCATCATTACAGATTAGGATTTCAGTTCTCCAAAGCTTCATATGTGGGATACATCTTTGCAAGATTTAGGAGTTACTTCTCAAATGTTTGTAGGACTTAGTCACAGATAAACTTTAACTGAAATTTTCTTAGTCTGCTGGCAAAATTAAAGAGAAGAAAGAGTGGAAGCTTTCTGTAGCTTTTCATGGTGATCATATGTGTATTTTCAGTGCCATTTTATTTGAAGACTTCACACTCAGGCTTACAATTATAGCACCTTTGCAGTACTAAGACCAAAACTTTCTATTTCCCCCTCGGGGTTACTAACCACTAATAAATACATAAGCAGAACTCTCCAACCTCACTTGTTACTGGTTTTATACAGGGCAGGTCAAATACAATTTTTGTTGTCCTAATGATATGTGAAAGCTAAAGGAGCTGTGCCTTTCCATTTGTCATTGTTACAGAAACTCTGTTCTGAAAAATCTGATGTTGTGAGACATAAACCAGTGAGAATGTGATAATACCCATGCGGGTTTTTTTTCACCTAATCTAAGATACTATTTGAGTAAACACAGAGTTATATATATATTACATTTAAAAATACTTCTTCATATTGCTGGTAGCATTTTTTTGGCATTTTTTAATATAAAACAAGCATTAACATACTCTATAGGCAGTAATTCCAGTACACTTTTTTCTTGATAAAAACTAGCAAGTAAAGAACAAAGATCTGGGCTTAATATGTTCTTATGCTTAAAGATATGTACCCTTCCAAAGTTTTGCAGGATCCAAACGGCTTGGGTGTCACTATTAGCAGTGACTCAGATGTTTAATGATCTGTATGTCATGGACCTTCAGGAAGAGTTGATGTACTACCCAAAGATACGTGAAATTTTAATATTTCCTTTATCACAGAGATGTAACTCTTTACATTGTATTAACATGCCAGTAAGACAGCATCCAGCTGGGATGCAAAGTAATCTTTTCTTCTCTTTATTTCTAAGATTGGAATTAATCCCTGCATTAGATACTGACAGAATTTATTTTGGGGATTAAATTTGCTCAAAGCCTTTGTTCATGGGAAATGCAGCTTGTGATAGAGAGATGACACTAAGCATTATCATAAGCTAATAAAAAGACAGAGATAATAAGGACCAAACCAGTAGAAACAAATTTCAAAGCTAAAATTCCCTCTGCCTGCAAATTTTCTTTCTTTTTCTCTCCGCTTTTCCCTTGTACCCTTCTTGCTCTCCTTTTGGATTCAAACTCATTTCTTCACCATGTTATTTTAAGGAGTCGATGAAAACCTGATAACCCCCCTTTGCTAAGGAGGCGGAAGAACTAATTGCTTTTTGTTCACTATCTTGGCTGATGGGTGAGAAACTAAAACCCAATTCATCCAGTAATTGCTACGTTCATGAAAAACAGCATCAAAGCCTTGATGCGTTTTACTGTTGTCTCTTGGGAAGGCTCATGTCTAATTCTTATGCTGATATGGCTCATAATACAGTCCTCTGACTCTTCTATTTGCTCTTGCAATTACAAGGGTTCTTATTCCATTGTGCATATTCCTCTGAACTAAGATTAGCTTAACTGAGCCTCCTTTGAAAACCTGCCTACCCATCAAATGCATCAGGCCTAATGCATTCTGCAGCCACGCAAAATCAATGAACAGCACAATTTTCTGCTTCCTGCAATGATCAATAGGATTCACATAATGGGTGGAAAAATTTTAATCATGACAGCCCAGCATCTAGCTGGCATAAATCTTCCCTGCATTATAACCTCTCCATTTCCCACCAGTGCAAATTTGCAGGTATTGAATAATATTTATGTAGCAGATACATTATGGAAAGCAATACAATTAGAACTTCACACTTCAGTGATGATAGGTTGAGATCCCAGAGGCCCATTTCCTAGACAATGTACTGGCTTCCATGCTCCAAATGCAAAATCCTTTTTTCTCCTGAAACTATGATTTTTGCTGAAACTATACTTCCCTGGATCAAATCTGACATGGCTCAGGAAAATGCGAATTCAGATTGACCATAGCTAAGAATAAGCACATTTGAATGACAAAATCATCTGCCACCAAAGAAGCGGTCCTTGTCTTTGACATAGCTTGCTTTTCTACCTCTGTCCTGGCTCAACTCATCGAGCTGCAAAAATCTTTCCCTGGGGCCATTCCTCTGAAAAGCCACCAGGGAAGAGGAAAATCAACTGGAACTGTCCTCATTGACAGTGTGACCTGAGGCACACTTGATTTTTACGGGCTATTGTCAGCTACCACAGGTACTGAAATAGACGGAAAGGATGTAACTCTCCTCTGCATTTTTTTAATAAGAGTCTACAAATTAATGCAGAACTGCAATGCTAAGGGTTCTAGCAAAATTGTCTATAAGTCATGCACATATTTCTAATTTCACTGTGTTCTCAGGAAAAGTACAAAGGAAATATTCTTTGTGAAAATACAAAGAATACTTAGGTGCCTAGAAAAAGTTTCTTCATTTTAAATGTCAGGACCACCCCAATGTTAGGGTATGCCAGTGCCTTTTACTGCTCTTTGAGGCTACAGATCTCAGGCTTTGCTCTTCACTGGAAAAGAGAGGAATATCTATGGCAGAAAGGTTTAAAAGGGTCAAACAGCAGCTGAACTTCTGCAAGTTATCCTGAGACATAACCCACCCTGCTGCCTGGTTCTGCATGCCATGGGTCCTGCTGCCAAAGGAGAGCAAGCAAATTACCGTTACAGACTAGAGTTAGATAAATCTGTACAGTCATGTTCTAGGCATGGATTTAATTTTCATCATCTGCCATTATGTTATAATCACAACGCTATACATGGTTTAGTGCCAAGCTATTTTTTTTTTTTTGTCCTTGCCAGAGTGTTATAAGAACATCTTTGTGACTCCTTACTCTCAGTGAATCAGAATAATGATTCCTTTTGATCTTAGCACAGGGCAAGTTTCACTGGGTACAAACAGAAGTGCCAGGCAAATGTGAACTGCTCAAAACTTACACTGGTAAATAATATTCAAAGAAGTCAAAATATTGTGTCACTGCTCAAGTCTGACATTTGCTTCTGTCATAAAAATGAGAAATTGGCAGGGCACAGCACAGTTTTAGACCATTATAATAACCACAAAAATACAACAGAGAAAAGCAAAGCGTGTGTGATAAGCACTACATTACCACAGTATCACAACTGCAAATGTGTACATATTTGCAGAGGTTTAGAATGAAAGATTCTCTCCTTGTCCATAATTTTTGAGGGTTTTTTCTGAAGGACAAAGTCTTAACTTGCAATTTACAGTGAAGATATATGAATATAATTACTCAATATAGATATAGGATTATAGAGTGAGTCCACCAAATATCTACAGATAGCAAAAGGCTTTTTTAATATTAATATAGGGGGAAAAAAGAGAGACAGAAACTCAGTGAACGTTTGGCGATGTGTTCTGCTGTTTTAAATTTTCAGGTGTACTTTGGAATGAAAAATGAGAAGCCTCAGACCCTCTTTAATCAGAACATTGAATCAAAACTCTACAGCCTCAAAGTGTCTCCTGTAAGCAAATGTACTTCTTGGCCAACAGTCTGTATTTGAAACTGGCAATTTTCTCTTCAACTTTGCTCTGTTGGCATAGAGCATGGGAAACAGAGGCTGACTGAGCCATGTCTCTGAACTGGGCACAGATGAAGGCTACACGGCCACTGGAATCCATAAGGAGTTAAATATGCAGTTTTAAGGCAAATATAACAGAGGAATGTTGGAATCCTGCCCACTGTATTGACTGCTTGTCAACAGATATCATTTTTACTGTGGTATATATATATCGCATTTAGTCACTCTTCCGTTACCTGTTTTTCTCCAAAACCTCTTTTCTGCAAGTCAGGCTAACTTTTATCATGGAAAATGAAATATCCACAGTACTAACCAAAAGAAATACATCTGACTGCCAATGCAAAGACTCTCCTGACCACTCACTGCGGACATTCAGACTAGCGTAGCAGTCAGGCATTTTCTGATGTCATTGAGTGACTGACTCTTCTGGATCTTAAACTTGGCAAATTATTGACTCTAGACAGGCACAAGATGATAAAATCTACACACTTGTTGACAGTGACAAAATTTTTCCATAATCTTGACTAGTAAGTTACATAAGAAATGAGCAAGATTAGCCCCATTTAAATTAAAGGTCTTAACATATGCTATGTAGATTTGGCTGTAAGTACTAAAAGCACTTAGAAAGTTATGTGTCCTTTGTAGCAATGTCCAAATTCAACTTCGCCTCCTGTTACTATTTAGGTCTCTAAAGTATTAACATATGCACGAACATGCACAAATACACACACAGACATATAGAGTTACTCGGGCTACAAACATACCAAAACCAGTATAGGCTTGTCTTCCTGTTTAATTTACTGTGTAGGCTTTGCAATGCACTAATTTCCTCTTACCATCAAGACAAAACCAAATTATTGCAGTGTGATTTTTAAAAAGGGCAAGATTCATATTTTAAAATACACTGCTAGCATAATTTCTTCTCTCCATGCTCCCAGTAATCAAAATGTTTCACCCTCCTTTATGTTGCACATTAATTGAGGTTCCATCGGAGCTGGAGAGCCACAGTCTAGACAATATAAAACACCACACAGAAATGACAGTGCCTGCTGGAAAGGCTTTATGTTCTGGTAGTCCTTTTTGTCATTCTAACTAATTATGTAGGACCAAATAAGCCTGCAATATTAGCTCAGCACGCAGGGGTTCCTAGAAATGGATGCTCCCTGTGATGCTGTGGATATTAGAAAATACGGTTTCACAGTTTTGCTGTCAGCAGGGTCAGGTGGTCTATTAAATGCTGTCAAGGAGGGGAAAGAAAGGGAAAAGAAGAGCAAGTTTTGGTGATACAGCTTGGCTCTCACTGGCACTTTCTACTGCTTTTTCATTTTTATTATAGTTCATTCCTAGGTAATGATAAATGAACAGAAAAAAATTTCAGTCTACAGCCAGCTAGCTCAGGGAGATGTTTACAGCCAACCTAAATATACTGGGGACAGGGGCAAATTCTTTCAGGGAGGAGAAAATTTCCTGTGAATACTATTCACTATTAAATTCAAAAATATAGTAGTACTTTAAAAGAAGAAAAATCATTTTGGGAAAAAAAAGAAAATAATACATTTTCTGTTAGTATTTTTCAGATTTCTATAAGTCTTTGAATTCAAATGAAATTGTTTTTCAAGTATCCTAACTTTTTTTTATAAAAATCAGGTTGTTTTCCTAGAAGCTTTATTTTCTTTATTGAACACGTTTTTTGAAGGAGAACTCATTTTTGTCAATAACTCAAAAACATATGATACTGTGCTGAGTACTGAGAAATACATAATGGCTTTCTCTTTCTTAGATGTTTTGCCTTTGATAGAAGTTAAGCTGCACTTTCAGTAGTTTCCAGGCAAGTAATGAGTTTCTGTTGTGTTGGTATTGCCAGGAGTGCTATGTTGTTCTTGGTGATATTTTCTATGAAATGTTAAAAAGTATGTTCGTTCTCATTGAGCATGAGAGTCACTAATCATCTGGAAGAAAACCTATTCTCCGGATGGGATATCTGTAAGGTAACAGCAATTGTACTCAGTGTTGAATCCCCACATTTGCTTAGTTTCAGTGTTGCCTGTATCCCAGTTTCCTTCTTCTGTAGATGATGCTGGACTTTCACTGGCTTGGTGAACTCTTGGAAAGTGAGAAGCTATGAAACTGATCCACAGCTACCTCATGGTTCCATTTGGTGCAAAACACAAAGATATCTACATCTGTGAACCACATTAGTGTGCTAAACAAATTACTAGCAGTAAAGCAGAGACTCTGGTAGTCCATTTCTTCATGGCCACTTTTGGGGAGGGAAGAGATGATTGCTGTCATGAGTGAGAAATCATCTAAATCTACAAAGAGCCCTGCAGGCATGTACAGGCTTCATATGGCCAATGGTTCGAACTGGTTCAATGCATTTTGAATCAAGCAGGCAAGCAAGTCTGCTCCAAGTTGAAGACCATGTGCACCCCACTTCTGACAGGAACATGGCAATATGTCTTCACTCCTCTGTTAACTACAGTTTTGTGGCAGATCTGCCATTTATTCAATTCCAGTTGGTTTTATCCCTCTGGACTTATATCCCCACGCTGTTCTCCTTTGTACGTCTGCAATGGCAACTTCTCCTTGCTGAGCACACCCCTTTTCCCTGGTATCTGTCTTGGCTGCCCAAGCCAGTCACCACTCTTTCCAGAACCTCATGGTAATGCTGAAAGGAAACTGCACATGTGCCTCGCCTGACCACTGGAATAAACAAGCCGAGGTTCAGGCTGGCGAGCGCAGCCAGGAGATGATTGTTCAGCTCTGGCGTTTTACATTTTCATACACTAGGAAAGCATCTATAAATAGCCTTTGAGAAACATAAACGTTTTAGTATAATGGGATTCATGTTTAATACGGGCAATGACTTCCCTTCCCTTAGGATCGCAATTAAAATGTTTAGACAAAATTAAACTGCTTCTTGGGAAGATACAATGATGCAGAGCACAATATTTAAACGAACTCCCAGTGCCTGACAGAAAATGGCTCTTTGCAATCAAGCTCCAAAAGAGGAGACAACATAGCTGTTTATTATTGCTCCATATGCTGAAGAAACATGGGCACTTGAGCACCAGTATCACAGAAGCTTATAGAAAAGAGGAATTTCTAGAGAAAATGGCATTATTTGTTTCTGAAAAACAAATTGGTAGTTGTCTGAGGCAAGTTTGGGACATGTTTTCATTATTAACGAGCATCATGTGATTAGTCAACTCCACCTTTGGCAAGACAGATTTTCATGTACAGAGCAGTTTGATAGAAATTGCTGCCTGCCTATTATTTGAAAGAAACAGGTTTTAATCACAGCATTTTCTATCCTTGTAAGATCCTTGGCTCTGGCTGTAAAGCTCTTGTGCAGAGCTCAAGCAGGAAGAAAAGATAATTGTACAATGCTTTTATGCAGCTCCAGTTAATCCAGGAGCTAATCAGGGATTGTTTAGTCCTTGGCACAAACTGGGACAATCTCTGGGCAGCTCTCACCTGTGCCCTTTTCCAATCCTTGACAATAGTTTGTCACAGCAAATCCAAATTCAGGTAATACTTTAGGAAGACAACTGGGAGTTTTTTTCCTCTTTGCTACCCCTGCGCTTAGGAAGTTTAGGAGAGGGTGTTACAACATGGGTTTCTTCAGAACCCCTATTATTCCAGATGAGTGGCAGATGATGGTGACTAAGAACAAGCGCAAACCCACCAATTCCATCAGATATTCAAGACAAAATGATCTATGTTGGACCATTTTAAAAGGACTAATTCAAAGTTTCCAAGCCTTATCTGGAAGTATATGTCACATAGTCACAAAAGATATCTACCGTTCAAGTTTTACTATTTAGTTAGTTTTAGGCTTGCTATTCCAGTCACTCTAAACTACACTTTTTCTTTAATGCTAGAAGGATTAAATTTTTACACTTCATTACTATTATTAGGTCTAGGTGAGTGACAATATATGTGATTACTGAGAACATAATCATGCTAAGGGTTTAGATCTCAGAGGAGTTCTGAATTTTGTCTATGCTACTGCCAAGACCTAATGAGGAGAGGAAACAGACACAGCAAACAGAGACATTTCTGGTTTACCAGAGCTTTTTAATCTAAGCACCATGTTGAAAAGCTGTAATCTTTCTATTTCAAATAAAGGATTTCAGGACCTGTTGATTTCTTCTGTTAGTATTGCTATTCTGTCAAAATCTATACTGCCCTGGAGATATATATTAAACATCCAATTGAAATCTATGATTTTATAATGCTTTTCTGTTTCCACTTCCTTTCCTAATTTTGGTTGCAGTCATTTCATGCTGTGTGTGGAACCTGTCATTATTTATCTGTGCTTTCTGTCATTACATATCTTTCTTTAATTAATGTGTAGGACCATGGTGAGATACATTCCCAATGCCAGCTTCTGATTGACTGCCACACGCATTGACCTTGGTGACCTCAGCTAAATTTCCTTCCCAGCTCTTAAATGCCAGAACACTCATAACTCGCTGGAGCCTTGGAAGTACAGCAACACCTGTTTTCACAATTTCAGCTCTCTTGGATCCACCAGAACTAGAAAGGGGTATCTCCCTCTTGCACGTGTCAGCTGTTGGATGCTTGCAGAGCTCTGGTGAAGCCATGCTGAGTGCAAGGCTGGTGGAGCCTGAACCTGAGGTTAAGCACAGCTTCACAGCGCACGTGGTCGCAGAGCTCCATCGATCCCCCAGCCCCCTCTCCGCCTGCCCTGCGGTGCAGTTGGCATCGATAACATCAGTGCAAACAGAGTTTGTGTCAAGCCAGGCTGTGTTCACTCTGGTGGGAATATTCTGCTCGTTGTAACTCATCATGGGGCCTCATATCTAATTTCTGCTGGCATGGCTTCCCTGTGGCTAGAGGGGAGCTCCAGCGCTGCCTTCCAGGAAGGGCTCAGAGCTCCCCAAGTGCTCGGCCTGGCACATCAAACCTCCTCATGGCCTAAATCTTCAAAAGGGCAGCATTTTGAACTGGGATATTATGGAGACACTTTTATCTTTGCTTTGTTTTACAAGCCTTAGCTAAATTTCTTGTTTGAACCGACCTTTAAAATACTTGTTAGAATATAGCACAACTTGTTACTAAAAAGCACCCCAAGAACTCCAGCAGGATCCAACTACCTAAGTTCTACAGCTTTTAAGTGACTCGAGAAATCTGTTGTTCTTCCTAGTACATAAAAATGAAAATTTCATAGTATCTATGAAGGTAAAAGGCAAGAAAAAAAATTATTAAACATGATAAGAGATTGCTAACTAAAAGTACTGAAGAATCATTAAAAATTAAAACCTCTATTTTGAAAGATGGAAATATCTGTATAATATATTCACTTTCTCTAATATCTTAGCTTTGTCCAAGTACACAATGAATCTTTCTTTTCCTCCATATTTTACTGAAAATCCTAAAAGTTTCATAGTCCAGACAAGAATTTTAAAAAAATTCTGATAATGTATGCAGATTGTATCACACACTTGTGTAAACTCAGTTGTGAAATGCCTTGTATTTTCCATTAATAAATGCAAATCAAAATATAGGAAGGAATTTTGAGGACAGAAACTATTAAAACTATTCACAGGCTCTCCCTTCCAAGCAAAGTGTTTAAAACATTACACAATTTCAATTATTCATCTCCATTAAGAGAAAAGAAAGAATTCTGCATGGATAATAGCCACAGCCTAAATTGTGGATTACAAAAGAAAAAAGTCACACAATCAAGGAAGCCCTGCAGCTTGCTCACAACTACACAATGCAGGTGGTCACTGGGCACCCAACTTCTGCAGCTCCACTGAATATCCCTGAAGTTCTGCAGCCATCCAAGTTTTATGGGCAAAGACAGGGATTTTGAAACACAGATGTGGATAGCAGGAACAGAGGTAAATTTAAGAGCAGAATCGTTCCGAGCCGTGGCTGTAACCTGTCTGATCGGAACACCGGTATGAAATGTATATGAATTACACAAGCATAGGAGCACACATGCGACCAGTCCCTTCCAGAGTAATCCCCGACGCACACACGCACTGACACAAGAATCCCAGGGCTGTTCTGATACAGTGTAAATACAGCTGGGGGCTGTAAAGACAGGATTTGCTTGTGCTACCAGCAATTTTCTCTGGAAACTCTTCAGTAAGCCTAGTGGTAGGAATCTGCTATTTACTAAACTCCTGAACATGCTATGAAAACAACAGCCTGTATTCAACAAAAAAACCACAAAATGCTAAACTGTGAGGGATCCTCCAGGCAGCATAGCTTTAGTTTCCATTTTTTAGGATACTTTGAAAATAATACAGGTGTTCTTCAACAAGTCTTTATGAAGTGAAAGTAATAATTTTGCAAAACTATTACAAGACTGGTAGGATATTTCTCTGGTTAAAGAAGAGATGTTATTTTGGTAATCATTTGCATTATAAATGTCTGTACTGTATATATAATTTCATTTATTTTAAAATGTAATTTTATATGTTAAATAAGACAAATAAGCTAAATAGGCTAACAAGGATTTCGTATGAGTGTAAAATTAAATTAAATGTATTACTGCAATGTAACTTTTAGTTTTACAAGCAGTGTCTACAAAACAGAAAGACATCTCTTGACAAGTTCCATGTTACTTTAGAGACAGCACCTGTCTTGGTCATCTATGTTGATCTAATGTTCTAAAAAGGCGCATTAGTCTTTTACAGCATACACTCAAACAAAAATTATACATCTCTGCTTTTAAACAGCTTGGATCCTTTATAAACAGAGAACAATATGTCACTAAAATCAGAACAAAAAAGAAGTCACATACTGTAAAGACATATTTTTTTCCAGATTGCAGGAAACAGCTTTTCCCATATTACTTTATAATCTAAGAGGAAAGTAAGATTTGGTTGGGGGTCAGGCTAAGGCTAGGACTGACCACAACATTTCTAAGTCAAATTTGGGATGGGGGTCTGCTAACATTGTCTATCCCACAGGTGCATGGATTGCATTTGACTCATCACACCAGCCACCTAGTTTTCAACAGGAACAGATGGGAGAGGAAAAAAATGAAATGTAGGGCACAGTGAAAGTAAGATGGTTTTCCAAAAGGAGCAAACTGTCAAATGTATTAATATTTCCTAGCACTGCTTCTCCAAATTAGCAGCTGTGTTTGGTTGCTATAGGGACAGTATGCAGGGAATCAGGAATCCAAGAGAAGGTGACACGCATAAAGGGAGGTGAGTTACTGTGGCACCCAAGAGCTCAGAGGTGTCACAGACCTACGGGAGAATGGAATGGAGGCAGAAAAGTCCTTGACTGAGATGTGTGCAGTGCTGTGCCAGTACTGGCCAACAGCTCCCTTGGAACACTGCTCACGGGCTGGGGGTCACACACCTCACTGTGCCAGGACCGGAGTGCTCAGTGTTTGGGAGACATACCTCCCAGGACAGAACACTGCTTAGTTCCCCTCAAATCTGCACCTGTTATGTCAAAGATAATGAGGCCTTCAGAAAGGACTACTGCTAACTTAACTTTTAAGAAATACTACAAAGTTCTTACAGAAGATACTGGATTAATTTTTGAATGAGTCATCACAATCTGCTGAGGAACTAAAGCATATTTTGTTTTCACAACAGCCCCTAGATACCATCCTGATTCTTAAACAGTCAGGGCACATATTTGGATGAAGAGCAATCATAGTTGCATATGGTATATTGTTGTTTTCTGAGAAAGTAGAAATACCTTTTTTTTTTCCTTCAATCTTATGTTCTTCAAGAGTGACTCTACTTTCAATAGCTTGATTTCAACAGAAAAGGAACTTTCTTCAGCTTGTGGGGTTCCCCCAGCCTCTCAGAAGGAAGGTAAGTCTACCTCTTTTTGAGTCATTAAATCATGGTTTGAATTTTTTCTACTGGCTATGCCAAAGCTAAAAACTGATCAGGTTATTTATCTCTTACTTACAAAAAAATTAAGCCACAATTGTCTCTGCCCCTAAAAGCTCTTGTGCTAATCTACATCCCATGACCATATTATCTATAACCCTGAAGAGTGGTAAGGAACCTGAAAACTGTCTTCAGATGGTCAGCAGAAATATCTCCTACTGGAGAGGAATAAAAAATTAATGCAGATGATGAAATTCTGGGGCATTGCTTCAGCAAACAGCAGCACCAGTGTTGGAATCACTCTATTCCTGTAGCCATGAATCATTTCAAGATTCAATCTGCTTGTGCTAGCCAAGGGCAAAGCAACTATTGATTCTGGGGAGGTCTGATTCTAGGGAAAGGTCTGAGCTGAGAGTCAAGAGTCTCTTCAGCTTTCTCCACACTTGTCCAGAGTCAAATTCTGACACAAGGTACAGTCTGAACCTGTCCCAGCCTCCAGAGGCAGAGGGAATGAAATGACACCAGATAAAATGTAACATGGGTCATAAATACAGTCCTCTCATAAAATTTTAACAAGTGCAGAATAACACCACCAGACGAGACTGAAGAAGAAAAATTAAACTATATATAGAAGGTGTGACAACAGACTATAGGGAAAAACCCCCAACAACCTAAAACTGTACTACATAGAAGTTTTACATATTTACATATTTTGTTTCCAAAAGTCAGAGATCTCAAAAATCAGACAGAAGAACCCTTCCAATATGTGTATATTATGAAACGTAATTAGTATTTTTTAAAGGCAGAAATTACTTCATTCAGTTGTTAAAGCATTAATAGTGCTGTTCACTCAATACATACACTTTGGTCTGCTTGCACTAGCATAGCAATCTTATGCATAAAAGCTTTGATCTCAGTGATTGCACTTAATATAACATCTACTCAACTGCCTTCCCAGAGCTTTCTTGGTTGTTTTTCAGTCAGAAAATGTTACGGGCCAAATTGAGTAAGGCAGATTTAGAAGACGGGAATTTTAGTTCACAAAAAAATGCTCAAAACTACAAAACATAGTAAGTGTAATTTTCAGGCAAATGTTTACTCTGTGTTTTCTTCACATTTTTCAGAAAGAAATTTCTTTGTTTAAATCAGCCTGAATTTATTATTTGGGCATTACTCTGAACACTGCGCTTCCCCATCACACCTCAAGTTTATAACCTGACTGGCCCTTTGTTTCAGCTGACGAACTTCAAGCAGTGAAGTGTAATTTACTCTGACCCACAGAAAAGCACGAAGGGTGCCCACTGAGCTGATTCTGGGCTTTCTGTAAGCAGCACCACCCCACAGAAATTGGTAGGATAGTCTGTGTGTTGATATAAGCAAAGGCAGCACCTGATTGGAAAGGCTGCAAGTGATGCTCTTAATCCAACTTCCTTAGAAAGAGAATGTCAGAGTCATAGCTTTACTCCAAACACTTTTGAGGAATTCTCTCCACCCTGCAGCAATTCTGGGATCAGTTCTGTTCAAGTACACATCCAAGGAACTGGCTTTCCCTGACTCTGCAGCCAGAGTGCAGTGCGGTGATGAAGTATCCCTCCATCACTTGCTACAGTGACGTTAATGTTATCTGGTTTTTTTACCCTTTAGGAAAGTGATTAGACATCCTGCTACATTTGTTGGCAACTGAGATACAAGGATATCCAGGTCTTCTTGTCCTCAGTCTGCCAAGTCAAGAACATGGAGCAAAGAAGGTGGCCTAGGCTTCACTCCTTGAAAATCCCATAACCCAGGTCTTTCTCAAGTGCAGACCTTCCGGCCAGAAAAGGAGAGTAATCCTTCCCTTCTTGTGTCTTCCCAACTTGTCAAGCATTTTTACAGACCTTAGACTCTCTATCTGCAGCAGGACACTGCTTTTGATCCAGACTTTGAGATTTTATCTAGCACAAATAAAAATTGGCAAGATTAATATACTTTACACATGAGCAGGGGGCTGTAGATGGCAAAGCCATCACCGAAATATGCAGGAAGAATATGCTTGCTTATTTTATTGTTTCCCGAGGGTTGCTACTCTCCTCCCTTCCACTCCATCAGTACATAAATTATGCTGGTGCTTCCTTACTCCCATTGAATACCAAATCTCCCACCGCCTCCCTTCTTATGAAGATCGTGAGTTAGAGGAGCAATAATAGCCACATTCTTAGGCTCCAATAGCAACATTTAGAGGTATTTGTCTTTTCAGTTTTCTGACAGATCCATTACCAGTTCATTAGCCTTTAGTGGGTAGAGACATTCAGTAAACAAATGAAAGTAACTCCATTTAAGAGCTAGTGAGCTAAATACAGCTCTCCTGCTTAGCCTGCTAATTATATGGAGTGTTGCAAGTGCACACAGAAACAGAGCCATCCTTTTGCTGCAGTTTTAGAACATCTCATCTTAAAATTCCTGAAAGCCAAGACACAAAATTAGCTTTCTTTGTCAGAGTGTCAGTGGCTACAAATATGTGAAATGGAAAACCAGTCCAGGAGCATTTGTGCTACTCCATCTTGCTGTAGTCTGGAAAATTTAGAGAATGTGCATTCTCAATTCAAAAGATCATTATCTTCCTCTTCCACGGTATTCCCTTGTTAAGGTGACAGACTGCTCCAAGTACTACAAAAGCACACTAGTTTAAAGGCCAATCTCTTCTTATTTTTAAGCTTAAAAATATTTTTAAAATGCATACAGGAGGAGTGGCACATGAAAACTCACTCTTGATACGTGTGATGCAAGTTATTCTGGAATTAAACAGCCCAGTAGAAAAGCCACCATACTAAGCAACAGGGTACAGCATTACTTGTCCTTCTCCACATCCTTTTGTCTACCCTACATTCAAGTTCCTGTAAAGAAACCAGGGAGCAGATAATTTTCTAACAGTTGGACAAGAACCTCTTTAAGACGATTACATTAAATTCATTAAAGTTCATTGATACAACGGGACTTTACCATGGACAGAACGGGGGTGAAAATGACCTTTACATTTTCCAGCTAGTGCACAAGTCAGCAGAAACACAATTTCCATGGCAGAAATGTAATTGCTAGGCTTTTATTGCTAATAGCCATATTTTTTTTTTTGAGTATTTTTCTTATGAGTACTAAGTTTCTGTGCCCCATTCAGATAATAAGCCAGGATATTTCTGAGAGTTTTAACAAGGGGACAGGTTTACAGCCTGGTTTTGCCCTAAGTCATTGAGGGTAAGATCGTTACTATCCAGAGCTAATCTAAGGCTGATTCAAAATTAATTAAATGGCAAGAAATTGCAAGCACTCTATTAACATGACTGTTTTTACTTGGGGTGAAGTTGGAGGCAAAAATGATGATTCAACATGAGGAACCTAACTTTTTTACTTATTTCGGAAGACTGAATTATGTTGTTGGTGCAGATGCTGGCTGTACTTTGACAAAGTATAATGTAAATGTCAGAGATACACATTTTGGGAAGATATGTTATTGCAAGGTCCTGTTGTAAAGATGCTTTTAAGAAGCTGTTGTCTCTTTTCCTAATTGATCACAGGAAGTGCATCGCCTGGAGAAGCAGTGAGAGCTGGGATCAATGACAGGCTAGTTTAATGCAGCTCTTAACAACAACCTGCAGAGATTAGGAGGCTGTCAGAAAGATAACACCGGAGATTTATAGATTGTTTTCTGAAGCCATTCTCGGCTCTCATGGGTGCTCTGTTATGTTTCTCTGTGCTTGGATATGTAATATGTACTCCCCATATAGATCCAAGCTGTAGTTCTCATTTAAGGAGAAAACAGCATTGCACCTTTATGTGCTGCTCGACTCCCAACGCCCTGGGAGAGCAGGAAGAGGAGTGTCTGGAAGCCAAGTCAGTTAAGTAGTTGGAATGGCTCAGGGAAATCTGAGTTATAGCTGCAGTTTCTTCTGTCACTTGAGTAGGGCATAATGGGCCTAATTCAGCTACTGTAACACCACTAAATCGATGGAGCAGCATTATCAACAAACGAGCCCCCTGTGTGCTGAGTCGGGGCTCAGGTGCTGCAGTGTTTGGGTCTGAAGGTCCAGCTCCTGAAAGGCACTCAAGTCCTCGGGGAAGGGCTCCGCACCATCAGGGCAAGGAGAGTGGCTCTCTTCTCACATCCATAGCTTGGGAAGAAGTCAGACTGAAGTGTGCTAAGCAGAAAGGGAAATAAAAGGTGCTCTGCTAACACAAGAGGGGAGCAGCACTATTGATTTTCATGGAATGAAGCTGCCATGAACTAGCTGAGGATCTGATCCCCTTCCCTCTGACTGAATAAGCCAATGCCAGCATTTCCCTGAGCTTTCCCCAGCCCCTTTGACATCTATATAGCTGCCTTTCAGAGACATTTTTATATTTATGGGATTTGCCTATTGTAGCTTTAAAGACATTGCATGTTTTACCTAATATGAATGAGACAGGACTATTCATTGTAATTATTCCTGAAGATCATTTCACTTGTCAGTAGCCAAAAGAGTGCGAAGTAAAAATGAATTACCTGAACAGTCACTATTTGAACAAAGGGCACTCTGGTCCAGGCAGAGGAGAAATTCCAGATGTGCAGGGAAAGGTTACTCCCTCAACAGCATATAAATCATAAAGATAAAACCTGTTAACCACTCCTTTATGGAATATTAGGAAGACTTTCCTATGACTTTTGGTTTGTTTTATTATTGTAAATCAGGAATAGAGAGACCTTAAAGACAGAACTATAATGTATTGGGCAGTCTCAGCCCACAGATTAATCTACACTTTTCCAGCTCCTTAGAGGACCTGCCATCATTTTCATAAATAGATGACAAGGACAAAGATGGACAAAGCTAATTAATTTAGTTTCTCATGAGCTCAGTGCAGTGTACAAGGTGATGACTTAAAACCAAACCTCAGGAGCTAAAGACACATAGCAGCTAAAGTGGTTGACGTGGTTTCTTAAAATCCTGAGGAATTGCTACCAACTTCTACATGAAATTTGGATTCCATTTCAGCTAGAGAGTACAAGAAAAGGGAAATGGTACTTAAACACTATTTTCTATTTTTTTATTTAAATCAAGTGTTAAACTGAGTGGGGCACCCAAACTAAGGTGCGTTTTTAGTGAAACTAGCACTTAAAAGTAACTGGAGAAAAGAGGTGAGTCAGTAAGACTCATAACTCACAGCAACAAAGGAGTCTCATTGTGTGGACTAAATGAACAAGAAACAACTGCCTTGTGGAGTAAATGCACAAGACAGTTGTTTCCTCATACATTTGGATTAATTTTAAGGCATGCACCTTACAAAAGGGACATTTTGATCTGTGGAATAACAACACTACACAGTACTGAAGGAACTAAATCCAGGAAGTCATAGCTTACGATAGAAGTTGTGTGCACCATAATGCACCTGAGAGAAAAGTTAATGGTTGCTGGGAAGATGAAGGTCGTCATTCCCACATCCTCCACTTCCTCCTCCTACCCCCAGCTCCATGGGCCGAGCATGCTGCCACACGACACGGAATATCCCTCTGCTCAGCTGTCCCAGCTGTGTGTATCCCCCACAAGCCCTGTGCCCTCAAGCCTTCTCAGTGGCCAGATGGAGGGGAAAAGCAGAAAAGGCTCTGACTCTGCAAACCCTGCTCAGCAATAACAAAAACATCTCGGTGCTACTAATGCTGCTTCCAGCACAAATCCAAACCACAGTCCCATAGTAGCTACTGCAGAGAAAAGGAACTCAGACCAAAGCCAGCAGGGCACACAACCACACAGAGATGTCCAAACACACAAGTGATTAACAGATATTGCATGCAAGACCTTCACAGTTTAGGCACTAACTGAAAACAACTAGGAGATTAGATGCTACATTAATAAATATAAAACTAATAGTACAAATGCATTAGATAACATCAAACACTGGACAGATATCCACTTTCAGTCTGGTAAGAGGATGGAATAGAATATGGAACATAGACATTTAAAAAACAAAACAAAAAACCAACATAAACCAACCAAATAAAAAACATAACCAAAAAACAACTAAGCCTGTTTCCTGGGTGTAAACAGTTGATTTCAAAAAAGATGGTAATACTCAGTTTAGCTGAATAGAAACTATTCAGTCTTTGATAAAATCCAGGTGGCAGACAGATCTGAATCAGGTGGGTTTTTTCCTCAGCCTCAGTTATATATTGAAAGCAAAGATTAGGAAAGACTGCTCTATAGCAGCTGGAGAAATGCAGTGAAGAAAGTCTATATCCACGCGATATTCCTATGAATTTTGTGTGAAAGAATTCTCCAAGGCTAAATAAAAAAAGGAATTGTGATTGTCAGAGCATCTGCCCAGGAAGAGGCCCCTCAGAACTGAATTAAAGCAGCAAGAAATACTGTGTTGGAAATTTAAGTGGGGAATTTCAATATTAAATACAGTTTTAGTTTAAGACTATAAGATTATTATAAATGTTACAGAAGATGGAGAATGTACAAGATCAAATCATCCACAAGAAGTTCAAAGACCGCTTTTTATAATGAATTCAAATTAACAACAATATTGAGGGGATGTTAAGGCTCGTGGTATGCAATAAAAGAATTAAAATACGGACCTACATAAATTGAAGGAGTTCGTGTTAATTCCACGTGACTTAGAGCAGTAAGGATAAAGACAAAAAAAAAGATATACTTCTAATGCATTAATAGTGCATACTATCGACGAGCAACTTGATCACACTCACCAAGCAGGTTTGACCTGGCCTGTGATCTCTGTCACTCTCACTCATCCAATGTTTATAGCCCACTGCAAAACTGCTTCTGCCCTGTAGGCACCAGCAAGGCACCTTCTCAGCCCTGAGCCCTCCCACCAAAGCTGGCTGTGGAGTCAGGCCTGTATTTCCGCCAAACCACGAAAACAGAAGGCCATTGTTGTTTAGCTCTGTGTGACTCGGCTAGGCTGGTTAGAATAAGAAGTGCTTGTAAGAGACAGTCAGCTGAGATGCCATTGCAGAACAAGAAATATATTTGGCCATTTGATGGCAGTGTTAAATTGTGCATTGCAATGTCTTTGTCAGGTTCACGTTTTGCTCTTAGGACCATGCCCATCTCCTACACCTCTCCTTTTAGACCTTTGGATTTACAGCTCAAACCTCCTTCTTTAATATATAGCTGTCATAAAAAAACCCCAAAGGCAAAAAACGGTGAAGATTAGGCACAGTGTGGATTAATTTCTCTGGAAGAATGTGTTGGTAGTATTGCTACTTAACGTTTGAAGATATCTTGATATTTTGGATGACTTGGAGTCCCTTATACAACCTCCTGGATCATTTTATTGAATGAAAAACCAACCCTTAAGTAATCTGCAGTCAGGGAAGTCCTTATAAAAAACCCCAGCAATATTAAAGGAAGATTTTTTTCTCCACATCTCCAGCATTACACATCTCAGCCTGTAGGGATAAGTCTAGTAAGACAATGAAGATTTGCATTTCACTCCTGTGCAGCTCCAAGATACCAACATCCAGGATTCAGGACCAGTTATTATATCTGAACACATCATGTCACATTAAATAACAGTCATTCACTTCTAGACAGTCTCTAACTCCCATCAGCACATCTTTCAGTTGAAGCAATGACTCAGTTGCATGTTCTAATTTTTGTTTGGTTGGTTTCTGCACATTTACAACAGGCAGCAGTTTTTCAGGTTTATTAATTACACAGAATTACCAGATTAACTGATGCAGGAAGAGGTTTACACACAGCCTGCAACATCTAAGAGAGAACTTATCACATTCATTTATTTTGATCTCACTCTGCATGAGGACTCCTAGTCTTTTCCCAGCATGCAGGTGAATGCAGAAGCTGGGACAATTAATATGGGAAAAATATCCCATATTTTTCTTCAGTCATAATTGATCCAAGCAACCAAATTATTCTACAAACATCCTGAAGGTTAGAGGATATTCACTTTGAGAAATTTTCTCCAACATTCTCACTTGTCTGTAACTAAGTAGCATTAAATCCATTGGTTATTATCTACAGAAAACCAGGAATAGCAAAAATAGGCATCTCTGACTTTTCGGTCTGGACAATGAATGCAATGAACAAGAGCCTAATGACGCAAAGATGTATCTGAAGTACACGATTTTGAATTGACTCATTTCTGTCTGTGGTGGGTTGATCTTGGCTGCCTGCCAGACACCCCTCCAGCTGATCTCTCACTCCTCCCTCCCCAGGAAAAAGAGGATTACAAAAAGCTCATGAGAATAAATAATGACAGGCAGATTAGCTATTACTTACCATCAGGGCTAAACACACTCAATTTCAAGAAAATTAGTTTCACTTATTGACAATTAAAATAGAGTTGGACAGCAAAAAAAGAAAGAGAAGATATAAACCACTTCTCCCCATTACTGTCTTTCCAAGCTCAATTCCATGTCGTCATTTCCTCTCCCTCCCCAAGTGGTGCAGTGGCATTGGGATGAGGGTGAGAACCCAGCAGTACCTCTCTGCAGCTCCTCAGGATTCTCTCCTGCTCCAGGGTGGGCTCCTCTCCATGGGACACAATTCCCTCAGGATAAAGCAGTTCCAGGGTGAGCTTCTCTCCATGGGACACAGCTCCCTCAGGGAGCACCTACCTGCTGTGTCACAGACCTCTCCACAGCCTGTGAGGAAAGAGAGGAAAGTGAAGAAACCTTTACTACAGCACCTGCTTCATCTCAAGCCTTAGTGATCACACTACCTTTTTTTTTTAAATTATTATTTTACTTTTTCCAGCTTCCCCCCTCACACTAGAGCTCAAGGCATTTTGCCCCTTTTTAAATAGGTCCCAGCACCCCCTCACAACCAGAATTCTGCCCCAGACACCCACCACAGATCCAGCTCAGCAGCACAGGCACCAACCAGAGCTAGAGCTCCAAAGAGATACTGTGTGACCAGGATCCTTTGAAATAACCCAGGCCAGTGTTAGCAGTGATTGCAATCACCTGGTGATAATTAGAGCCCTCATTAAAGGACAGCCACAAGACACAGGTGGTGGGATTTTTCACTTTAAACTCTTTTTTTGGGGGGAAGAAAAGACCTGAAAAGTCCCAGTTCAGCTGTGCCTGGGTGCACAGTGTTAACATGTTTGTGAGGAGATGCCTTTCTAACTCAGTGTTCCTAATACCTTATGTTTATTGTCTTAAGCAACTACTCATTGCGCACTAACAGGAAACATGGGTAGGAGGGATATAATAATCAGTTTTCTCATTTCAAGCTTTTACTGAAATAAACCTCTGAATCCATCATGTTTCTGAATATCATCTGAATATTTGCTTCTTCCTGTTGTCCACCCTACATGGCCTATAAAATCCAGCTGGAGTGATCTTTCTAGCTGGTAGGCTGCCTTCAGTTTTAGAGCTTCCTCTTTTTCCTGGAGCATCAAATATAACCAGGTAGGACACTGACCTCAAGCAGTTGTGGTGAACATGGGAAGACACTGCAATAATATTAGCAGCCCCTAAATTATTCAGAGCACTTTCTGGTAAAATGGTGCTGCAGGACAATGAAAGCAAAGAACAATTCCCAGCAGATTAGATTTTTTTCCCTGTTGCTGTCTGTAATTATTTCTATCGGATAAGTTATTTGCTATGCAAGCTTACCTTCAAAAGCATGTTTGTTTAAAAGAGAAAGAGGAAGAAATCCTTTGTAGGGCCTTCACATGATTAAATGGCTTTAACAAAGCATAATGAATAATAATGACAAAGACCTGTCAGTTGGAATTTTAAGCATTTTGGCTTGTGAATTGGAAGAGCCAATGATATCAAGATGACTACTTGTAGCAAATAAGTGGGTATTCGCCAGGGCTGCCTATCAGTGAATATTACAGATGAGCTGTTACTCGTTTGCATATTTCTGCAAATAACATTTCTTCTGTAATTTTAATGTGCTCACAGTACAGGGAAAAACAGTATGGAACTCTTGTCTTTGTCAATATATTCTGCAGCTCTCTGTAATCTTGTACAACCCAAGAAAATGATTGGTGGTTTTTTTAGTTTCTCTTTTTCAAAGGGGGCTTTGGTCTAAAGTAGCCAGACAAAAGTACATGTGAGTCCCAGCACTACTACAGGGAGGGTGACCCAAGGAGGGATATCTGGGTTTCTTTGAGTGATGGGTGGTGAGTATTGCCATGTTCTGTCCTCAAAGCTCTATGCAGGGAGGCAAATATTTGCAGAAAATTGCAAAAAATGAAACATTTTTTAATTTCCCCATTGTATTATTACCCGTTATCTGGTAACCAGGACTTGATATAAGGTATGCATTAAGCTAATCACTTCTTTAAACTACTCCATGGTAAACACTGCTTTCTGGAAAACATCTTTTTGCATGAAAACTTTGCTTCATTCCAGAAATTAATTTGGGCAGGACTGAATTTTTTCCCCTCTATTTTATTTTTCCATATGCAGTGCCTAAGGTAATACAGCTCTCCTAAATATGTGGTTTAATTTTTCTCATTTCACTGACACAGATAGGGCAATATAGGTGAAATGAATCTGAGAAGGAATTTTCCAAGTTGTACTTATACCTTCCATTGCTATCAGCTTCAAAATTAAACAAAATAAGAAGTTACACAAATATTTAGATATAATACTGCAGCAGACAGAAGCTGAGGAAAGGACAAAAAATGTCATAAAACCTTAGTTTTCCATGCAGTTTTCCTTGACAAATATCCTTTTCTTTTGTACAGCCTCTGTGTTCAGGAAGGCCCATGGAGAGGAATGGCCAGGCATCTATCACTTTATCACTCTGATGACATTCGTTAACAATGTCACCTTTTCTTTAAACCCAGAGTTTGCTCTAAGAAATCTATTTTTTGACAATATGCTGTGTGGCCAAGGCAATTTTTAACATCTATTACTCCTGTGTATTGTGTTTGAAATTGATAGTGCTGAATGTGTTACATTTCTGCTATCAGATACTCATTGTGGGAGATAGAAATGCTGTGAAGGCCACTAACATCTCATTGAGGAAAAAGAACAGAAATCTGATGGCTTTCCATTCAGGTACAGCTGCTCAAAGGGAGGTTAAGTAAGCACAATATCTTGGGTACTATGTTTTCCCCACTGGAGAAATGTGTACCAAAGTACTTTGGAGCTCTCCATCAGATCGGTGTTCTGGTGCCAGTGCTGTAAACAATTTCAATAGGATGCTGGCTGGGAGAAGTGGAGGGAGAACAGAACAGAGGAGAAGAAAAGGAGGAAAACAAAAGGCAGGGATCTTTTAAGGAAAACGACAATTTTTTTTTTTTACAATAATGAACAAGCATGCATATTCCTTTTGAATACAAATATTTAGCTCTCTATAGACAGCTTTCCATTAATAACAAAGAGCCATGAAGCAACTGAATATGTGCCAAGATTCTGCCCCATATTTTAATAAACTGGAGCAGATTCCCTGCATTTAAGCAACAATCCTGTACCGACTTAGTTTATTTCCTGGTGTGGAAAACCAACCCTCCTTCAGCATGTACATCAGCTGTCGCGGAAGCCAAATCAATCAGACAGTCAAGGTGAATCTGCCTAGATGTCCATCTAGAAGTGAACTGCCCAGAGCAGTCTCAAGTCATTGACTCAACAGCCTGGTTTTATTAACAAACCAACTGGGGCTCCTCTCTCTGTAATCAGAGGCCACTTGGCTGCCTGAGGACACAGTGTCCTTCTGTGACTCCCTCATGTCCCGCCTCAGCCTAAAGCCTTTGGCAGGGCCTTGCTCTGCTGACCTGCTCCACACAGAAATAGTCATCTCCCATTATTCCAGTCATTCCCTTTTCAAAGGGAAAACGTGCAAACTGAGAGCCAGCCAAGTGGGAACATCCTTCACACAGCCTGATTAGTGTTTCTACAGGCTTCTTAGGAGATAAGTACTATTTTATTAAATTCTCACTCCACTAATATCAGAAGATTTTCTAAGTTAAGCACTGGTCCATGCACCTGAGTATATTTACTGCACGCCTCTAAATTTTCTTCTTTTCAAAAAATGTTTTTAGCTTCTTAGTCTGTTTTTAATGGGAATACTTTTTAAGATAGAAAAAGAGGGAGAAAAAAGACTAAACCCCCTGAAATGTCACCTTTAATCTTAAGTCCATATTCTACCTCTGGGTTTCAGATCCCTCAGTATATAATGAGGTACCCCTATGTTATATGTCACGCACACCTACGAGACAGGAAAAATAAAAATAGTACTCAAGTGTTGGTTTTCATTTTCTCTTATCAACAGGTTTGTTCCAAAGTAAAAGTAAATGCCTTTTGAAATCTGGCAACTTTGTTTTGCATTTGTGTTTCTAAGACATAAATAAAGCAGCTGAAAATGGATCTGAAGTACACACTCTGAGTGGTGATGAGCATCCCGTGGTACAAAGTGAAATCTTGTTTCTTGTGAGCTGATAGGCTGTCACAGACTTCCCCTGGATCACGGAGTGCAATGGATCTTTTCTTAAGACAGCCCTGACAGCTTCATGTAACCGAACTAATTCCAAGTGATGTTGATTTAATTCATTGAGATGAGAGTCTGATCACTGCCTTCAGTCTCTGTGTAGAAAACAACGTGCATTCCTGCTGCTCTACACAAATGTTAACAACAACATGTTGGAACACAAGCTCCACAAATCATTTAAGCCTTTACTTCAGCCTGCCCCACTGCAGCAAAACACTTAAGCACATGCCTAAAGGTATAGACATGCTCAAGTGCCTTTCTGATTAATGATGAACTGGAGCCCAAGTGTCTAATTTCAAGGCTAACATTGTGTCTTATCGCTAGATTGGAAGAATTACTCATTCCAGTACTATCCAGGGCGATTAACATCACATTTCACTTCCCTTTCTTCATGAACGCTGCTGGTGCACAGTGGATGAGCTGAGCCCATGGGCTGGAGGAGCTCTGAAATATTGACACACAATCAGGGTTGCCAGTGAGTGATGTCCTGAGTTCCTCAAAAGGCAATCAGAATGACCGCCCCAAAATGAAGTTTTACAAACTGTTACTTCATCATTTGAATGAATGAATGCTAAAAATCAGTTTTCGGGAAATGGTGGGGAGGAAATTGTTAAAGTGTTTTAATGTCCTGTCAAAATGTCACCTATGTGCAGGAGCGGCATGTGTTCATTTTAAAAAAAAGATAAATGCATAAAAACACATGACAATCAGACCTGAGCTGAGAGAAAAACTCAACCAAACAACTCACCCAGAAAAAAAAAATCAAAATGACAAGGGAATAAAACCAAGGATAAAGCATTGCCTTTACTGTGAATCCTCATTTCAGTCTCCAGATGGTGAAAACAACAAGGTCAATGTCTCAGTTTAAAGAATGCAGCCCCCCCCATTGCCAAGGTAGCAGAGACAATGTCAGACTTAATTGACAGATTACTGTCTAATCAATGATTTCTCTGATTAGTGACCCACTGACAATACAACCAAATCAATGTGTTTATTCCAGGCGTTAGTCCTGATGCTCTAAAAGGGTGAAAACCAGGAAAAAATTACAACATTAAGTAACTTGAATCCCCTGCATACCAATTGCACCTGTCATTTGGCTTGCTTATTTACAGGATTTGAAAGGTTTAGTTGACAACAGAAGGGCTAATAAACAGAATCCAAGTCATGTTTAATTATATCAGTTTTATTATCTTAATTAATCACTCCACTGCTCTGCACTCTAATATCATAATGTTGTCCTTTTTTATAACAGGCTACAAACGATTTCTTTATTTCTCTTTACTTAATTTTTGGCCGATATCTATTGTGGCTTTCTTTTTGTTGAATTCACACTCACAGACATGAGGCCAGTGTATTAAATCTTTGTAAAACTGCTGTTTAGTGGAGAAGAAAACCACTCTGAAAGCTGAATGGAATAACAAAAAGACAAGAGAGTCTGTACTCTAATTAATTTTAGATGAAATGGGAAAATTAGAAAAGACAATAAGGGATTTAAAGCCCAGAGGTATCTGGACAGGAACTTGGAAAAGACTGTGTAACTGTGGTATTGATGATAAAAGTCCATATAACAGTGCTTGATTACAAGCAGAGATTATATTAAAAAAAAGTAAGTTATGACTTAATCTATGCCAAGAGCAGATAGATCTGCAATATCCTCCTGATAGCTGAGATGAATGTGGAAGGGGGAAACTGGATAATACTGATTTCAATTTTAATTCACATTCCAAATGCAAACTGTTTTAATTATGTCTAATTGAAATGATTTATTGCCTTAAGTGGCAAGGAAAAGACCTGCACAGAAATTCGACTTCTTAATCTTTGTGCTGTATGTTGTTCTCCATTTGTGTTTGTGTTGAAGCAGGAGTGGGAGACATGTCTGTGTCATGCCATTTTGAGCTGAGTTGAATCATGATACAGAGAGAGGATACTGTTTCCATAGTGGAGACCCAATGACGTGAAAAGGGAACCTTTTAGAGATGCACTGACAATCTTCTTTTAAACAAATACAGCTTAAGTTCCTGAGCTAGCAGCAGGTGTGTAAGCTGAAAATGTGTACAGCTCAAAAGATACTCTGCACATAAAGCTTCCTTATTTAACTGACAAAGCTTCATTCTGGAGAAGATTATATCTGTGACTGTAGAAAGTGCTGCTGCCATCACCCAGGGATTCTTCTGCTATTTCATAACTTCATCCTTGAAGATGGGACCTATGGATCCACCATCGCAGAGAAGTGAGCTGGCTACAAACCTGCCTCAGTGTCTGCTCATTTCTCTGGGCAAACAAAACTGAATTTTTGTGACAGCCTCAATGGGCAGACAGAGTCGGATACTCTGGGCAAGGCAGCCTCCGGGTCAATGGCTCGGGCTGGCTGAGGTGATGACTATAGCATGAGGACAAGCAAACAGAATTCCTGTTTCCCCTTCCCCTGGAGGAGTCTTTGTGCAATTGTGCAGCTGCAGGGCTTTGGGGGATGTAGAAGTTCTTCTAGGGTACTCAGTATTCAGAAGTCACAGAATGAACCTCTGGAGGTCAGCTGGACCAACCATCAGCTCAGAGCTGGGCCTCGTTAAATTACTGTTGTGAGTGGCAAACCATATCAGCCTCTGGCTGTCCATCACAGCAGCATCAAGCCTCTTTGTCTAAGGCGTGGGGTGATGCAGCCCCAAAAGAGCATTCCCAAGTCTCCAAAACTAAGGTCTGCCCTCCCTCCCTCTCTCCCTTCCCATAACATCTCTTGGCTGGCTTGAGGGAAGGTGACAGCCAGGCCTCCAGGGCTCAGAGGGATTCTTTTCTGGTCTTCTAAGGGTACTTGTCCTACAAAACCCTCTTCAAAGGCAAAACTTGGCTAAATATATTGAGCATGGAACTTGATTCTATTTGCCTCTTTACTGTATATCTCCCTATAAAGCAAAAACTATGGATTTTTTCTGTAAGGATATCCATTGACTTTAGTATCGATAAATTTGCTGATTGAAATGTGCTTCATGAGAGGTAATAAAATATATTAAAACTCCATTGAAATACATAGCTTTTCTGAGTGTTTTTAATTTTCCATAAGAGAGATAATTCCTTGTTTGACTGGTTAAAAGAAAAGCTAAAGAGGAATTATTTTCTAGTACAAGCTGTAAGACTTTTCTAAATGAACAGAGGTGAAAAAGCAGTTGTGGTAGTTTTGTATGTGGTACACGACTGACCTGAGGGAAAGCAGCCTGCCAGGAACCTCTCACGAGGACTAACTATCCATATAAATTCCCATGTTTGAGCTGATGCTTGCAGACAAGCAAAGGCTGATGTCAAAGTTCTGAAGGCCAAATTAAGACAAAGTTTTTCTATGTTTCTTTGAAAAGCAAAGCATTTTGGACTATCTTTCAGTTCCTGTAACTCAAGTCTCCTTGACAGCCTATTATTTCTTCATTCATTACTTTCTCTTGATTCTTTCTGACAAAGTTATCAAACACCCCACTGGGACCACAGCCAAAAAAACATTCACCTTTATACAAAGGGCCAAATCCTCATAAAGAATGCACAGCTGGAGCAAATGCATTGTTTGGTCAGAAAATAGAGCTAAATGGAGATTTGTGCTGCACCTTGTCACTGCTGGTGCAAATCCAAGCCGTGGGAACTATAGGATACAGGGGGAAATAAAATATACAGCTCAGCAGTGCAGGTTTCTCCCCACACTAACACTCCTGTACAAATAGCCACAGTAGAGCTTAGATTCATTATGCAGAGGTGTACTTTTATTTTCCCTTTATTGGCTCTCTATTGTCTATTCTTCCATCCATAAAGAAGGTGGTATTTCTTTGTTCACAGCTGCAATGGGAACAATTAATCCTTGTTCAACAGTGGATGAGGTATAGTCAGTCACAGCACTTTTTTTTTTAATGCTTACTACTGGTTACTTTTGATATGCTTATTGCTTTTTATTTTATTGTAATTATTGTTCAACTTCTCACAGTTTTTATTTTAATGATCTGGGACCTTTTTCCGCATGCCCAAAGTGCAGAACTCCCAGCCACCCTTCATTCTCTGCTACACTCAAGATCTGGTGTTTCAAAACAGATATCACCAGTGTGCATCCTCTTATCAATTTGTGAAGAACTCAGAGTGACTCCTGGAGATGAATGTGGTGACCTTTGCTATCCATCCCACAGCTAGATTTAATGATTATAGGTGCCATTCCTCTGGTGTCAACAATAGGTACATGAACACGTTAAGTACTACCCCAAACACAGCATAACCTGTGCTGTGAGTCCATCTGATTTTAAGCAGAAAGTCTCCTTCTTTGCTGCAGCACACTTGTATTTAATCTTGCAATCCAGTAATTCCATAGGTGGTCTGTAATTGGTTTACTTATCTATATTTGGTTTATTTATCTGTATGCATATATAGTTGCATATATATGTTTGTACACACATACAAACACACACCTCACAGACCAAGGAACAGCTGAACACGGCGAGTCCCCTAAGAGGCAACTACTGAGACTGAAGGAGGTGAAAGAAGAAAGCAAATGAGTTTATTTAATTTTACTGGAACATTTGGATCCTTGTTTTACAAGGTCCCATAATAACATGGAAACATTCCCTATTACTTACACAAAAGTGATAATTTTGGTCAGTGTAACTTCCAAGCTTTTCACCACTGAGACAGAACTCTAAAACTGTCACTTTCCTTTTCACGGGGTAAAATTCCTCTGCTGTACATTTTAAGAAATATGATTCACCTTGTAAAAGGCAACAATCTGTCAGCTCCGGGTTCAGGTGCCTGCTTATCTCAACTGCTAGTGATTTTCTCCAAGTACAGGAGTGCAGGCAGATAAGGAGGAGTGTCAGCATACTGCAAATACACCATCATCTTCTGCTGAGGCAGACAAACTAGGAACACGTGCTCTTTTAACCTGAAGCCAGCATTACATTGGCCATTAGGAAGATGGGCTTTTAAATTGAAGGACTGCTGCTGGTTACTGATTACTTTGTGAACAAGACTATTTAATGGACTCTAATTTCCTGTAACTAATTCATTCTTTGGGATCTGGAAGTAATTTTGGAACAATGCAACAGGTAATGCTAATAATTATCAGAGCATTTTCTCTCTCTCTAAAATCTAAATCTCTAAATCAAGATATATATTTTTCTCTTTTTGCCTTTCCTAACACTTAATCCCTAAAGTACTTTACAAAATAAGGTAGCATGGTTACAGAAATAAAATAGCAGGAGATGGAGATAAATTGAAATGCAAAATAAATAATTGATGAAATGTGTCTTTTTCTTCCTGTGCATTGGAACAGGCTGCCCGGGGAAGTGGTGGAGTCACCATCCCTGAAGGTATTTAAAAGATGTGCAGCTGTGGCCCTTAGGGACACTGTTCAGTGGTGGATTTAGCAGTGCTGGATAAACAGTTGGACTGGATGATCTTAGAGGTCTCTTCCAACCCAAACAAATTCTCCGTGTTCCAAGGTGCTGTCAAATATTGCACCTTTGTCAATGAAGTTGCCTTGTCCATGCTTGGATTTGGGACAGAGGAGGTGCAGTCCAGCTCAGAGCACAAGTGTTCGCTGGTATTTTGACAGCTTTTGCTGCCTTGCACCTCAGGTGGGGTTCTCCATTCAGTCAGAAAAAACAGGAGTGGGATGTGGGAGTTGCCGCTAAAGCAGAATGCAGCCCACAGGCCTCTGTACAGGCAGCACACACAGCGGCCGGGAAGGCCTCCCCTCTTCACCTGCCCTGCTCTAAAACTGCATGTGTTGCACAGTGCAGTTTAATATACAAAGCTTTTCCTGCACTCACTATTTGGTCTTTTTATCTGATGCAGAAACCTTTCCTTGCATCCAATGAACTCCTGCTCCTTTGCAGCTGTTCATCAGCTGAGCCCTGGTGGGGTTTGTGTGCAGAGGTGAAGTGATATGTTCAGGCAAGGGCGACGTTCTGGCTGCTGCTGGTAAATCTCACCTTGGATCAAACAAAGCCATTTCTCAAGGCCCTTCCTTTGCCTTTTCACAAGTGAAGAGCTTCAGCCAAGAGTTCAGTAGCAAAGAATGAGAAACCACCAAAAGCAGGAATGCAAAAAAACCCACTGGCTGTTTATGATTCCTTTTTCCAAGTCCCCCTTTCTGGCACTCTGTTGTGTTTATGTGCTAGGCAGCAAAATGCTCTGCTCTTCTCTGTACAAAATCAGCTATTTCATGTTTTCTAGGTCAATTCATATATCTTTATTGATTATAGCCGTGACTCTTTAGCAATGACACTATTTGCAGAAATCAAAGTGGAACATGTGGAAATAGTAGTAATCTTTTTAAGTAAAGTACTTCCAAAGAAAAAGGTACATGCTGTTCCATTTATTGAAAATTTATTTTTAATGCAGCTCATTGGCATTTATTTGAACTAGACTGATGTGGCAAAAATCTAGACAAAATATGAAATATGATAACTATTATAGTCCTTATTAATATTTCATATTTTAATGTGTAGCTACAGACACAAATAAAAGTATTAGTCTGTCATTCAACTCTCACAGCTTGTATTATTTTTATGAAAACTAGATTCTCATTATATTTGCTAGTTTTAATCAGTAATGTGATTTCCCTCTCTGTGCCAGGCAGTTTGTGAAAAATGAGGCATTTCCTGAACAACTCTGTTATAACGTTTTAGAATTAAAACCCCTTACCTTAATTTCATAGAGAATGATCACTCAGACTTATTCCCAGAAACAATCTGGCAAAAGCATGTCTTTTTTTGATCTGAGATATGTATTGTCTCAACTAAAACCTGTTGGATTTGTGCAGTTCAAAGCAGAAGCAAAGGAAAACAATTTTTATAAAGATTTTGAAAGTTTTTAATGAAAGATAAGAAGGTTGTTTTGTTTTGTTTTTTCTTTCTTTTTCAAAAATGATTTTCCCTTTTCTACACTACTTTCAAAATCAGAAAGACTTGAAGCCAGCTAAAAGAACTTAGACCATGAAGGAGAGGAGCCTCCACAAAGGATATTTGTGAGCAGTGACAACAGGAGGATGTGTGAGTGGCACACAATCTTTACTGGATATGGAAGCAAATATTTCTGTTGGCAGAAACCACAGATAAAAGAAACCAGATGTAGCTTGGAGAACAGTGAAGGGCTCAGCATCGTGAGGGTCACGGGTTATAAACAGCTCTGACACCATTATACTTTCACAAATAGGACATAAGATGTGTTCAGCTGACAACATTTTCTGCACAGCAGTACTTTTAATAATTACCCCACAGTAACATAAGGTTACCATATGGAATCCAAACAGGTAAAATAATCACTCTGAAGATGAAACAAATGGAAGACTCTGCAAGTTCAAGTTAGCTTTTCCTCTTCACTGGTTATTGCTACTCCTGTTACGTTTGTTTCTGGCAGATGTAAAGTAGCTCACTCGAAAAACCATTGTATTTCCAAGAGACCCCTGAATGCACCAAGTACTCTTGAAAATCTAGGTTTAATTGTGAATTTTATGCATTCAGAAATTTAGTGGTGACCAGCTCTGAGACAGTACCTTCTGCCAGTACTGAAGAGAATAATACAGATTGTATTTATAAGTGGGAAAGTAGCGTGCATATGCAGCTTCCCAAAGTACAGGACCACTATTTGCCAACTGTTTTGTTTAGGATGTTAGATATTTCCTAGGAACAGCACAAAAACTTGGTAATAGATGATCACTTTAGTGACTACTGGGAAATGAAAGCATTTTATGGCAACTGCTCTCGCTGCTGCAATACACTTTAATCTCCGATCTGAAAGACAGCTGGTACTTCAGAGCAAACAAAAGAGGCTTACGGAGGACCAAGGATCAAATTTCTTGCTGTTCTGCATCTTGTATCATCATTTACCATTGTGAAAAGAGGAATAAATCATCTGCTTTTCAGACCTGATTGTACAGTGTACCCACTTTACAAAAGGATGAAGAATGTCACAGGTAGGAAGACAATGGGGAATATGTCCACAGGGATTTATGTCTGCACTGTTAGGCAGTTTGGGTTTTGAGCTCTCATGTTTTTCCCTTTGGACAGAATGATATTTAGGGAAGACACTTTATGCACATGTAAGAGAATCCAATACATTATTGAACAATTCTGTGCTGCCATGTGCTGATTGTTGTTTGCAAAAATATGCCATATACCGAGAAAGTAAATAATTCAGGATGGCTATCCTGTTCCCATATACACATATCATAAACAAAATAGGAAAACTCTGTTTGCTGCCCTTGCCAGTAAAAATCAGCAAATGAGATTTTCAGTGATGTATGGAGGCAATGTGGCAGAAAACGAAGAGTTATGAACACTGAAGCAACAAAGTTTTGAAATGTATATGATATAATAGTCAGTAGATTAATAGATGAGTAATACTACTGACACAACTGGACTCTTATCCTGGATTTTAAAAAGTGCTATATGTGAATGTATACCTTAAGTGTTTATGGGAGAAGAAAAATCTCTGTTAGGTATCCCATTTTGGGGTTTTCTAACAAATGACAAAATATTCAAACTCCCAATATTGCTTATATGTTAGCTGCTAGAAACCCAGACTATCATTTTGGATGCAACAAATTTAAGTTATTAAATGTCATCCCTGCACTGGTACAAACAATACAAAACACGACACAAACCAAACAAAAATAAAATATGACAGACATGTAGGTGTCAAACCACATTTGTGCAGTCTATTGGTAATCTGGTTTGAGGTAGATTGCAAGACATCAGCATTTAAATCTGTTCTCTGTTTCAGGCTGTGTTGTGGTTCACAATATTTATGTTTCAATACTTTCACTGCCTTTGTACTCCAAGGGAACTTCTAGCTCCTGTGAGAGAAGCCAGATTTCCAAAATCTTGCTCAGAGATTCCTAAACTCCTACTCACCATGCTGTGTGTTCAGATACTGCAAAGAGCTCCTCCACAGGATCAGCTTTAAAGGTCCGTGGCAGAGCAGAGGCAACTCATGGGAATTGCTTTTTCTCATGTCCAGCTGAATGTTTAGTACAGTCATTCCTAGACTTAACATTTCCAAGCTAACGGCAGAACTGGTTGACCGTCATGCCCTAGGAGAAGTGAAAATTCTTAGCCAGAGAAGATGTTTGGATTGTTGGATGAAGAGGTGATGCTTCCAGTACTTCTAAGGGAAGAGTAGTAGCAGAACTAACAAAATCTATAACACCAACAGAGCTGTATATTGATGCCATTGCATCACGTTTTTTCTGGAAGCTGCATTTCAGTATGGAGAATTTAAAGGTTTTTGAATTAAAGTAAATATTGCAAAATATGTTAAAGAACTAAAATATATGTTTACAATAAAAGACAAGCCTGCGTAATTTAAGAAATGAAAGAATGTGAATCAGTTCCTGATTTTAAAAAAAATTATTTTCATAAAATTTTCTCTCTGATCAGATTTTAAAAATATTTAATTCATTCTTCCTGAAAATTAAGGCAATTAAACCTTTGAGAGGGCTGGTACAGCTTTCCTCCCCATAGCCAGTATTTCCATTCCGTACTGCAGCGGGGATTTCTGAACAGAATGGGAAGCAAACTTCAGGGGAAGATTCAAATGTTGTTAATGTTGTCATTCTCAAGTCACTGAGGAAGCATTCAAACTGTAGTTTGCTTAAATGAATCTATTTGGTCACAGAGTTTGAACTGTATCACCTCTTTATCACACTCAGTGGCTAGAATATTCATGGGCAATATCTCCTTAATCATTTGCTTCAAGATAGCAAGTATTCTACTTGGCAGTGTAAAACAGAAATAAAATAAACCCTGAAATAGGTGATTCTGAGGTCACAATTGTCAAACTGAAAAAGTCTGACATATTTGTTGGGTAACAGGAATGAGGGAAAGAGGGTAGAGATCTCTTGTAAGGCAGAAGAGATAATGAATAGTGAAGGATGGTGATGATTGTCACTCAAAGAGTTTTCAGTAATGAGATTCAGCCTGTGTGTTCCTAGCAACAGATGCTCTCCAAGCCCCTGTCACGAATGACCTTTAAGCGCAGTATTTGTTGCAAAGAACCACAATATTCACTGCCTCTTCACACATTCACATATCCCACATAATGCTTATGTTCTGCAGAACAATGAGATTTCAGATTTTATTTCTTCAAATCTTCCCCTCTCGTTTCCCCCTCCAAGGACTGTAAGAACATAAACAGGCTGGAGCATGAGAAAAGGTTTCCTGTTATGGTGGAATACAAGCACTAATGTTTGTTTGTCCCATTATCTGGAGGAAAAAAGGCTGTGCAAAACATGGGCACCTCTGTAGCAGGTTGAACGATTTTTTGCCATTAGCATCATTCAGCCATTTAAGCAGGAGTGAAACAGGATCCTCCTTAACCCTTCAAGCTAAAGATTCTTTCCTGCTGCAACAATGGGTGAAAAATATAATAAATATACTAGAAAACTTATTTTCTCTGCCAGACAGCTAGCTAGAAATTCAAAATAATTGACAAAGCAAAAAAGAAAAGCTCTTTCTGCTCATCCTTTCCCTACCCGCCCACTCTCTTCCTTCTTAAAGAGAGTAAGGTGTTAGAAAATAAGAAGTCACATCAACTTCAAAGTCTGGTCCTGAGATTCTGGCCCCCACAAACACTAATGCAAGACAGAATGTGGCCCAAACATGCTTACTTTTCTGACTTAATATAATTTTATCTATATCTGGTGTGATACCATTTTTTAACATATCCATAGTATAGTATAAATGATATAATTTTCTTTCCTTTTTTCATCTAAGAAAACTTCCCCATAAAATACAAGCAAATTTTAGAATTTTTTCCACCCTCTTTCCAGTACTTCTCCTTCCATCATGTACCCTGAAGAGTTGCAGGAACTCCTGTGGATTTGTCTGGAATTAACTGCATATATTGTATCACAGACTCAATTTCTGCACTGGATCAAGCCCTCCAGCCAGGAGTACTCCCATTTTTAACCACATTTGTTTATCCTGAGGAGGCACTGTCATGTGTGCAGTCATACTCTATTTCCAGAGCTAGTATTCCATAAATGACACAATTTTGGACTCTAATTAGACAAATGTGTTATGTACCAAAATTAAAATAGTAGCACCATCAGAGAAACAATGAAAGGACAGATAACTGAATGAAAAGAAAGCCTCCCAACAACCCATTTTAATGTCTCCACCTGCTTCTGTCTGGGTGGTGGCCAAATGGAAAAACGGAACAAGCTTTATGATTTATTAGTCTGGATTCTCACTGTAGAAGTAACAGCAATATTTATTAATGTTTGCAAAGAGTGTAATTTAATATTGATTCTTCTTTCTCAACCTTGTTTAGCTACTGGCATGTGAAGACTATGAAAATGTAAGAAATATTTATAATATTTGTTACTGCAACATCCACAATTGCAGCATTCTGTTGGCATATATAACCTACTGAATTAATTCTTTCTTCTTTTTGGCTGATAATTGGAATTTATGTTCTTGTTGTGAAACCTCACATATTCTCATTTTATCAGCAGCAACTCAGATTAATGCTATAAAACCTCAGATACTCTGTGCAAAGATCCATGCTTGACAAATTAATCAAGAAAAGAGTTTCCTATGAGTAGTGTTCTGTATTTTGAACAGGTGTTAACTAACCTTTTTCCCTTTTTTTTTCTTTTCCCCTCTGGTTTTTGCTCTGAAGCCCTGAGCCTATGGTAGAGCCCTTCTTTGCACCAGAAAGGGCCTCCTGGATTTATGTTCTTGAGTTTCCCCTTTACATATCATTAATCAGTTTATTGCTTTCTCTGAACTTTGGGGTGTTAATAAATTGAAGGGAGTTTTGTAGCTATGGGAACAGCAGAAGAAATATATATTTAACAGAAGGAATCAAGGTACTCAAGCAGTTTTGTTAATCAAAGAGCCTGTTACAGAATGATGGTCAGGAGAGTGAAGATAAGTAACCAGAATGTGATTTATCATAGATGGCATTGGATTTTCCCTCCATTTTCATTTTAAAAATTGTTTTTAATAGAAGTCCTTACCTGAAAGAAAGAAAACATAATTTAGGGCAGTTCTATGTCCTGTGTGATAGGCGATCAACACAACTGTTTTACATTATCTGTGTTTTATACATGATGAATCACCATAATGCTTGAAAATGTTTTTCCTTATGGTCTGAGAATTGACAGGATGTGCACATTTCCCCTTGGGTTTGTTATTTCCCACTCCTGCCTACCATTTTCATGGATATTTTCATTCCACTGGCTCCCGTCAGTTCCTCACACAGGAAACCAGGCTGTTTGCAGGAATGCAAAATGGTGGCCTGGCCCATTGCAAAGTGAACTGTGTCGTGATACAGTTTAATAATGCATGGCTGACCCCCCCCAAGCCATAACTCACTGTCAGCATTATTTATTTCCTTATCATGTGTCAGTTCCCTTTCCTGTCAGGATATCAAATGGCTGCAAAGTGCAGCATGCTGTTTTCCTTATCTTTGAGCTAAATGTTCCATTATATCACACTTTAGGCTTTTAAGACTGCATAATGAAGCACACATAAAATCTGAAGTGATCCTGAGTGGTGAATCCACTATGGAATACCTACGGAGCGGTACAGTGCCGGCACTGAGAGCTGCACTGCAGCTGGGTCTGCTCCGTGGGAAGACACACGGCGTAAATCATTCCATCATTAGAATAGCAGATACTCTGCTCTGGTTTACCATGGGATTTCAGGGAGATTTATATACATCCATGGACACCTAGAGTTCGAGGAACTTAATTGGGCCGAGATAGAGTCTTTGCAACTCTGGGATCCACCACGAGAAACTGTTTTCTGGCTTAAGCCACCGTGTGTGCTTACTTTAAAAGCTTTGGGCTTAACCTTTGAATTTTTACAGCATGAGAAGGTTAATCTCTTTCTCTTACGATATTCTTCCTTAAATGAGAGATACCACACTGAAGAGGTGGCATATTTTAATCTCACTGTTTTTTGGATTTCAGCATCAGATCTGAAACTCTAAATTTTTAAATCAGAATGGCTCATGTGGCCTTAGTATAGTGATAAAAAACCCTACTTTTCTTCTTTTGTGGAGCAAGTGGAGTAAGAAATGTAATTCACTAAGATGCCTCCCAGAAACCTGTATTTAAGCTGCCAGCTTTATATGCTATTTTTTGATATTTTGCATTTCAGCTAACAATGGCATATCTGTTATATCATTATTCTTAAAATAAACAATCTAATAATACGTGTTCCTCCACAGTATGCTGCCAAACAGATGCAGCAATTCAAATAAAAACAAAACAGAAAGCCTAAAAGGTCACATCACTTGTGGATATTTTAGGTGTCAAAATTCAACTCAACATAACTATTAAAACTTAAATGTGTCAGTTGTTAAAAAAACTTCCAGAACCTGCAAAAATATCTGAGTCGCTTAAACATTTCTGACTGTGCTATGAACTCCAGTATACATCAAAAAAGTACACTGAAAATTATTATTACATTTAAATTGAAATTCATCTTATGTATACAGATTCATTCTGACAAAAAAAAATTCCAACAGTGATTAAAACTAAAATGTAATTTAAAAAGTGACTTTTTAAAGTACATAGTTCGTTACAAATCCCAAAGCTACAACTGTGTACCTGCAGGCACCTGCAGGCACTGCAGCAAACATGGAGCTCCAGCTGCAGGCTGGACCTCCAGGTGCCACTGTAATTCCCTGTGGAACATTTGCGTCTCCTGCCCTCTCCCCTCCGAACCCACAAATCTGCTTTTGCCTTATGATCCGCCCTAAACCCACACCTCCTTTCTCTTCTGGCTATGCTGACCTCTCAGAAGGATTAATTAGCTTAGGAGCAGCAGCAGAGCAGAGCAGGGCAGCGATTTCACTGCCTCAGGTAGGATCACCCCTGTGGATGCTGGCTTTATGATCTAGTTAATAAAATATTTAAACACCTCATTTTAATGCCCGCAGGGAGCATGACTGTAACCACAGGCATAAAGTGTTACTTGGACAGCACAAAGCAGAGACAGATGAGTGGGTCCATGTGCAGGCTGTCATTCCCAGATGTGCTCCGGGGGCAGAGACAGCTCTGATGCCTCACACTGAGCATCTGGTCAATGTTCAAGGTG
This sequence comes from Pomatostomus ruficeps, assembly GCA_013400735.1. NCBI lineage: Eukaryota > Metazoa > Chordata > Aves > Passeriformes > Timaliidae > Pomatostomus > Pomatostomus ruficeps. The sequence continues at coordinate 158,145 of VYZT01035331.1, forward strand.
TGTGCAACCCAAGGATCAGCCACCCCAGACAAGACCAGTGCTGCCGGGGACATTGCACTGAGTCCTTGATTCTGCTTTTTTCACATGCACAAAAATGCCCTGATTGTTTCCCCCCATTAGTCCTAACGTTGAAATCCATCTACATCACAGTAGAATTAGTCTTCATTCATATTTTTAGATTTTTATTTCTTGTTTGGAAGTATAAACCCCTTAGTCTCAAGTTAGCAGAGGCTTGCAGTATCCTGATAAAGGGAACCTCAGAAAATACAAAGCACAGGGGCAGTTGGGATATCACACTTGCTAGGTTTGCACTTGGAAAAAACACAGGCGCAGATCTCTGGAGAGGCGGCACATATAAATGACAGCAGACTCTCTCAGGACACCAAGCTCATTTTCAACTTCTTTCCCGTTTGAAAGATTACACAGCCACAGCACCGCAAAGTAAACCCAGCGATCGGAGGCAGGAGCAGCTGGATCTCCCTGCTGCACTGCCTGGGTGGGTGCTGGGAGTCTGCTCTGAGCTGTGCAGGGTGGGGAGCTCCGAGCACCGAAACTGTCGCTGTAATGTACACAGATATAATCGCACACCTTTTACACGAGCACCATTTGAGCTAACCCATTAGCCTTGCCTAAATTAGCCTGGCTGTTTATAAGATATTAAATGCACTGCAAAGCCTAACATGTTTGTTATGCTCTATAATCAGAGCACCTGTTTAAAAGCCCAGTGCAGCTGTACTTCCAGCAGATTACAGGCCATTAGGCAAGTTAGCAGCACCTTATTTTTATAACCTAATCTCTCTTCCTCTTTCACATTTGAATTTTAGAACCATAAAAATGAGATTCTTCCCCCTCCACACACTTTCCCCAAGTCCTTTAGTGATTGAGATGAGGAGAGTAATATTAATATTTATACAATGCTCAGATCTAACTTTCTGTTGCTATGATAAAATATTGTCATAAAATATTTCATTAACTTTTAATCCTATTTAACACTATTTTCCCCTCTAGAGCCCATACTGAACCTGGATACTTGTGGGACACAATTTTGATAAGAGAGAGAATCATAGAATCACAGAATCATAGAACTGATTGGGTTGGAAAAGACCTTTAAGGTCATCAAGTCCAAACTTTAACCCAGCACTGCCAAACCCACCTCTAAACCATGTCCCCAAGCGCCACATTCACACATTTACCCCCAGAGATGGTGGCTCCATGACTGCCCTGGGCAGTCTGTCCCAAGGCTTCACCATCCTTTCATTGAAGACATTTTTCTTAATATCCAACTGAACCTCCCCTGGCACAACACAAGACCATTTCCTCTCACCTATCACTTTTTACTTGGGAAAAGAGAGACCCCCACCCTGCTACAACCTCCTTTCAGGCCATTGTAGAGAGTGATAAGATTTTTCCCTGAGCCTCCTTTTCTCCAGGCTAAACATCCCCATCTCCCTCAGCCACCCCTCATCAGACTTGTGCTGCAGGCCTTTCACCAAACTTGTTACCCTTCTTTGGACACCCTTCAGCACCTTGAAGGCTTTCTTGAAGTGAGGGGCCCAAAATTGAACACAGAGATTCGAAAATTGTGGTTTTGCTTGAATTATTAACAAACTGAACAGAAGTTCTTGGACTGGATGGAGTTTCCAAAATGTATGTATACAGTGCTGTTCTAGCATACATTGAGCAGTGGTCAGCTTTTTGAAGGATCACAGGAGAGATCTGCACTCTCCTGTGGAGGCAGCAGGCAGGCAGGGGTGGCATCCTGATGTCTCTAAGGTGCTTCACTGTGCTGCTTCTCAAGGAGCAAGCCCTCACTCCAGCTGTTTATTTTTCTCAAGAGCTTTAAAAAGACAGTATTTCATGTTCAGGGTTAGTATAACCTTCCCTTAGTCCCATTTAGTACTTTCCTCATACATAAACAAAAGTTTATATCAAATAAAATAATATAAGACAGTTAAAATTGATAATAAAACTATTTATCTGTAGCTCAGTATGGCCCATGAGAGAACAGAAAAGACACGTCAGCCTGACATGGAGTAGGACTGTGATGCACACATTGCCATGTCACTGAAACAGCTTCTCCAGCCCCAGAGATTGCTTTTTAAAAGATTTCTATAAATTACAGCAATGGTGGGAGGTTAAGATCCTTTTGTTGCCAGAGTTGCAATCCATTTGTACAAGTGATACAGGTAATTTTAATGTCCTGGCATGGAGAAACTCTTTGTGAGGGAAAATACAACCAGCCACAGAACATTGTGGTCCAAGGTGCAAATAGTGTCACTCTAAGCACTGAACAGGCCCGGTCAGGGCTGTTTGTGTGATGCCCCTCAGGCACAGGGCTCAGGATGAGGCAGGTTAAGTATCTCGGTTTTCCCCAACTAAGACCCCGGTGTGCAGCTGGGTTCTGTCCTGCAATAACTCTCCAGGTAAATGCCCACAGCTGCAGATAGAAACAAAATCTATAATGCATCAAAAAGAAACACCTTTAAGTCAGTGACTTTTTTTTTAAAGAATGTGTCTACACTTTAATTCTCCCTGAAAATCTGAAGAACCAACCGAATCAGACATCAGTGATCATTTATGCTGCTTTGATTAGGAGTTATGTGTTATTCCCCAACAACTGAGCTCAAAGAAGATCTCCAAATCACCAGAAGACTCTTACTGTCTTTGGGAAATCTGGTGATCTGGGTCAAGGTTTACGACTAATTACATCATCACTCACAATTTTGGTTTGTTTCATTGTATTTCATTCTGTTTTTAAAAGACAAAACCAAACTAGATTCAATATTTTATTTTCTTTTTCTTTAAAGGCCTGAAAGTGTTACAGTGGTATCTTGAGGCCTTTCTCAGGTCTAATTATTCCTGTACATTCATTGCAGTGTTGATCTTTGAAGCCAGACATCCAGAAAAGATAAAACGGCATCAGAAATCACACTTTAGGTTACAGACCATGAGCATTTGAAGGCACAAAGACCAATCCCTCTTTGGTATGTGCCAGGATGACAACGGAATAGACTTCCCCGTTTTAATTCAGTGATTATCTGCATGAACACAGATGTCTATTGATCTGTTGATACATGTCTATCCACCACAATAAGTTTCAGTCATTGCTGCTGGAATTGGGTACATTATCCTTTTTGTGCTAGTGATGGAGGTTTACATTTTGGGTTTGATGGAAAAGAATAGTTAGAGAGTCATCAATTCTTTAACCTTGCAGCAATCTCTCCAGAAAACTGAGGAGAGAGCATACTTTTAATTCCTTCTTTACTGTGTTTTCAGGAAGATACATGTAAACAAACCCCTTAATTAGCTCTGTTGCTTATTTTTGATATTTGCAGCAATCTTTCTGAGTGTTATGCAAATTTTTGCTGAGACAGTCTACAAATAATCCAATTACAGTACATTATCTATTTATTATGTAGGAATTTCGATTTATTATGTCCTGCTTGGCAACTGCTTTTTACTGTGTAAAAAGAAACAAAAACACACAAACACAAACTCAATCACCAGGGGTTTTTAGACAACAAAAAGATCATTAAGTGATAGTAAAAGATAGCTATAATATAAATGCACAACACAACTGCAATACCCATTAAGATAATTATTTTTCTATGTAAGAGTGAAAACAACATCACTGATTTATTCCTGTTTCATGGAAGCCACAGGAAGGCCCAGGGTTCATGAGGAAAATTTGTTTTCCCTGTCCCTGTTCCATTTGATGATGTTGGTGGCTCTGTGCTACCTTTCCTGGGTCAGGGTGTGGAAGGAGGGGTGGAAGGAGCAAACCAGACCTTGTATGGTGCAGGATGGCTTTAGATGTTATACGACTCCATTTTTGCTCTTACTTTATAAGACTTACTAGCACGTATCACTGAGTGCAGTGTACCAGCACTGACCTTAAATCCCCCCTCAAGATGAACACGGTATTCTTTTCCTCACTCATCACTGTCATGCCGTGAATTTCACTGCAATTTACCTATTCAGACAAGAAGCCTCTGACAAATGGCCAATTTAGCGTTTCCTGGAACACATCTAGTGGATGTATTTTACCTGGATGTGGCCTTGCCTCGAGTCCCAGGGCATTCACTGCTCTGGAGAGAGGCTGCCTGGCTCTGCTCTTCCCAGACATGGCCAGAGAGAGGGAGGGGTCCCCCAGGAGCTGACGGGAGGGGCTGGCCCGGCCCTACCACAGGAGCATTGTCACCTTCTTTCTTTCTCACTGTTGCAGCTCAGTGTACCTCACTGGTTTGGGAGGTGAAGTGTGACTCCACCTTCTGTGGAACTGTTCCACCAAAGTCCCAGCGAGGGGTCTCGTTTTTTAAAGGTTTTGTGAGTTTGTTGTCCTTAGCGATGCTATTGTTCACATAAAGCTTGCTGTTATACTTCTAATCTCCTGTTTCAAATCTTATACCCCATTAAACTAGCAATTATAAGGGCTCAGTTTATCACTCTTTTCCTGGTGGTTGTGTTGCTCATTAAAAGGTTATCTCTGTGCTCCTCTGCCAGCCCTCTGAACCCATGTCAGGATGAAGCATGTGTAAGCGAAGCAATTTTATGGAAAATGGCAATAAACCTCAGTGCCAGCTTTCAGTCAGATTCCCAGCATGGGCAGTGCATACAGCATTGCCTGGATCCTGTTCCACAGCACCCATCACCTGGCCTGAGCTCATATTCCTTTATTTTTGTGTCCTCTTTAGATGTTAGGTCATCACAATGTTTACTGGTGAGCTTTTCCTGACTGGAAAGGTCAGCCTGGCATTACATTATGTGGCCATCATTAAAATTCCTGTGTGGAGTCAAGTCACAAGAAATGTAAGTCAGAAAGTGAAATCTTGACAAGCTTAATGGTCATCTGAAGTTACTGTGATTTATTAGTTTGTCCCCTGAAATAAAAGTTCTAAGTTGATTGTGCTCTTCAATAACAGACCAAGTGACATAATCTGTCTCAAATTTACTTGGGTGGCAGCCGGAGCAGGACCTGGCTAAGCCCCTGCATACGTGCTGTCTCCCGGGTGCTGCGGGAGAAGAGCTTTGGGCCAGTGTTTGCTGGGCTCAGAGATGCCACACCTGGCTGCATGGGCCCAGCTGGAGCCAGTGCAGGCAGTGAAGGTCAGCAAGTACTAAAGAGCTTTGACATAAGGAAAAAGGAGTGGTATTTTTGCCAGGAAAGGCCAAAAAAAAAAAAAAAAAAAAGCAAATACAAATTTTTGGAAATTGTCTCTGGAATTCCAGAGTTATCTGTAAATGGATCTGAATCTGGTATGACTTTTCTTTGAATTATTTTATTTTAGCCTACAGAAGGAGGGCAGGGATTATTCCATATTGCGATCATGGTTTGCAGTTTGGGATTTTCTTGCGTGAACATAGCTAAGCGATATTTTTGTTCTTGGATTGGATGAGCACCTAATTAAAAGTTTTCAGGAAATACTTGTGAACATTTCATGTGTTTTGCATATTCATCAGAGTATTTGCCACTATATATTTTCATGCATATTCATTAAGTTATCTTTACCTACAAATTGTTCAGAAATAATTGATTCTTGACTATCCACTTAAAGATAAAATTCATTAAATGGGATATAGATTCACTTGTTCACCAAATATTTGCATACAGTTTTCAGAAAAGATTAATTCATTTACTGGAAATGTCACTGACACTTGTATATTTCATATTTAAGCCCCAGTTGATGGGCTGATTTCAGCGTGCCCTTTGCATCATTGCTAAGCATTCTAGTAAACTCACTTTCAGAGTGGTTTCCTAAAATTCAGCCTTCATTATTCTGGTTTAATTTCATTGATTTTCATGTAACACAATAAATAATTAGTATTCCTGTCATTAGCCTTCTTTGACTTTTTTGTGGGTTGTTGCCATGGTTGGTAATTACTTTTACTTGGTAATTACTCTGTTTAGTCTTTTTTGGTGAATTGCATGCTGTGGTTCTTCCACTGTTTTTTATGTAAACATTTTCTTTTTAAACTCTATTTTGTAAGTTTGGAAAACAGGATTTCACCATGGCATTTCCATGTCCTTACTTTGTCTCTTCTGTACCTTAAAACGTGTATAAAGCACCTTTTAGGGTTTTTTCTGGTTATATCATTAATTCATGTCTGCATATATTATTCCTTTCTATCTTTCAATATCACATCTTGGATTTTCATCTTTCAGTTGCTTTCCTCTTATGGTTTGTTTGCATTCTTTGATGTTCTTACTTTAATTATTTTCTGAAAATTTTAATCTTGGGTGCTCTGTTGTGTTGTCTCTACTCCCACAGAGTTTAGAATTTTTAATTTAGTACCACCTGTGAATTGCATTGGTGCACTGAGAGGTTTATGTTTGTTATATAAAGCTGTTATGAGAGGTTTGTACTTTAGGTGAGCAGTGGATTTAAGTTTTTGCTTGAAACTATATTTCAGAGTAGCTGGACTCTGGCAGCTGTGATAAAACACCCTATCCTGGCTGCAAAAATCTAGTGCTAAGCCTAGCTAGAAGTTAAAGCTTGGCAGTTTACTCTTCTGCATGGATGTAAAGAATGGGATGAGTCCCTTATCCCATGCACATTAAGGAATACGGATGAACAGCTATATGGATTTCTACAGGGAGTCTCTGAGACTGGCAACTGCACCTGAACTGCTGTTGCTGCCTTTAGCTGAACTCATCAAGTCTCTCCGAAGTTCCTGATTTCATCATGGGAGCTGGAATGCTAAAGGAAAAAAAGAAAATAAAGATTCGGGGCCACTCCTCAAATCGGGCTGATATACAAACATAGTTGTTCCATGTCTGTGGCCACAGTGGTTACATCATATTTTCAGGATAATGACTTTGTGGCTGTTACTCAGAAATTGGTAACACTTGCTAGAGAATTTATTGCCATGTTCAGGATGTCCTCCCCTCTGGCAGAGGGATACTGCAACATCAGTGCAAAGAAAATGACCTCTAAACACCAACGTCCATTGGCTCAGTGTTAGTTGGATTCGTCTCTGAATGATACCGATGATAGGAACCTTAATTATCTTATGGGGTTTGGGTCCTGAATGAAAAGTAGAAATGTGGCATTTGGAAATCTGTGGTTTTTGGTTGATGAAATCTGTTTTGCATTTGTTTGTTGGGGAAAAGTGTTAAAGATTGACCATTAAAGATTTTGTGGTACAATACAGTGTTAGTCATGAGTAACTCAAAAGCTGAATGTCAGATAGCAATTTTCAGGATTTCTTAGAATTATTTTATCAGTCAGTCTATTTCATTTTAAAAATCCTAGAAAAAAGCTGTCTTGTCATTGAAAATGAGAATGGTGAAGATTAAGATGGTTTAAGGCTTTAACTGAAAAAAGCAAAACCAGTGAAAACATGGCTCAACACACTGCTTTCCACGTGAAGAGAGAAATAAAGCAAAACAAATTGTTCCTGATTAAAATTCTCACCACTGTGTTTAAGCAAATTCCATTTGATACCGCATAGCTCAGAAAGTATTTTTGAGACTGCCAGACTTGAAGATGTGAGTGAAGTCATACTGACAGTGATTTGAAATTTCTACTCTGGCATTTCGAATTTGATTAAAGGTTTGAGCTTTTAAAGCTAAAGTGCATGTTTTATATAACACAGTAGGGGCCCTGTTGTCAATTGGTCCGAGGAACTGTGAATCGACAGCTATCATCAAAACAGCTCAAATCCACCAGCAAGATCTCCTGAAAGACTCTGGGGTGTTATTATAGCACCTAGTGGAGTATAAAATGTTATTTATTCTGCAGGCATTTTTCCTACAGCCGTCACTCCTTTTGTAACAAAGGCTTTGTCTGAAAGAAGAGCACACAGTTTCTCTAGGGCATATAAGTCCTGCTTAAAGAAAGTTCTTCAGTATTTCTTGTGCAAAGTAACAGCAGGGACAAATTCATACTGTCATCATAGCTCAGTAGCTGGCACATGGCGTTTTTTAATACATGTCTCATATCAAGTGCTGCTACAGGAATACAAGTCTTCACGAGGGGACTGCTCTTGCAATTGGGGTATAGTTTGTCCTTTTGGTATTGATGAGGGGACACAGGTTTCAATTTTACAGTAAAGGAGATACTAGGGAAGGGGAAAAACATGTGTCTAAAAGCCCCACACTTCCACACGGTCTGATAAGAGAGGTTGAAGCCTGAAAAGCATAACCCAATTCTAACTGTGGTCAGTTATTTTCCCATTAATTCAAAAAGAGGGTGAAACAGAGAGCAGTGTCATAAAGCAGTGTTTTCTCAGTCTATTCTTTGGCCAGTACAAGACAGCAGGAAATGAGTGAGAGTTTGACCAAATTTCTTCCTATTTCAGATAAGGCCAAAGCAAACACCCTGACACTCGCAAGCTGATGCTGATTCTCTTGAGGTGCAATGAGTGGGCACTCAGGTACCTCCTCCTTGGTGGCACCCCTGTCTCCATTTCCCTGTCTGCTGAAGAAAGTTGATAACTGAAGTTAACATGACAGGCACATCTCATGCCCAGCAAACGAAATGATTCACAAAGCAATCTTTTTGTGGGGTTTTTTTGTCTCTGCTTTCTAGCTCCCTTCAGCAGTCTAAATAATTAGGAAATATTTCCTGCTTTGTCAGTTCAGATTTATTTGTTCTCTGCTAGTATCCCCCATATGGCTGGAATACAAATCATTTGCTGGAAAAAATGAGAAGTGATGAAGAAGAAGGTGATTAATGACCTAACATTCTATTTTACAGGATATAACAAGAGGGGTTTCACTCAGTTTGCCTCCAGATAACATTTTGTATTCATTTTGCAACACAGTTAGAACTCAATTGTATCAAAAGTGAAAATTCATAAACCTACAGCAGTTTGTGAAATCTGAATGATTGATTGCATACAGCCAGAAAACTCTTGAAAAGATAAACTAATTCCGTGATGAACAACGCATTTCATACTCAATTAATTATACAGTACATTTTGTTTCAAAATATTAAATGCCTAGAACGGTCTTCTGCCTGAAAGCGTCTGGGCTTTGTAATGAGACAAAAGTCTTGGGTTCAATCAGCTGTCTGTGTGAGAGTTTGGAATGACTTATGTCTGAATTAGAGAGGTTTAGGGCAGTGATTTCCTGGCAGGAAATTAATAATGAGCTAAATTAGAACATGCCTAGAGATGATTTATACAACTTTGCTAGCATTGTCTGTGACAGGCTGTCAGGTTTTCCCCTGTTCTACTACTGTCTAGTAAATAATCAAAATCATTAAAAAGCTGGGAGTGTACTGTGACTCTTCTTGCAAAACCAGACTCATTCATAACAATTTTCAGGCAAATTTTTATGGAAAAGCAAAAGAAAAAAACCCAAAAGGAAGTAGACTGTTATATTTGAATACAAGATGGGCGATCTGGAGAGTGTGTTCCTGCTATGCACAGGGTGTTGTGGTGGAGCATGGCAAGACACAGGCCTGCAGCTTTTACTGAGACAGCTTTCAATGCCTCTTTGTAATTTGTCCAAAAAGTGCGAACATCAGAGAAGGTCTGAGTCCTCTTCATGCTGCAAAGGATGAGAAGACTGAACCGAAAGGGAAATAGCTAATATCCCTGCCTCTGTCAAAAATAGTATTGTGCTCAATCACCTTTTACTCCCTTTAAATCATTGCACACCAAAGAGAATTTAAAAAGAACAGAGCTGGGGAGAGGGCTTCAAGGTTCAACGTCCAAGTGTTTCAGCTGGAGGCAACAATGAACACTTTCCCTAAGCAAATTGTCAGGAAGTTCTCTTTGCCTGGCCAGGTTCTGTCATGCCAAGATAAATTATTTCTGACCTTTTTCTTATTTCAAGGTAAAACAAAACCAAAATCATTTGTCTTGCTGTCCAGTTCTTAAAAGTTAATATCAATTCTACAACTTTGGGGAATGAATCAAAGAGGGCATGAGTAGTTAAATGATGGCCAGTGACATTAATCTACTTGATGGGTGCTGAGAGATCCTGCTCAATAAAAATGACAAAACAATACAAGCTCTTATTATTCAAGTGGCTCCCGAATTACAGGGCTAATGATATGACTGACAGTCTTCTCTGAATAAAACAAACAAAAACCAGACCAGAGAACAAACCTGGTCTGGTTTTTGTTTGTTTTATTCAAATAATAATTAAATAATTAACCCCCCCAAACAAACAAAATTAAAAAAAAATTAAAAAAGAAAACAGCAAAAAAACCCCAAACCCCAAATTTAAACTGAAAACCCAAGCTCTCACTACAAGCAATTTCACCAAAGAGACAGAGAGAAAAGGAGATTATTCATATGAACTTGAACATGGAATAAGAACTGTATAGCCCTGTCTTGGAAGTTCCTAAGACACTAAAATGTCTTATTTTCTGCTGCCAGAGACAGAACTTGAGAGAACTTTTAACTGGAAGAATTTCACATAACATTTGGTCCTCAGAAGTACTGCAGCATTCTCCTGCCCTGCTGTGTCCTTGCAGGTGTTGGAGTAGAAATAACTCCCAGGGGAAGAGCAGGATTGTGGCAGCATGCAGGAGCATGCCCAGAGGAGAAGGGCTCCCTCCAGCCCCTGCTTGGCAGGTTGTGCTCACAACCCAATTACTGTAGACTTAAATTTAAATCCCCGGTGCTGCTTACTTTTTGTACATGAATGGATCCCTAAGGGCTTAAAAGAAAAAACTTTTGCATCCCTGGGGAATACACAGAATAATGTAATACTAGTAATTTCACTCCAAGAAAAATAGATTGGCTAAATATATCAACACTAATACCTTGGGAAAAAGTAGTTTTGCTTTCAGGGTATCTGGTGAAACATTTTTCATTGAAATACCCTAACAAGCTTCCTTCCATTAACTTCAGTGGAGCTTGATCAAAATAGATCATGAAGAGTGGATTTTTCAGACTTGTTCATAGGGGCTTAGATTGTAGGAGCTAATTTTCCAAGCATCAGCATCTTTCAAAGGATGAGGAAGAAAAATATTTATTTAGGGGAAAGTTACAGGAAGGAGACAAAAAGCATCTCAGTATTGCTACTCCTTTCTTTGTGGTCCTGACTTCTGTTTAATTCAGTGGTATAATAAATGTATGGTTCTATAGAAATCTATAGCTCTGGAGAACTAGCAGAACAGTAGATAAAAATAAGGGATCTGTAAACATCAAAGTTCTCCTATTTGAAAATTGGGGTGGAAGTTGTAATGGAAAATTGGAGATAGAACCAGTGTCTTGTGGTGTTTACTTTGTCAAGTTTACTGCTGTACAGCTATATTTGAATGGGCTTATTGCACTTACGGAATTATTTACAGGCACTGTACTTTTAAATTAAGTGAGGTTACTTAAAATATGATTGACAAGTCTGCAGGCTGTATAGAAATACAAACAAAATTAAGTAAATGCTACTTGTTTGTTTGTTGTCTTCCCGTGTTAATACAGAATTGATTTGATACTCTTTCTCAAAAACATTTGCTTTATCTTTGCAGATAATTAAATGTATATCTACTCAGTTTTCTTTTTCTTCTTGGGAGAAAACAACAATTAGAATCTCTTATAAAGTGCTTCTAATCAGGAAATTGCACAGCAGTTTTTGTGGAGATTCCAACAACAATCACAAGATCCAAAGCTCCAAAACTAATTGCTGTTGTGTTCCTACCTCATTTTAAAGCATAAGGAGATGAACTGCACACGCTGCATCATGTTGGAACAAAGGAATGCAGAGTGAGATGGAGATTTTTCTACGTGAGGTGGATTCAGTGCATTTGGATATTATCTTTTTTTACAGACTGTATCCCCTGGTGCTGCAAACAAACCTTTGCTCAGCTGTGGGCTTTCTTAAACACACCAAACTTGCTGGTTTCATCAAGACAAGGTTTCAGATAACAGAGGTCTAAGAGGGAGTGAGATGTGACTACAGAAATTGCACACTACAATTTACAATAGTCCCAGTTTCCAAGTACATTTGATATGGGATTTAAAGTCCTGCTAGAAACCAATTAACTCATCGGATTCTTAGAATATGGGCATATCTACTAGAACAAGAAATTTTTAAGAATTTCTATGGAACAAAGAAATGATAGAGGAAGAGTTCAGTAATCTAAAAATGTACTTTGATACCACAAAATTTGACAGAAATATGCTGGGTTCTTTCAGAGTCTTGTTTGCAGGCAGGTTTTTCTCATCTCCTTAGCTCTGTCTTTCTTTCTGTTGTGACCCAAGTGAAGTTTGGCAGAGCATGATATTTTTCTAAATTTCTATCCAATTTTTGTCTCTCTGCTAAATAACTTTTCTCTTTCTGAATGTTGTCTATTTAGTTGCTTTATCTTGATGAAAGGCTTTATGTTGCCTGTTTGCTTACAACATTTGTTCAGTGCTAGCTAGTGCAACTTAAGATGTTCTTTGTACCACGCTATTTCAAAGAGCCTTGCATTATTCATCCTCTTCCAGGATTGCAATACTGACTGGTTTTTAAATCTAAAAAAACCCCAAAAAACCCCACAAACCAAACAAAAAACCCAAACAACCCCCATACACACAACCAGAAATCTTGTCTGCTTGTTCTTGTATGGCTTAATCTACTTGTATGGCAAACTAAAAAAGGCATTTAAGTAGTGAAACTCCAATAACATTTAGATCATTATAGAAATCTTCAAATTACTAACAGTGAAAAGGATAAATATTAATCAAATTAGAGCAAATATTTGGGGGGGTTTTGTTCCCATATAGACTAAGTGTATATTTTCAGTTTGAAGTGTTTAATCATTGTGACCTTGTTAGTGAATTGTGATTTTAGGAGCCTGTTGTCTGATGAGCAGTGTGAGCACTAACCCTGGTGTGCACACGCTCAGGGCACAAACCAGTTGTGCCCCAGTCCTGCAGTATCCATTTCCAACTGTTTCTGTTCTCTTTCCTGAACATTGGAATCCCTTCTAGTTAGGGCAGTCACCACATTTCTTAGAAGACTGGTTTTCAATTACCTTCCAAACACTGCCATAGATTGAGAACATGGATTAGCTAGACAAATGATTCAAAGCTAATTAGTTAAAAATAGATTCTCTTTTCCCAAATACTCTTTTAGTCCCCTTCAGCTATTTAGCACTTTATAATGAGCAGAATTACAACAGTGGGCCACCCTTTAAATACATTTTCTCCTTAAAAATCAATAAAGACCTTTTAAAAAAATTCAATAGTCAACACCCGTGACTTATACAGGTGACTAATTCAATACAATCAACACATCAAGTGATTTAATTCTGCAAGTGAACACAAATTGTCGCTGTTTACCAGAGCACTTCTATTAAAAGTTCATCCATGAAAATTAGAGACCGTCATTATAATTTTTATTTTTGCTTATGTAAACCTCTTGGAGAATGATTTCAGCTTTTACTAGAACAGGCCCTCTTAGAATACAAATTACTCTTGAAAACAAAATAAATCACACCCAAAGTAAATCTTAAGCAGGACCATAAATTTCAGTTGATGCAGCAGCATGGTTACAAGACCATCAGCTGTGTAACAAGATACACAACTGGTTTGCAATCCAAGCAATGCTATATAAAGTTAGCAAGCAATGATCCATTAAATGAGCCCTCCTCTACGTGATTTCAAGCCTGGGTTAGGAGCAATGCTATATCCCACACTTGATTCAATTACCCAGACATTAAGAAAACAATAGAGTTACAACAGAAAATAACATTGGTGTTATGGGGAATAAGAGGGAGGATATCTCAGAGGAACATTTCTTAGGCTTAAATTCAGATTTTGGGGGTGGTTTGCAGTAGTTTAGACCAGCTGTGTTGTGTCATCAGAGTTAGACAGAGGCAATGATGGAAGCCAAGAGCAAGCAGTGCTGGTGTACTGGTCCCAGCAGGGTCACAGTCTCATTTTTGTAAGGGACTGCTGTGGAGCCAATATTTAATTCTGAGCACTGAAATCAGATAGCAGGGTGCTTGGGAGAGGGAGGGCTTACATTTTTAACAGCTTGGCACGAGAAAATATTGTGGTTCCTGTTTCCGGTAAAATTGTGGGGACAGAAACTCTTGCTTTGGAAGTTTCAGTGAGGGCACTGCTGTATCTTTCACTGAAAGATTGTTTTCCTCCTGCCAAGAAAAAGGCTCTGAAATCTGCAAGGTAACTAAGCTTTATGTAGAGTTTGATTTTCCTAAACTCTTGGGTTTATTAAGTACAATGCATCACCATGCCCTATTATCTTACATACAGAACATCTGATTATTATTGGAATAACTCAAGGTTTTTCAATTCTTTTCTGTATCCTCTTTTAATGCATGATTTAGAGATGATGACCTTTAAGGTTCTCTTAATAAAGTTATACTATGCTGAAATAAAAGGAAAATCAAAGTTTCCATGTAATTAAAGGAAGGGGTTTTTTGTGTAAGTCTTACACAGATCATACACCTTTCCAAGAAATATAGTTTTAACCGAACCAAGAAAAACAATTTTTCTTGCCTCTTAATCATATTTAGTTTTCTTCTAGAAAGTGTCTGAAAAATAACCCAGGATGGCAATCAGATTACAGTTTTCAAATTGTCATGAAGATGGATTAGATTTGTTGTACCATTCACTATTCTCATTACAATTATCATCACAAGAATGAATTCATAATATGTCATTTCCTATTCATTACAGCCATTGTCACTGCAGAATGTGAAATGAGCACTGGAATGCCTCATGCATCCTGCACAACATGACAGAACTGTAAATCAGACCGCTGTGACCTTTTCAGTGCTCAGTTATTTCATGCACTGGTCAGCCCTGTCCTCTGGTTGCCTGCAATTGATGGGTTGTGCTGTTGTGAACCTCGGCCTCCACGTGAGGCTCTGAGCTTGTAACAGGTGAAGGTGGAATTGGGACGTTGAGTTGGGAGTCCAAGTGCTAAAGTATTTATTTATCAAGTTACAGAGTGCTAGGCTGGAAAGGATAGAGGCTCAGAAGTAACTTGCCACGAATAACTTTGGAATATGGTAAATTTCATGGTGTGACATAATAACAGAGTAAGTACCAAACACTCTCTAGTGCTTAGCCAAAGTCTTCAAAAATAATCAGAAATTTGTTGTTTTGCTCTAAATGGGAGGCTTTCAGGAATTTATTGGTTCACTCTTTCTAAAATTCTCCCTTAACAGGTCTAAACTTCAGCATCTTATCTTTTTAACACCCTTGTTATCTATATTAAAGCTTGGATCTGTTGTAACTATTTCAGTATCTTTTATTTCAAAAGATGAAAATAAAGAATCAAAAGTATAAAAACAGGGTTAGAAGAAAGGTGCTCCTGCTATTGGTGAAGCTTGACAAATTGAAGATTTAAGCTAGTGAGCAATGAAAGAGGCAAAAACAAGATAAAGTTCCATGAAATACATGTTAGTGAGAATCTTGATAGATTTTGGCCTGTAGAGAAGCTCTTTCAGCAGAGCATTTCTCATTCACCTTATCTGGATTAAGAAAAATATCAGTAAATTTGTTCAATTATAGCATGCACCAAAAGCCTTTGAAGGTGAATATGTAAAAACAAGAAAGCTAAAAGGAATTGGAAAATCATTACAAAGGCTTTCATTAAATACAGTCTTATAGGTGAAAATATATTGACAAATCAGGCAAATTAATTGAAAATTTTGAATGTGATACGATATTAAAATCCTATCAAATATAAACCACTGGTCACTTTGCTTAGTCTGAAACCTTCCCCCTGCTTGACTTGGTCTCAGGATTATAAAAGTTATTTTGAAAGTAGTTACATCTGTACCACACCAAATGGATCCACTGTTGGAAGGCATCTTCTGAAGAGCTCTGCATTTATTTTGGTTTTTTAACAAGTAACTCCTTTTGAATTCATGAAGGGTACATGTGACTTGTGTCACTGTATTGACACATATAATGCTTGCTCAACTAACGTCTATTCTCGGGTGCAAAACTTGAAAGGTCTAAAGGAAATTAAAATCTGCGAGTAGCAAAAGATGAAATTTCTGGGTTACTGAATCTTCGCTCAATTTTGTTTCAACTGTGTTAAAAGCATTTGAAATAAAGAGCAAAATGTCTCCAGATCAACCTATCTAATATCAAAATATGGAAAATATCGCACATCTTTTTTTTGATAGCTTTGAAATGAGTCTCAGTAAAGGAAATTTCAAATGCTTTTGTCTTTTTCAGGATCTAAGCTGGTTTTTTTTTTATTTTTCCATTTTCACAATTAATTCATGCTGCTGCAGGCTTTATGATGCTTCTGAAATTTTCTCTATACCTTCAGCACAGGAATATTTTACTCCTGCTTAATTTGACTTACGATTTTTTCTTTTCTTTTGTCTTTGTTCTTCAAGAATCCAGGACAACTTGCTGGAATTCACCCTGGCTGCTGGAAATACATGGAAACATAAAATGCCAAGTTTCCATTTGCATTTCTAAAAACATTTTTCTGGCCATAATTTTCTTTTCCTTTGAAGAAACAGTTTTTCTTTTTCACTTGAAATTGCTTTTCATGTATTAATACATTTAAACACTCATGCTCAGGTTCAGTCTGGCCGGGTTCTATGTGCCAAAGGATTGAATTCAAAGGGAGGATTTTAAGAGTAGCACACATCCTGGCTCCTTTATAGGGAAACTTTAATGCTTTTGAAGCGAGGAATCTCTTAAAGCTATGCAGTGTTCAAGCACTTAATATACTTGAGTATGATGTTAATTAAGTCAACCTGTCTTTCTGCATACTTAGATCACATTTCTTGCAGCAAGCTTGTAGCACCTGGAAAGCTGGTCTTATTCTGAAGAATAGAAAAAATATTTAGCTTCTAGTTGCCCTCCTGTAGCACTGGGTCAGGCCGCCTAGGCCAAGGACCCCAAAGGAGAGCCAAATAAAAGACTACACAGAGACAGCAGATGGAGAGGGCAAAAAGAGAGAGAGGGCAGAACCCTCTGCCTTTATTTATATGTTTTTACAAATCACCGTGGATTGGAGGTAGAAATGACCACCTCTCAATTCTATTGGTCAAAGCATCAATTTATCATATTTCTCTACTCAGTATAGCAAATTGATAAACAACATAGACAGTTAGCAAAACATAGATAGTTGTTAAGAAACCATGGCCATGTTTACAGAAGAAGTGTGACAAAGTATTACAGTAAAGAGAAAACACTGAGAAACTGCAAAACTCAAGACAACACCCTCCTCCTCCTGATGATTTCAAAACAACCCCCTGTTTGTGCTGTACTTTTCCCTACCTTTTGTTTTGCTGAATTCTGGCCTTGTATTATTTTTTTTTTCCAGAAGCTGATTTTGAAAGGGAGGTCTGTAGAAATACAGAATAAAACCCCCCTAAACAAATAACAAACAAACCCAACTTGTTTGGAGTTTCCATTTTGTATGAATACAGAAACAGTTCAGTTTGCTCTAGATGATGCTGCTCTAGATTAAACAACTGATTCTTGGTAACTAACTTTGTCCAGCCATGCAAAACTCATTGAATTATGTGTTAGTGTTCACAATTGCCCTGACTGCTGGATGGGCTTGTTTTTCAAATTTAGGGAGCAATAATTATCTTCAGATGCTTTTTTGTCCTATTAACTGTTCATTTTGTAATAGAAAGTGAGAAGTTGATACAAAATATCTCCTGGGTATACATCTCTTAATTTCTCTGCAAGTAGGGCCTTGACCTTGAAAATGGTTATAGGCCACATTTTCCACAAGTTTTTTATTTTTGTACTTTCTGGCTGGGAAAGACATCTTGGAGGTTCATTTCTGTTGGGAAGAGGGGTGGTATGTATGAAAAAGGAGCTGAAAACTGCCATATCTGGATGCTTTTTCTCATCTCGTCAAGATTCTCAGTAGTTTCTTCACATCATCACCAGAACTTAGAGTTGAAAGGCTCCTTTGCAGATAATTTAGTCAAACCTCCCAAAGTCACATTCTGTACACCCAAAGTTACTGTGTCCTATCCAAGTGTGCGGTGCAGGGCCGAAGAGGCCCTTCTCGAGGCCAATCACTTCTTATGATGCACTGTATTATAATCAGTTTTTTTCTGTGTCATTTAACAATTTAAAGATGTATTTTACACCTCAGGACATTCTATGATTCTATCATTCTATTTTCTTATATGAATTATTCCACTGTTATCGGCATGCATGGCCTAATAATTAATTGTTCTAAAGAAATTAATTTCTCACTGACATGTCATTGTTTTCTGCCTTTGCTTCAGAACAAAGTTGATGTGCTGTAAATCATTCTCAGTTTGCGTAGTGCTTACATCCTTAATTACAGCTATTTGAGACCCGTATCTCTCTTGCAGGGAAAAAGAAATCCAAAAAAGCCCTAAAAACTTGCACTTTACACACAAGTATGGTTTGGACTGAAGAAGAAACCACTCACATAGTTTAGTTGCAGCCATTTAATTTGTAAGTGTTGGTTGTAAATAATCCAATTAGATGGTTTTCACTTGAAATGATGCACTAAGTTCATTGTGCAGAAATTGCACACATGGGCTCGCTCACTGGGCCATTGATTAAATTGCTGTTCTTAAGGCCTAATCAACCCTTCAGTTTTTCTGGATGCAGACTATAAATCAATCCTATTGGAGTAATGAGTCTCGGAGATAAAAATGCCTTACAGATGAATAGTTCAGTTCAGAATATTTCTAAGAGATCAAAATAAACACATCCTGCTTTTGATCAAAGTGAGACCTTGCCTTTCCCTCCCAAGAATTATATATATAGCCTCCATTGCATAATAGTTACCATGGCACATTCAAATGAAACCTCTGGTTCTTGCAGGTCTGAAGTACATGAGAACTCAAAAAAACCCATAAAGTGCCTTTTACTCAAGGTGGTTGTTCCTGGAGTTCCAAGAGTCCAGTTCAGGAGTCAGTCTTGGAGGCAGGGCTGTGGTGTCAGGTACTGAGGGGGATGGTGCATTATTCTGGCCTATACCCTACAGTCTGTGCAAACATCTTATGTCGGTGTCCCAGTGGAAACAGTGTCCTATTTATCCTGCTTATCACTATGTGCTTAAAGCATTATCCTAAACCAAGTTGGTACTCTTTGTAATCCAATTGGCCCTGATCTTCTGTAGCCTTGAAAGGAAGGAGTGTATATTGACACTTCAGCTTATGCTGTGTTCCTGTATTAAAAGTCAAAGGGAGGGATCTTTCTCTTTGTGTTGGGTGATGAGATTAGTATCTCGTCCCTGGTTCCAAAGTCATGGTTGAGCAGAAGAAATTCTCTATGCTTCTCCTACCCTGGATATCCTTCAGTTACAATTTTATGAGAAGGATAAATCAAAAGCTTGAGCAGTGATGAATTTTCAAGGCTATGAATTAAAATGTGGTCAATAAGAAAAGTAACTGAAAAGATTGCGCACTCCAAGAAACTTGTGTCTCAACTGATGAATGGGAAAAACTACTAATTCTAGAAATAACAGGGACACAATGATTGTGTCAGGCACACAGGTGTTGTTCAGCTAAAAGGAGTGTTTGTTACCTACCTGGAAATCTACTGACCTACACCTTGTTAGAGGCTGAAAGAGAATTTGAAAGAATACACTTCATTATATGAAAGATTGCTCAAGTAGGCAAATAGTGTACTTTTTGAAGAAAGTAGATTAGAATGACAAGTAAAACAAGGAAAGAAAAGAAAACCAGATTGGTTTCACAGCAAGCTGTGGAAGCATTACATTCCTCAATGAGAAATGCACATGAATCTGAAATGAACACCCCCAAGGAAAAAGTTTCACCTTGATAGCAACATTAGGGAAAATCCCTTAAATGATAATGTGCGTAACAAGGGCTGCTCAGCTGTGCAGGAGGTGCAGACAGAGAGCTGGTGGAGCTGAAGGAGACGTTTTAAACTAGGAGTCAGGATATGCAGAAATGAAAGGCCCTGAAACATGGGTATGTCATGATAATTTATGAGTTTTAGTGAGTTTTAGTGCACCTTCTCCATTCTGTAGGGCTTTCTTTGAATGGCTGTGATGCCATTTCAGTTTTTGCCTTTTCTTTCCTTACATATTCTCTATATTTTCTACACATATATTTAGAGCTCTGTAGCTTATTATTACATTAATAACTAGTTTTCCCGGTAGTTTTCCGTGGTCTTTCCCTAGGCAGAAAGACAAAACAAATTCCAAAACCCCTATCCTATCTTAATTCTCTCTAGCTACCAAGGTTGAAGACAACTCTTCAAGACATATTTTCATAAACAAAATACAGCTAGTACCAAGGGGGGGCTCCAGAGAAAGGTTAAACCAGAACGGGGAATTACTTCTCTACTTGTCCTCCTAATTGGTACTTTNAATAACTAGTTTTCCCGGTAGTTTTCCGTGGTCTTTCCCTAGGCAGAAAGACAAAACAAATTCCAAAACCCCTATCCTATCTTAATTCTCTCTAGCTACCAAGGTTGAAGACAACTCTTCAAGACATATTTTCATAAACAAAATACAGCTAGTACCAAGGGGGGGCTCCAGAGAAAGGTTAAACCAGAACGGGGAATTACTTCTCTACTTGTCCTCCTAATTGGTACTTTTTATCAATTATGTTAATTTCCTAAAACCTATACAACTGTATGTACCTGTGTGGAGCTGAACTTTAGTGGACACTCTTCCATAACTGCCCCTAGGGGCCTCCAAATAAAGATCCACTTTTGTATTACCTCCTATACTAAAAGCTATCTCGAGTTTCATTTCCAGATTGAGGAAAAGGCAGGAGCCGTACCACTAAGAGTGCTGCATTCTCATCACAAGCCACAATGAAAAGGCAGAGGATCCAACTGAGGAGGTGACAAGTCACTACCCTTACTCTGGAAGGGAATTCATTTCCGAAGTGACAGTTTTAGCATACACAAAAATACAGTCAGATTTTTTTTCTTTTCCTGCTTAAACAATGTTTCCTTCTTCAATGGTGACACATTTTTACCATTCAAAGAATAAAGAGACACCTAACTATGAAAAACAAATCACAGCTGCTGTCAGAGGCTTCTCCCTCAGATGCCTTCATATCAAGCACATTCAGCACTCCAATGCATGACTTGGCAGGAACCTTTGATGTGCATCGAGCTGCACTGGAGCAGAGAGGCCTTGTGCTGGAGAGGGGATCTGGGGCCGTACTTCACATCTATTCTTAGGGCCATGCCTTTGAGAAATGTTGGCCTGAGAACATACAGTGTACACCTACAGCTTCTATTTACACTATTTAAACAGATATTTTCGGTTTTAATGTCAGATTAACATTTAAATATCCCTTCTGGAACTGCTCTCAAAGTGTGAAAAAGAAACCCAAAACAGAAGAAACACTCAGTAAATGAGAATGTTTAAAATAGCAAAGACTTGAAAACATTGTAAAGAACTACTACTTTGTCCATGTTCTCAGTAACATTTGTTATCACAAAATGCATCATTTTCAGTTCCTCACTTGAAGATCATCTCCTTTGGCTTAATGTGCTTCCTCATACATAGAGCTGATAGTAGAGAAAATTGGGATTTTCTTTGCCTTCTCTGGGTTTTTCTCTCCTACCCCTACTGCCCTGTCAGGCACAGGCTTAGGCACAGAAGAGGGCATTTTCAAGGCTTTCTTGTCTGATGCAAGTAATTTTTCTTGGTGCCTTCGTTTCCTCCACCTTTTGTTGCAGAGAACCACGACTTTTCAAGCAAGTAATAAAAAAATTACAGCCAAGAACACTTTTGTATGACCTGAGATTATGCAGTGTCTTGGGGTAAGTGTGCACCTACATACAAATTGAACCTGCAAACCATGTGGACAAGCCTTTTAGAAAACCAGGCTAAGTATCCAGCATATACTTTTATTTTATTTATAACTTAGAAGCCTTCAGCTGAGCTGGGTGAATTATGTAAATGGTACAACAAGCTGATTTTGCTTCTGCTGGTTAATTTTCCTCAGTGTTTCAGGTCAGTAAACAGTTTGAGGTCGGCTTTTTTAAATTTTACAACATTAATATTTTTAATTTATTTATTGTTTCCTGAGGTCTGAGAGATACTTTACAGGGTCTCAACATATTGCATCTGCCCTGTTCTTTTTCTCAGTTAAATTGCTGTATTACAGAAAGTTGCTAACAAAAGAATTTCTTAATTCTCTTTGTCCAGTCACAAAATCAGTGGACTCCAGCTGTTAATTAAAATATTCAGTGCTTATCAAAGTTTTCCTTGCATTATTCAGAAACATTTTGCTGAGCTAAACTTACATAATTAAACAAAAGAAAAAAAAGAGTAACCAAGTTAAGTACCTATAGTCTTTTGTGTTATTTCTAGAATATTTTTAACATTACTATCTTTAAGGTGAAATTACTCCTGCAGCCTGGCTCCATCACGCCAGCACACACCCAGCAGGTGAGGCAGGTTTTCTCACGGCCTCCTGTCCAGGACAGCAGAGATGCTGCTCCTGCCTGTGTCATACCCTGTAGGGAGGTGTGTAACACGGAATCATACAGCAAGAGATAACAACAGGAACTCTTCCAGGGAGGACCCCCTCCTTCTGGATCATGTTCTGTGTGTGTGGTGAGTGCCTGTGGACTAACAAACTGCATTTGCTCGGAGCTGAGAGGAAGTACAACACACTGAGGAACACCTTCATTTTTTCCCCTTGTTTTGCAAGACACTACATTTCTTTTACTTGGCTTTGCAATTAGGAAAGTGGAAATTGAGGATTGCTGTCTTTGTCAGCTGGAATATTTCAAAATTTTGGTGAAAGCCCTTTTAATGCATCTTTCTGAGTTCAGGCTGCCTGTTCAGGAAAGCATTTCTCCTCAGAGAATCCCTACTGCTGTGCAGCAGTGTCACTGTTAAATGGGAGCAGGCTGTGCACTGGCCTGTGAACACTGAGCAGGGCAGCCCTGTTTGTAACTGTGAATACGCCTCCACACTCCACAGCGGGCAGGGGGCTAAAGAAGCCCCAGTTAACACAGAATGAGCACATTTATTTTTGTGGTGTAACCAAACTCTGCTTGTATCCTTAAGGTGTGCCTGCTTTACTCTCTGCCTGCACCAAAAAGCCTTTTTCAATAGGAAGTGAGAGCAGAAACTTCATTTATAGGGAAGTATATATAAAGATATTTGTATGTGAACATGAACCTATGCCTGAGTTAAATATCAAATAGATACATTTTGAGCTTGCTGAGCACTTCAGGAAGAAAATAAATGATGATGATGATGTTCTTGAGGTTACAGGATTAGATTGTGGGCACACATGCATTGAGACAGATATTCCCAATGCTGTGTCATAGTCTGCTTAGTGACAGTGTGTAGGACAACCTGAGAGTGGGAAAATACTGGATTGAGTATTTAGTATTTTGGAGATCTTTGGTATATTTCATTTTGACTCTTGGCTGTACCATGCTAAGAAACCAGGTACATGTCAACCCTTACGAAAAAACCAGTATATTTTGGAAGATTTCAATATCCCCTCAATGTATACTTAAACCTTATGGTGGATTTTTTTTTTTTCCAGGGGATGACAAGTTAACAATAACTGAAACTTTCAATGTTGCTGACAATAGGCTAAAAAGTAAGTTGAATAAGAAAGTCTTTGGGCAGTTTCTTAGTCTTAATTCTTTTGCTGGAAGCTGAACAATATGAACTCCAGGGCTTAGAAAAGCAAAGCAAACAAAAAAATCTCTCAAACAGTTTCAAATTCTATCCTAAATCTTTGCCTTATAACTAATTGGTTTTAAAATGAGTTTTTTTACTGAAAATACCTAAGCAAAAATATTCCCTTTTTTCCTTTTGGAGGACCCACTCAGTGGATAGGGCTCTGAAGATTTCCTATAAAGATCAGGTTGCTGTGGGGTGCTGGTGCCTCAGATGGTTGATATGGGATTGCACTGTGTGTTTCTGACACCTTATGGCACCTTACAGGCATCCTGGAATGTGCAGAGTCCTATTTGCTTCACCCTTTCCTTACGTCCTCACTTCAGGCTGTGACACAAACACTCACTCCTTGGTGCATGAACTGTTGCCCTTCCTCAGGCGTACCCTGGATGGCTGTGTGGATGGTTACCTATAGAAAAGCCGTGTGTCCTGGGGTTTTCTATCTTATTGTGGCTTATCTGGGTAAATCTATCCCAAAAGCTGCCTTAGAGCTGGATATGCTCAGCAACAGAGGGTCTGTGGTGCTGGTATGACCCAGCAGACTGGCAGCAACTGGAAGCAGCCAAGGGAAGCACCTGCAAGCTGAAGGCCCCAGTGAATCTTTGACCCCTCACAAATTGCTTTTTGTGTCATGAGTAAAAAAAAACAAAAGAGAATCATGTAAGAACACTGGGTGCTGAGTGCCAGCTAACACCAAAATGAAGCATGTTTTTAACATGGCACTTGAAAAACCTCATTCCGGAAAGGAAATGACCCAGTGCTCTGAATGGCCTGAAATACTCTGTTCAAATGACAGTTGTTGGCAGATAAATGTATTCCTTTTTGCCAAAAAGGTGTCTGGGACAAAATCGGCTCTGGGACCTGGCCTTGGCAGCTTTCTTGCCAAATGCTCTTTGTAATATCCCTACTTGAAAAACTGGATTTGGTAGATGTTTCCTAAAGCTCAGCTAAGGATTGTCCTGGGAGTGCTGTGATCCTGAATGCAGACTGGCAGAGCAGCAGGGATATGTTAGTGATCAAAATCACATAACTTTGAAGCTGAGGAAGTAAGTCCTTGAACTTTATTGGAAATCTTTTCCTCCTTCTTACCCAAACTGTTTTGGGATAGCCTATTACCTAAAAACCCCTCAATTTGGACTGCTGTTAGACCCCCTTTGAGACTTCTAAGGCTGCAGCAGGGAGGTGGAGAAATGGTCTGTTGTTATCTGTTTAATGAATATGAAGAATTATGAAATTATGGAAAAAATAAAAATGCAGGGTTGCCTGATTTTTAGAGAAGGATCTGTTTCTGCTAATTATATCATCTCTTACAGAACATGAATGTTTTACCTTTAAGAATTTGTCTGAGAAATAAAGCTAAAAGTTCTGTGGTAACAGTGGTAAGCTTCTAGTCATAGTGTGTGGGCTTTCCTACAGTTTTCCCTGAATAAATATCATATTAAATCAGATTAATGTTGATTTATTTTACTTCATTGAACCATTCACTTGACAGTTCATTAAATTCAGAATATTTTAAGACTTTTAGGAAATTTTAGAAATTCTCTAGTTTCAAAATAAGCGAATTTTTAAGAATCACTGATCAGAATTGAGACTTTCTGATTGTGATTTAGAAGACTTTAGATCAGCACTTTCTTATCAAGGGTCAGTCTTCTAGACGTTTTCAAGGAACAACATCTGTCTAAATGCCAAAGAGAATTAAACCCACTAGGCTTCAAAAACCTTCTTTATTAGTTGTTACCTACCCATCAGTGAACTGCAGTAGAAACAAGGGCTGTGATTGTGTTAATCTGCTATCAAATGGTGTAATTTATTTTTGTCATAGTCTTCTGTGTAAAAAGCCATGTAATAAAAACATTCACTTTGGGCAGCATTTTTACAGCTTTGTTTAATCTCTTTATCATAGCCTGTTGATGCATCTTACAAAGCAGCCCATGAAACACCAAAGAAAATGCTAAATCCAAATCTTTTAATAACTAAATTTTTAAAACTATTGAATTAAACATGGCAACAGTTCTTTCTTAGCTGAATTAATGTTCATTCATGCAAAAACTTTTGAATGCAACATTATTTAAGCAATTTAAAAGTGAATTAAAGATTCATCCATTGTATCAGGTATCTGACTTGAGGCTAACATGTTAATCTCAATCATTGTTACAGTGTTTGCCATTCAAAAAGTCTGCAAGATAACGATGAAGGTTCATTCTTGCAGAACAGAGGCTCAGTTCCTTGTTGATAAGTATGGTTGGCTATCAGGGAACTGCAAAATATGCTAATAGAGTTATTGTTTACCTTAGCATATTAGGCAAGTTACACTTGTTTGGATAATTGTTTTTAAGTTTTGCATTTTGGATTTATTTTTTATTTTATGTTGTTTTCATAGCTGCTCCACTGACCGTAGAAGCACTGCATTTTTTTCTCTGTTGTAAGCAAACTCACAGATTTTATTAGAACATTTTGCAAATATTTTTGCAACGGCGGATTGACAAACTTTTCCAGGGGGATTTGGTTTCAAGAACAATAGCTACCACTCTTTAGCATTTTTAAATTTGCTGTTATTGTCCTTCTCTGATATCTTTTCATCAGCATACCTGATTCATCTCCAGGTTAAACACGTGTAATTTCTTCATCTAAGCTACTCTTGAAATTTAACTTGGAATGGTGAACTAATCAGATTCATTAGATCATGTTCAGGCATAGTGAGCCACACTGAGAAATACTCTTAATGGGTTTCTGACTTGGTCAAAAACATCTTGCTTCTTGGAACAGGCAAACAAAACTTGTCCATGACGTGACGAGAGTCTTCACAAAACATCAAATATGCGAGGAGCCTCTGATTAGCATATATGTATAAATGGAATGATAGAAAATGCAGTGTATAACTCTGCACGTGGAGGAAGTCCCTGCACCACAGAGGGTGTTCCAACAGGCTGGAAGCAGAGGGCAAGAAACTGCTTCTGCCACAGGGAGCGCTTTCCTTCTTTCCTACCCCTCAGCTCAGGTGCCGCTTGCAACACAGAGGTTAACTGCACATTGGAAACATTACTTCTATAGCTGTGATCACTTTAAAGTCAGGCAGTGGAGTTATTTTTTTTGTATCTTGGCAATTTTTCACAGCAGGTGTTCACTTCTCCCAGGTTTACACTTATTTTAATGCCTGTTCTAAATAAAACCGTGCTTTTTTGATGTAGCAAGGAAACAGTGTTGGTATAAACCATACACTTTAAGATCAAATATCACCACATATTTGTGATGATCTTTTCCTTTCCCTTGCCTAATATAGAAGTGAAATATTCTTTCCCTTATGCAAACACTGGCAAGCCTGCAACTCGACTGTTCTTCTGTACTTATCAACAAAAACTAGCTCTCCTAAGAACTAAATGTAATGACTAGAGTTGTGCTTACTTTAATTAGATGACCAGGTTAGGAAGCCAATTAGTCATTCCCTTCAGTCTACCTACAGGCAAATTTCATTGTATCATTGCACCCTAATATACAGCTAGGTATTTTCTGCATGTTTTGTCAGGTTCTGAACTGCCAGATCCTGTTTAAAAAACGTCCAGGTATAGCAATCAGGGCCTTTTTGTTTCCTCAGGAGGGAGAAAGAGCAAGGATTATGTATTAAGCCACAACATGGGAGACAAGCTGGACACATATCAGTGAAATCAGAAGATGCTGATATTGCTTAGCAGAAAAACCGGTCTACAGCATTGTGAACTTCTTCAACTGATCTCATGAAGTCAGGCTGTATTAAGATGTGCAGTAATCATAAAAAAAACCCCCACCAAACCCAACATTTAATTGTGAAAGGGTTATAAATATGGAAAAAACCTTTCTTTAATTTTTTTATTAATGAAAGGTTTATTAGAAACTAGCTGACTTTCAGTGGGAGGGGAATTACACAGATCAGAAGCTACAGGGATGATTGATTTTTATCAGTAATTACATGGTCTGACTAAACACTTCCAGATTCCTAGTGTTACTGTTTCTTGTATCCAAGTGATTTTATTCCAATTTCTGTGAACAAAAAAGAGAACAAAACCAAACAATAATAAAGAAACAAAACCTCAGAACCTTCCCACAAAGGCCCAAGGCTTAATTTTTTTTTAATGTTTGACTACAGATATAGAACACCTTTAATTACTGATTGCTCATAGTACATAGAACTGGCAAGAAGAAAGGTCACTGAAGTTTTCCTACTCTCTCTTGAGTGCTTCTCTATAATAGTCCTAACCTGTAGCAGGGAATGAGTGGGCGGTCTTAATATTTACTGTTCTGATCTTACTCAAAATGAGTTCTGTCTGCTTTTTACTTGGCTGGAAGTAAACTTACAAATGAAGAAGCCATGTTCTCTATTTTCAGCCTTGGAGAGGCTGTGCTGCACACAGTCTGTTCCAGGGGGTGAGAGGATGAGTGCCACCTCTGTGATGGTAAAATCCTTTCCTTATCCCATGTGCTGTAGGGAGTTTATTGGATAAGAATATAGGAAGGGAATGTACAGCCCCTGCAAACAGAATAAGGTGTGTTGTGTCATTCATAGAGAAAGGCATTCTCAATTCATCTTCAGAGCACAGGAAAGCTTCTGGTCCAAAGAGGCAGAAAGCACCAGCAGCAGGACAGGTAACACACCTGTCAGACACTGGCAGCTCCAGTTGCTGTTTAATGATACAGTATAAATATTTTAGAGGTACTTGATCATGTGGTTAGACAGTGGCAGCAATAAAAGTGATGTGTGTTTGGAGCAGTTACTTAAAACATAAAATATATCTAATATAGAAACTGAATGGAATTTTTTCCTTTTTTAACCTAGAGATTCCACTAAATTAATAACTTCAGTGAGAGTTGGGAATGAGCACATAGACATATAATGTGAATACACTATGCAAATAGCCAAGTCTGGCCATTGAACTCAAATGTAATTTGAACAAATATGTTAAAATTGACTCAGAAAGCACCAAATTAAGAAAAAACCCTTGGAAATGAAGATTTAAAATTAACTGGTTCTGGATGAAACCATTACTTAATAATGGTTATTGTTATAACCATTAACCACATAACTTTTATATAATAAAAGTTATTATTAATAACTTAATAATGGTATGACAAAGGAAGGGAGGGAGGGAGGGA